>CM068839.1:88239181-88679181 GCA_028554795.2 Sinohyriopsis cumingii
TACATGGGTCATGCACTTTTTAGTGTTTCTACCTGTTCAGTTTGGGGGTCAGATTGTACGCAAATTGGCTTATATGCAATTATATGCAATTATATACAGTACATATTTTTGCAAATTGCTTCAACCTTATTTTTGTAGCAATACAATTTTCTTGTCAAAGCAACATGCTATTTTCAAAGCCACGATAACATAACTTGACTGTTCGATGGGATGTTGTTAACTGATTTGTTTATTTTACAGTTGCATTTAACAGAGGTAGATATTTTCTGTATTATTTTGTTTTTGGATGTAATATTTTTGGTCACTAACTTTAAAGTTTAATAGTTTTTTTTATAAATTTTGTTCATGTTTTACTATCTGAGCTTATGGTATGACCTTGTATCTGCCATGTGTCATCTGTCAACAGTTGTTATTTTTAGCTACTTCTCAAAGACCATTTTACCAGTTTCAACTGAAGTTAGCAGAGAGCATGAAATAGCGCCATTCTGCCATTAAATATGGCAGCTGTTACTAAATGAAGAAAAACCTTCAAGAAACTCTTTCTCAAAAACAAGTGAACAGAATTTGATTAATTTTTACAGAAAGGATCCTGACATAAAAGTCTATACTTGTTTGGCCTACAGATATGGCCACCATTACTGAAATTATGAATGACAGAATTTGACCAAAATTGGAAAGAGAACATTTGTGTATAAAGGTCTTTGAAGATTTACTTGCAAATAATGCAAGTTCACCATAAAATACAGCCTCTGTTATTAAAAATAGGAAGCCTTCAAACAACGTCTTTTTAAATACAGATGAACAAAATTTGACCCAGTTTTGAAAGAAAACATTCTGGCATTTGGACTTACTAATTAATACCAATAATGTCAACCCATCATCAGATATAACTGCCATTAAAACAAATAATCAAACTTTGTACCAACTTCTGAAAAAATAACTGCTGACTGGAATTTGACCAAATTTGATTGAAATCATTCTGGCATGAAGACCTTTCAGGTTTATGCAGATATTGCCAATCTATTGTCAAGTATAGTTTGTTCTTCTTCAAATACAAAACTCTTAAAATATCATGCTAACCAGGAACTCTCTGGCCAACTGTCCTAGCATTTGACTTTTAGGTTGAATCAACCAGGTGAACCATCTCAGTCTCTCTTTCCATTATTTTTGGTGTTATATACATTTTACAGAATTTTAAGATCTTTATATTTTATATTTGCTCTTCTTGTACATTTTGTTTTGTTTGGAATGGTTTATCATGCTAAACTTTTGTGCTGCCGTTTATTTTTATATTTAGTTTTTCACCTTATAGCAACTATTGTGCTGAAGTGCCATGAAATGCTACTACATACTTTCTTCCTTGCCTTTAGTTAGCAGAAAGCTGCTGGCATCCTTATCAGTTGTTTTAGGGGTTGGTGTTGTGGCTTTTGAAAGTCATATCTTTTCAACATCATTTGTTTTATGCAACAAACTTTGGAATAATATTTCTGCATGTATAAAGATTTTACACTAAAATACCAGGAGTTTCAATGTCAGCATCTATGTCATCGGAATGTCATTTGCATGCAAGACATGGGGCCCATGTTTGTGGCATGTTAGCAGTTAAGTTGAAAAGGTGTACAGTCTATAATTGAGTCTGCTTGTAAGAAACCGTTGGTACCCTGATCCCAGAGATTTGTTAATTTTAAATAATTTAATTAAAAACAGGATTAATGCATTGACTATACTTAAATATGAACTATTTTTATCACCTAATTGTGATAAATTATGAATTTGGTTTACATTAAAATGCTATACAAAATTGTTTACCCTGTTTTTCGAATGCAGGAGGTTGCAGGTTCAAACCCCAGCCATGTCATACCAAAGCCTTATAAAAATGGTACTAACAGCTGCCTCGCTAGGTGCTCAGCATTAAGAGATTAGTGTTATGACTGTTCGGCCTGGTGTCAGGATAATGTGACTGGCTGGGACATGATGCTACAAGTCTGCAGCATGATGTCCCAGTGCTAGACATCACTATAAACTGCCACACTGCAGACATCGTAATGATATGACTCAAAAATTGTTTCAGCTACATTATAAATCCAAATCACACACTCACACACACACCCTGTTTTTTCAGCAAAAGATTAAAAATATTATTTCATTTTATTTGTTGTAAACACTATTCCATTAATCACAATGCCATGGATTATGATTATGTCAAGAAGCAAGAAAAGCCTTGTTTGTTACTGAACACATATTTTATATATGTTATTAACTTGATTATTAATTTAAATAATGAATCTCCAATGCAAGTAAAACTTTATACACATAATTGTCTTCAAGCACTTATCTGGCTGAAAATATAGCATATGCAGAATATTATATCTTCTTTTTACAAATGTAGAATTTAATTTCATTTTCTGCCATAATCAAAAATAAAAAAATTCCTTTGATGTAAAACTTAGTAGTATTTCTGTGTTATTTTTTTACTAAGTGGCCTTGATTTCATCTTTGTTATAACACTCACACTGTAGGACAGATACATTTATTAATAAAACTCAGACTGTAGGACATGTACATTTATTATAAAATTCCCACTGTAGGACAGATACATTATAACACACATACAGTTCATGCAGATACTATTTTTAAGTGTGAAAATGGAATATTTTTATATTGTGCAACTGAAAATTTCACATTTATAAACCTCAAAATTTCATATAATAAATTTCATTTTGTGAAGGCTTTTTTGATGGTTGTTGAAAATTAAGGTGAATTTTCATTGTATTTATGATAATCATTCTAGTGTTGATGAAATTTATTTTCAGTGAAAGCAGTCAATGCAATATCAAGTACTGCTGCTACTTCTGCTGTTTCAAGTCAACCAAGAATATTTTCACTAAGTAAGTTGATTTTACATATGTGTTGTGTTAACAAATTTAGATCAAGATCACCACTCCATCGATAACTTGTGCACATCGGGGTCCAGAAACATCGACCGCACTATAAGTGAGGCACGAGTTATCGAGGGACCTATAAAATAAGCCCAAAACCAATAAAGTGATCGACGACATAAAGGAAAAATAAGGGGTGGGGGGTAGGCAGATTATAGTATTGAATACTCACTTTATAATCGTGCTGAGATTAACTGTGAATAAATATCTCTTCATAATGGTGTACTTTATTTATTATTTCCTCTTAGGGCAACATTAATTTCAGGATAAATTACAGTATATTGAGGCAATCATCAAAAACATTATTCCACGTGGTTTCCGTTTGCTTAACATGTGTACCACTTCACACATTGTGTACTACGTCACTAATTTTTATGTTGAATTGGATACATTCTAGTTTTATTGTTTGATCCAAATTAGACGTTTTTATATACAAAAGATCGACTCTTTTCGAGAAACAGTGTCGATCAAACGATAGAAAGATTTGAATGCAATAGAAGTAAAATGGAAAACAAAAACACAAGGGTTAATCAGTACTAACATATTTAATTGGTCTACAAATTTAAAACAACATAAATTAGAACAAGTTAATACTTGCCGTTTGTGCCACGCTTGACAAATATCAATTCACTTTTTGAAAAAATCAGTTAATTTTTTTTTTGTGTTACTCCTTGGTTTCTCTCCCGCCGAGCAAAATCCCTCAGATTTCTCAACTGCATGAGCTTTACGTAGTCAACATTTTGGGTCTCCAGCCACCTTATGGCAATATCAAAATATTTGATTGCTTCCTGTGCAGAGGGGGGAGGTGGTGCAACATCTCCGTCTGCATCACTTTTAACACTTGTGGTACTCCAGTTAGAATCGTCTCTTGCTGAAAATTTGTTCGTTATAGAATTAATTATTGTTTCATCTGACATGTATTCGGCTGTGGGGCAATCATTGTCAGCACAAATCCACTCCTCCATATCATCAAGAGAAATGCCCATCTCAGGACAATGAGTCTGTACGAATTTCTCCCAAACAGCCTCGGCATTAATGACATCAATTTCACTGAAACCTTTGAAGTCACTATCATCGTTGCTGTCTCTGTTACTGTTTTGCTTTACGTCAAAGGCAGCTCCAAGACCCTTAATCCAGCACCCCAGGTCTCTTGTAATCGATTTTTTAATGCAAAAAAAAACAAACTTCCCCAAGTTGTTGATCAAAACAAAGCCAGCATGTAATTAGGTTCTCACAGAAGTATTCACAGGTTTCGATGTGACGGTCAACTGACTCTTTTCATGTTTTCAATGAACAGAATATGTTGTGATTATAATGTTTACACTGAAACAGAATTAAAGGATTATAATGTGACTTTCACACAGGACGACGTTTAACTGGTGTTTATTTCATTCTCTGTTGCCACCTGTTAGCATTTACCAGAAGTTTTCATTGATCGCTATTTCACCAGACTGTTTATTTACAGTATACTGACAACTATTTATAATAAAAACTTACATAATATATGATATCTTTAAACAGAGGTCTCGCTAGGATTTTAAAACTGGGTCTTTCTGCCTCTGAATTCAATCACTAAATATCAGTACATTTTCTCACCCGGCCACCAGTCAAAGCCTTTGAACTAGCCGCCTAGCTATTGCATCATGTTTTTTTTTATTTTTATGTACTCTTATAAAATGGCAACATGTATGTACATCAAAGAGTTTTTCAGTCACTGAGTTCTGTATTTGTAAATATCAGCACAGTTAACTGATCAACACATTTTCCCACAAAGCAGGTGGCTGAAACAGGACCGGCAAATCTTTGAATTTTCCCGCGCACCTATTACATGTGTACGGAGGACTCCGACCTCAGTGATTTTCTGCGTCCCAGATCAAAAATTGGCGTCCAAATACACGTAATTAGGTGTTTTCAAGATCTCTGAAATTAATTCTTATTTAGAACTTGCAAATTTCAAAATATGGATTATATTTTTACGGGCATTAATCACCATTTTCGATGATAAAACGAGCAATGTATCAAGGTTTAATTTATCAATTCTTATCGTAATTTTTTCATGTTCAGCATATTTTAAAGATATTTTAGATACATTTTCTCTGGAAAAAATCAGGAGCCAAGATGGACACCACGTTTTAAGTGGGATCGCGAGTTATCCGGGCGCAAATTATCGAGGGAGTGGTGTACATGAAATCAATGACAACTGGTACCCAGTGAAAAATACTGAATTAACAGTATTTGGCCTGTTTGTACTTGCTGTTTCAGGCCTTGATTGAAAGTTGTAAATAATAGAAATGACATCATTGATAAGTAGCTGCATCATCATGTTTTATCTTTATTGGTTAGAAAAACTTATGCATCTGTCCATTGTCGGTCAATCCATTAGCATGTTGTATGTCATCTGTCCATTGTCGGTCCATCCATTAGCATGCTGTATGTCATCTATCCATTGTCAGTCAATCCATTAGCATATTGTATCTCATCTTTCCATTGTCAGTCAGTCCATTAGCATATTGTATCTCATCTGTCCATTGTCGGTCAATCCATTAGCATGTTGTATGTCATCTGTCCATTGTCAGTCCATCCATCAGCATGTTGTATGTCATCTGTCCATTGTCGGTCCATCCATTAGCATGTTGTATGTCATCTATCCATTGTTGGTCAAACCATTAGCATGTTGTATGTCATCTATCCATTGTCAGTCAATCCATTAGCATGTTGTTTGTCATCTATCCATTGTTGGTCAATCCATTAGCATGTTGAATGTCATCTGTCCATTGTCGGTCAATCCATTAGCATGTTGTATGTCATCTGTCCATTGTCGGTCAATCCATTAGCATGTTGCATGTCATCTGTCCATTGTCGGTCAATCCATTAGCATGTTGTATGTCATCTGTCCATTGTCAGTCCATCCATTAGCAAGTTTGTTATTGCTACTCCTCCTATGATGTAACAACAAGAAGTAGTTTCTTTCTGGTGTTATGGACGAATAACTTTTTGCATTTGATTGACTGATCTCATTTCCACCCACATTTCTGATTCAATGTTTATAACCTCGGAATACGTGCATATATCATCAAGATCTTGGATGAGCTCAATAACCTGAGATCTATGCATATATATGAAGTAATCTTGCATATATATGAAGTAATCTTGCATATTTATGAAGTAAACTTGCATATATATGAAGTAATCTTGCACTTAATTGGCTGAGAATGAAGCCATATTTATGATCCATTTTTTATCACATTTGAAACATAAGCTTTTATTATGAAGACCTTAGATAGGTTTGATAATGAGTAAAATAGATGAATATTAATGAGTTACTCTCACATCTGATTGTCTAACCTTATTACTTGTAAAACCACTCCAGTGGCCTGTGGTTAAAGCATCCACCTAGGATGCGTGATGTCGCAGGTTTGAACCCAGCTGAGTAATACCAAAGCCTTACAAATGGTACCAACAGCTGACTCACTTTGTGTTCAGCATTAATAGGTCACTGTTAGGACTGGTCATCCTGGTGTCAGGATAATGTGACTGGGTAGGAAATGATGCTACATATCTGTGGCGTGATGCCCCAGTTCTAGGCATCACTATAAACTGCCACACTGCAGATATCTTAGCGATACGACTAAAAATTGTTACAGCTTCATTAAAAATCCAAATCACATGCACACACTTAATACTACACAGGAGGCTAAACTTGTGATCTAATTTTGATTATATTTCTTAAATAGTCTTATATTATCAGGATGTTGGTTGAATGTCAGTATGAACAAGGTCTGTACATATTAATGAGATAAACTTGTATCAGATTGGTTAAGCTTGTTACTATAGAAACCAAATTTTAGTTGGATTTGCTTTATGCTGGTAAATAATCATATATAATCATTGTGCATATTATTGATACAATGCATTTGATTGGCTGAGTCTGTTACAACATTGGATCTAGACACTATATTTCTCATCCAGTTTCAATAAAACTTTATAAAGGCTTTACATCATCCAGATATTGGATGACTGAGTATGACCAAGAGACAAGACATATTGAATTTTAAGTTTATCATTAAAACATATTTGTATCAGGATATAGTAATATAGGTAAAATCAGCATAATGTTTGGTAATAGTTTTCATAGAATGTGTTCTTTCAATAGTACATAAGTCTGCATAGTGAAATGATAAGCTGTCAAGTTATGTGAACCAGGTGAGTGATGTCAGGTCTGTTAGATGTGAAAAGAAGTTGTGGCTATTTCCAGCAAGATTTTTAATACTTTTAGGGTCTTATAGGTACATGTTATGTATATGAAACAGTAATCAAGAGTGGATGTAGTTGAATACAACTCTCTTGTACGTCCAACACTGGAAATAAACGTTGTGAACAGTACTTGATGTCATCTGTTCCTAAGATTATGTTACTGATGTCATTATGCATAAGTCTTATTTCCTTTTTTTGTTATAAGTAGTGAAAATAAAAGGGGATAAAATGGGATTTTCTTTATTGCAGGTAAAGACCTTGAACTCAGTGAATCTTCTGATAGCGATAGCGACTGAAAACTTATCAAATATTGATCCATCCTGGCTGACTAGCGATATGATAATTATGCTGCCATGGACACATTGTAATATCTGACATCAAAATCAACCTGCATGTTTCTCAGATTAAGCCATAGTTCATGTAGGAACTATATCAAATAGACATATTCAAGAACCATGACTGGCAGATGTTCTTATGGTAATTTCAGACCAGCCACATTTGACTAGTTACAACATGGTGATTTATATTTTGGGAAATTTTTTTATGATGTTGCAAGACTTTAATTTTTCGTTGTCATTTATAAACTCATGGATATGCATCTGAGGGTAACAGCATTGATGGGGAAGACAGTTTGCATTAGGCAATACTGTTGATGGGGAAGACAGTTTACATTGGACATTGCTGTTGATGGGGAAGACAGTTTACATTGGGTAATATGGTTGATGAGGAAGATAGTTTGCATTGGGCAGTACTGTTGATGGGGAAGACAGTTTACATTGAGAAATACCATTAATGGGAAAACCAGTTTACATTGGGTAACACTGTTGATGGGGGAGACAGGTTACATTGGGTGTTTAAATTCAAGGTTTATATTTATCACAATATCTATGTAATTCGCATAATTTTCATTGTTATATAAATAACTTCTTGGATGGTTCAAGAGACCATTTTTGTGTGCAAAGACGTCCCATACAGGATTTGATGTTTAATGATGAACTCTCAAAAAGTAAGGACTCTTGTGGCACTTCCCTCTCAACCTAATGATTTCAGCCTCTTTATAGCTCTTCACTGAAAAAGAGTTCGGCCAATGTGGGTATGTGAGAAAGCTTGTCAGTAGCTTCTCGAGGGTCGGTGGTTCTTTCTGGGGATTTCCAGGCTTCTTCCTCCACCATTAATATTGGCCGCCATGTATAGCCTATCGTGTGCTGCAAAATGGCGTTAAACCCCACAACAACAACAACAACAATCACTGAAAAAGAGAAAGAAAAGAGGGCACGAAAATTATTTTTAGCTCAAAGCAATTACATGTAATAAAGTATTAATGAACTCTGAGATCATTAGAATTATTAATATATGAGGAATTTCTTTCTGAGATTTACAACTGCTGTGCAGGATTCAGTCTTGGATTCAGTAATATAAAATCAGCCGCTTCCTGCTATTTTATGAAACGGGCCAGGTCAGGGTATTATGGTCAAATAGTTCATGTCATTGCTTTATTTTTGTTATTAGAGCTGTTCTGTTTAAACATAGATGGTACTCAGGGATGGCACTTTTTAAAAAATATAAGCTAGGGTACTCTGTGTACAGAGTTTGTATGAAAACTATACAAAATTCTAAATTTTATCTATGAGTGACTCCTACACATAAAAAGTGCTTTCTCTGGGTCTCAGGCATTTGTTACTGGAACAGTCCATATATGCATATGCATGTTTTTCATGTTTTAATAATTTAACACTATGGAATGTATGATATTGAAAGTAAATAAATTAATTTTTTCCTTCATTTCGATCAGTTTACTTTGTGTGATATCATCAGCACTCTTCCCACATTTAATAAAAGAAACCATCCACTGTTTAATTTACATCAAAACCACAGGTTGATGATGGATTGCCTGTGAAATATAGTTAGGCCGGATATATATATTGCTGATGTGTTCTGTTCTGACTTTGTCTGACATCTTATGACGTGTAAATGAATGTTGCTTCACATTTTTTCTACCTAGAGTGGTATAATTTTGAAATTTCACTTTTTCATTGCAGTGTTGATTTTGAGACAAATTTTGACATTGACAGTGTAACAAGTCATTGTGTCTCAACTTGAGACTCTATCACTACTGATTTCCAGACCTGTCTACCCTACTGAAAAGATCAGGAGAATCCCGATTTTTGGACCTATCTCCCAATTCCCCAATTTTTAAGAAAAATTCTGATCTTTCAACTCCCCAAGGAGAAAAAAACTATTTTTTTTATATACAAAAACACCCTTTTCTGTTTCCCTGTTTCTGTTTCTGGTTTTTCTGTGTGTGGTATGTTTCTTAGTACTTTACCATATCCAGCTTGATTTCCAGTTTTCATCGGCCAATACAAAGAGATTGTCTCAAAGTGTGGTTCTCTTTATCCGACCCCATCAGCAAATCTCAGCATAATAATGAATAAGTTTCTCAGCAAGAAGCGAAAAAGAAGAAAAGGAAGTAACTGATGACTTTTCACCAGCCTAGAAAAAGAAATAGGATAAAAAATATGGGAGTGATTGGGAGAAGCAGTTTGCTTTCATTTGTCCATCAACTTGCGGGGCTTATCGTGCATTTTGCCACTGATGATTGGCTCTTTCCACATTCAGTTCTGTGTCAGAATTGTAGATTTGGTAAAGCTGAAACTCTCTATGCAGATCATCAGTGTTGATTCCTTCCATTCAGTTGGAGAAAAAGGCCAGGTCCTTAAACGATACTACAGATTGTTTAGACATATCTGCAATGCATGCATGAATAAGTAAGTCATCCTTTAGTGGGTTGCTTTTAGAAAAAAAAGGATGGATCCAGCCAACTGTTGTTTCCAACCCTTGGGAGAGTAATGCTATCAATACTTTCAATACTGCACAGCAACAGCAATGCTGAGAGAGCATTCTCAGTGGTAAGAAAAAACAGAACCAGCCAAAGGGCCAGCCTGTCAGTATCAACCCTGGAAGTTATTCTTAGCAAATTTGGCACCCAAGGACAAATAAATGATTAACTTTGAAGAAATGCAAATCTGCAACATACAATGGACTGAAATAACAAAAGTAAACATCTGTACCTCCTGACTTTTTACCTTGCCTCCTGCTTTTTAATGGTGATTCAGGGGCAAATTCCTGATTTTGATTTTTTCAATGTTGGCAGGTCTGGATTTCTTAACAAAGATTATTTTACCATCATTTGCCGGAAAAGAGAAAAAAAAGGAAACCTTAGGAAGACATTTTCAGTTTATTAGTATCTCTTTGATTTATTATTTTTGGCCAGTTTTCCGTAATGAAGTTGTCAGCACATTCACTGATCACCTCTTGTGAAGTCATTTTTTGTGGTGCAACTGGTTGTCATGATCATGCCATTAAATAGGAAGTCATAGGCATAAAGCAGTGTAACCAGTCTAGTATAAACGTCAGTCTCTGTCAGTCAGTCACTCAGCTGCATAATGCACAGCACATGAAATTTGAGCCAATAATTATCATACTATACAATGTGGATGTGTCATAATTATCATACTATACAATGTGGATGTGTCATAATTATCATACTATACATCTACTATACAATGTGGATGTGTCATAATTATCATACTATACAATGCGGATGTGTCATTGATAGTTAAGTGGGCCATCAATATATAGTCTAGATTGAACCCCGATAACTTTCAGTATTTTCTGAAACTGTTCACTATTAATCATTTCATTTAATTTGTGCATTAAAGCTATTCACATATTTAAAATTACTGATTGTATCTGGAGATTCCTTTCACTAATTAATTCACCAATTTCCTTCCACAGGTAATCCACATTGAATTTGAGGGTAGTCATATAATAAACTGTCTCCTGATGTAGTTAGTTTGAAATTTTGGGAAATATACATCACCCAGCTGAAAGAAACAATTCATTTTATTCCATGGAAATAATAACTTATTAATAAATTATGTTGAAGGTTTAATGCGAGTAGCTAGAGTAAGTGGAGTCGAACAAAATTAATTCAAAACATAGCGGACTGGGACAATTATTTCATATGAGCCCGATTTTAAGATTATTTGAGTTTCAATTTGGTGTGAACCGCTCTGGTGGCTTAGTGGTTAGAGCATCTGCCTCTAATGCGGGAGGTCGTGGATTTGAACCCTGGCCAAATCATAACAAAGACTTATAAAAATGGTACTAACAGCTGTCTTGCTAGGCGCTCTGCATTAAGTGGTTAGTGTTAGGACTGGTCAGCCTGGTGTCAGGATAATGTGACTGGGTGGGACATCATGATACATGTCTGTGGCATGATGCCTCAGTGCTAGACATCACTATAAACTGCTACACTTCAGACATTGTAGCAATATGATTGAAAACTTGTTAAAGCTACGTTAGAAATCCAAATCGCACACACACACACAATTTGGTGTGTGAGTGCTGTTAGAAAGCAATACAGTGGAATGTTATTTCTTTAAAAATATGATTTTTAATCAATGTCTGTGAGTTTATCTCTTACAAAATCACTATATAAATCAAAACTTATATAAAACTTTAAGACTTTCTAATGTGTAGAATTAAAAACTTTCAAGCTAAAACAAAACAATCAGTTAAAAGAAACTTTTAAGTTCATACTATAATCTATTGCCAGTTGTCAAGAAAATAAAATTATTGTTGATAATATACCACGATAAAGGTTGAAATCCATTGTTATTTGTTTTATCATTTTTGCATGGAATGATGCATCTTAAATTACAAGATTTCTTTCCCTCATTCTGTTTGGCATCCAAATAAAAAACTTATTGACGGAAAGAGAATATTCTTTAGTGTATTAAAACAATTACTTTTGTTTTACTTATTGAATGATGAAACACTCTTATCATTAAGCAAATCTGATTTGGAGAACAGTTACTGTGACAAATATTAACAATATTTAAATTGGCTCTTCCCTTGTTGGGTTTTTATAACTTAATTAGTGACCAGAACATGGATTTCAGTGTTTAGCTCATTTCACAAGTATTTTATTGGGTACAGAACAATTGTTTACCAAGTGGGGTTTAGTTCATATTAAGTTGGTTGAATTGTAAGCTAGATGCCTGTAATTGACTTATTGGTCTTTCTTGACTATAGCCACTACTTGTTTGTACCTGTTTATGTGTGTAAGAGAATTTTCTCTTATTGATATGTATGTTTGAACTGGTTTGCCTTAGTGAGAAAACTATGAGTGAGTATAATTTGCCTGTGTGAGAAAGTCATTTACAGTATTATAATGTGTTGATGTGGGAAAGCTATGTGGGATACTTCTATCCCTTATGAGTGCACCCGATGACATGAAACTGACATCATCATGCCTTTGACCCAAAGGATTTCCTTTATAGTTACAGCATGCTGCATTTTATCAACCTTTAGGAGCATATACAAAAATAATTAATTATATCTGTTAATGATAGATAGAGAAACCCCATGCAGTCAGAATTTGTTGGCAGGAGCTCAGCAAAGCCTCACTTACTGATACATAAATATCTTCCACAAAATTTTGTGATTTGCAGTACATTCGTGAATATTTTCTACTGTGTTTGAGACACTAAACTGTGAACCCATTGTTTCATTGTGTACTGCGATTATAACTATTTATTTTAAAAGGACAATGCTGATGCATTACTTCTTTTGTGTACAAGTTAATGTGAAGAAAGTCTACCCTCATATGTGTCAGAAAGTCTTCAGTATGTGTCATAAAGTCTTCAGTATGCATCAGAAAGTCTTCAGTATGTGTCGGAAAGTCTTCAGTATGTGTTGGAAAAGTTTAAAAGACTATTTTTTAAAACACAGATCTGACTTCATCAGTGATAGCACCAGAGAAGTTGTTCATGTTTGGATTTGTTTTCCACTTTCATGCAGATAATCACAGCATATATCAATTAGAAGATACTGTCTGGTCTGGAGTCATGTATAAAATGAGTTCCTGTCTTGCCTAATTTGACAGAATTTATTTAACATCTTTGGGTATAATATTTTATCTTGTACAAGTCATGTTTATGTTTATTTGGAAGGGTTTATATTCCTTAAGCGGAAATGAGAGATGATATTATTGATGTAAATCAATCATTGTCATGTACATAGCTTTATTTACTTAATGGGAGATGAATACAGAATATAGCTATTACAACATTACTTTGCCCACATGGAGGTGCAAAAAACAGTCCAATATTGTCAGGCACACCATTCTATTCACAGCATACCTGCCAGGTACACCATTCTGCTATTACATCCAACCATCTTAAAGATTAGAAACAGAAATACCATCAAATTTCTGTAGTAAAGTATAAAATCCCATAGTGAAGGGACTGACCATTTATTATAAATTGGGCTGTGGGTGGACATATGATTTTCTTTCAAGCCAGGGTATTTTTCTTTCTTTTAGTTTTCAACTATTTTGAGGAATATAAACGGTCTTTATTGCTATAAATTAGAGCAAAGCTGTTTGAGAACTGGAAATTAATCATGAAAAATAATCTAAGGTCCCACCTCGACCGCAATAATTAAATGGTAAGCCTCTTAGACAAAATGTATACTGTCCTATGATAGCTCCCAGTAGTTGGACAATTGGTTATACAAATATTGTGATGTTCTAATGCAGTTTAAATATAATACCAGGAACCTATGTCACGTTAGCTATTTAGATTCCTGATAATACAAACAGAATAACTAATGTTATAAATAAATTACAATAATTATCACACACAAAAGGAGACTGGCAAGTACAAAGGCACCAATAAATGGACATGTACATAACAAACAAACAATGAATATATTATTTTATTTCCACCCTAAGTTACAAAAAGCCGACTTTTGAGATACAAATATAATAGTTACAGGTTATTACAATACATGGTCCAACAAATTTTAAGGTACAATGGTATCCTGGCTACCAGGCAAACAAGCAAACATACGAGCATAAATTCAGTTGCCCACGGATGGCGCAATAATATATATGTGTCACTATAAAGACTTTACCTTTTATTATGAGTTAGTAACAGTTATTCCCCAATATGAAACATTTTGTTTATAAGATTGTGTGAGGGGAAGATGAACTGTGGTACAGGTTATGATATGTCTTGGATCACTGAAATAGCTGAACGGAACAGAGTTATCCCATCCCATACCATCACAGTAACCACAGGCACAGAGCACAAGATTCATCAGTGCCTAGGATATATATATTTTGACATTTAGTCTTAAACCTATAAATGTTAGTGTTTAACACTCACACACACACACACACACACATACATACATACATACATACATATATATATATATATATATATATATATATATATATATATATATATATATATATATATATATATATATATATATATATATATATATATATTGTATATGTTGTAATATGTATGATTACTTTAGCTCTCGACTCCAGCATACCATCACTAGAAAAGATGTATATTTTTTCATGGTTATCATGGTATTACATAACCTAGATTTTACTGACGTGTAGTTATTGACAATAAATCAATCAATCAATAATCATGATTACACAGAGTCTTTAATAAATACCACCGCAGGAGTTTATCAGATAATATTGGTGTATGATCGATGAGAAATAAGTCTGAAGCAGCATCTTGCAGTTGTTTCTATTCGTCAGAATTCTAGTTCTTGACACTGACCATTCTTGCTATTGACTTTTACAGATATGTGACAGTTCTTGACATTGACTGACACAGAGTTGTGACTTACGATGGTTTTGGAATGTTCATTCGTGTCTTTGTCAACACGACTTTCGTCAGAGCAAATGATATATTTTTTTATTATTTGTAAACATTATTTTTTATAGAAATTATTCATCAATTTTCCTGTACGTGTTGTGAATTAACTTCCTAAAGTAACTATTTTACTATATTACAAGCAATTTTCATGGCAAAATGATCTACCAGATAATTCAGCTGTAATTGAAATGTTGATATAGCTATAGTCTGGTTCAGTTCAAGAGCATCACTTGATAAAGAAGTTGTATAAATTGTATTGACACGTTTTCAGTCCAACTGTTTCATGTGATAACATGAATGTTTATTTTAAAAATGCAAACATAGTGAAGCAGTGTTATAGGAAACTGACATTACAATACCAGAGTAGGGCTGGGAGTAGGAGCAAGCACTTATAGTTTGTTATTATGATTTCATCTAAATTCATTCTTCAGTACTTCCCTATATACGTGATTATGGGTCCCAATTTTTTTGCAGCCATCTTAGTAACCCGCCCCCTCTCTCTCTCGTATATAAAAATACAGACGCATGCCCGCACAATACAAGGACTCAAATACAACCAAATACGCCACTTGACCCCTTTATCGTGTAAGCATACTTTATTCGAGTTGTGCAGAAATTAGGCTGGACTACAACATAAAGATTTATTTCTTATAGTCCATAATATTGTCATCTATCCGTTGATATTACCAAGAGAGATAATAAACCTTTGAACTGAAGCATGACATTTTATGTTGACCAGTTCCAAAGGACCAGAAGAATGTACTTCTGTAATGCCATCTTTTGCCTAAAAGAATGAATCTCAGACCCACTTTCAAAGGTTTCGTGTTCTTTGGACTTGGGTTGCTGGGACACTACTAAGGGCGATAATCACCCTTTTATCGAGCGTGGCATATAACCTCGAGTCGGAAGAGCGTTCCCGTAAATTTCCACTGTCTCTGTACATGAGCATTATTTTAATGTTGATAAAGAGGCAAACAATAAAAATGAAATAATATTTACCATTGAGAAACTACACGATCAGTTGAGAGCAACTCACGTGGTTAGAGTCATGCTTCTTTCAAGAAAAACTGTAATTTTCAAGACTAAGTCGACATTACATTGTAATTTAATCCATATATAAAGAGTATAGATGTTCTGTTCTAATGTTGTACTTCAAGTAATTTGTTTACTGTTGCATGGATTTCAAATATCTGGTCTCAAGGAATAGAGTCTTCGAGCTGACATCATTGTGTGAGAAGACTATCAAAGAACGCAATCTGCGAAAACGCTATATATGCTTAAATTAGTCTTTAAATTTTTGTATGGACTATTTTAGGTCCTGCCTCCTCATACTCCGTCTTTCTCAGCCAATTCTTTTGGAAGAAATCCTGACCTGCTAGCAGAGATCCGCCGGTCCATGCGAGGTTTCTTCTATCTGCCATAGCAACAACGTTTACATGAGCAGCTGGTGGACACATATCGGCAATCTCCTTTTTGAGCCTCTCGGGGAAACCCGGGAACAAGGTGGACCCTCCAGTCAGCAGGATGTTCCTGTACATTTCCTTCCTAACATCTATCTCAGTCTTCATAATGCTGCCTAACGCTGCTTTGTGGATACCTTCGATATTTTTTCCTAAGTTTTTGGGGCTGAATAATGCTTCTGGGCAACGAAATCTTTCCACGCCGATAGTAATGACGTTTCCAGTCGGAAGTTGGTAGCTTTTGTTCAGCGAGCCTTCTTGTGATTTTTTAATTTCCTGGTCGTAATCAGGAGCAACGTAGCAAAGTTTTTCTTTGATCTCCTTGATAACGTCAATATCAGCTTCTGGGGACAACGAGACACCTTTCTCATTAAGAAGTGTAGTCAGATACCTGCCAAGATCTTTTCCAGCGCACTCAAGGTGATGTGTGGCCTCTTGGATGGGGAAGCCTTCAAAAACAGGTGTAACATGGGAAAATTCATGTCCGGAGTCAACGACCAGCCCACTTCTTCGACCCGTGGCGTACAGCGATAAGACAGCCTGGTTACCAATATAGATGGCGGGAACCTTGAATGTCTCGAACATTATTTGTGCCACCTTTTCTCGGTCCGCATTAGGGGTAACGGGGGCCTCTAGAAGGAGGATGTTTTGTCCCTCTGGGGCCACACGAAGTTTCTCCCGGAAGATATAATTCCAGACTATTTCCATGTCTTCCCAACTTTTTACTGAACCTCCTTCGATTGGATATGACAATTTAAGCCCTGCTCTGTCCACCATTATATCATTGCCAACCAAACTTCCTAGGCCCTGAAAGGAAAAACAAAACAAGCCTTTGAAAAAAAACACCAAAAAAAAAAGAGATTTACATTAAGAAATAGAAGCGATTACAAGATTTTCAAGATGGTCGTCATGGTGGCCATATTGTATGTCAGAAGGGCACCATTTCCATTTCCAACCATCTACACATAAAAGTGAAAATCATATGTCAATATGACCATCTGTTAATGGCATCAGCGAAAGCAAGAGCTTAGGCGGTAATCTTGGATGTCAGAGGTGTACCATTTTTATTTAGGACTAACTTGATCTCCGGATGATATTGTGTGCCAAGCTGAATGACTCAGTTCCAAGTATTTCTTTTTTTTTTTCTTTTTTTTTTTTTTAGGAATAGCGATAACAAACAATTGCGGATGCTCAGCGACTGCATTAACTTTTCTGGTCTTTGACAGGTAGAACTAAAAGTAATATGTTCCGGGAGATCGATTTTTCTCTGGCGAAGGAAATTAAAATTTATACGATAATTTTGTTATTATTCTCACAATGAGACGTGGACGTTCATGGTACTAAAAAAATAAATATGACTTTCTTCTCTAAATTTTAGTGGCAATATGATATCTCATTGTTAGTAAGTCTCTTATTTTAAAACATACAAAATACTTTATAAGATTCAGGAACATATATATTTTCAGTTTTATTTTTTAATTTATTAAATCGTAATTAATGCATTTCTTGCATGTGATGTCATAATTTATTTTGCCTTAGTACATACAAGTTTTTGGAATAAAATAAGCCCTATATATTTTATACGCTGATACAGTATACAATTTCTGATCTCAAAACTACTATTGCTCCTTGTTTCTTTGCAAACCTCTATAAACAATAATGTTAGTTTATTAATAGCAATATTCGTCCCGTTTCATTGCAAAATTTCTTCACAACCATAATTTAAAGTTGTACATTACTACGGTATCTGCATAATTAGAAACATCATCAACACACTAAAAATATCACGTACATGAAGAGAAGCAAACATTTCATGTCTATGGATCTCTCTTAATTTGGTAAACAAATAGTTTATAAATAAATTAAAAACCAGATGACTTAACATACAACCATAACTGGTTCTTATACTACAAGAAAAGAAAAGAAGCACATGCACGCAGACTAGTATACATTGATGATATGATATGAGATATATATATATATATATATATATATATATATATATATATATATATATATATATATATATAACACTTTTCTCTGATACCCCTTTTCACTAAAAATTCAATACAGTTTTAGTGACCTATCGAATTTAGCACCTTGGCAGAATGAAAATTCATAAACGCCATGCAGAATGTTAGGAAATGTAATTTTAAAAATGATGAAACTGGTCGAATCAGTTAAATTACAGATTTATTATACGGATATGCTTCAGGATACGTAACACAGGTAATAAAAGACAACGTTTTATTGTGTTCTTTAAGCAACTTTTTACAAGACATTCTGTTACAAGAATGTTCTTTAGATATTTCCAATTGTAAGATAGCTGTTAAAGTTCAGCTAAATTTTGAATATTTCCTTAATATAGGTTTACAGCAAAGTTCACGCAAGCGATTGCAAGTCTTAGATGTTCATTCGTGTGTTCTCCCCCATTAAGAGATGTTCAGTTACATATAAGACAAACAAAACAAAGTAACATAGAAATAGCATGCAAATAACGTACAAATATACAGAGGCTAGCTTGAATGGTTGTACAGCAAAATATAATCGAAAGGGAATAAACAATCGTATTCAAGTGACAATTACAAAATGATGAAATAAATATGAAGAACACATCTTAAAACACACAACTCAGTCAAATACATCAGTTTCAAAACATGCGTATGAACAAGAATTATATACATGATCGTATTTACATTTGTATGTAACGTGAGTATTTCCCAAGAGTCATATAAATAAAGTATTAATTTTATTCAATGGGGGGGGGGGGGGGGGGGCTCATAGCTCCAATTGCCTAGTGTTGGGTTCGTTCCTCGCCAGCAAATGACGTACACATGAAAATGTAATCTGGGATGAAAATAAGGTGAGTAGTGTTACAGTTACGGTAAGGAAAATATATTATCGCTATCAGAACAATGAACTGAAATGAACTAAGGCGACATCTATGACGCTGCATTTCATGAAAGGAAAAGTTAGGGGTAAACAGGAGTAGTTCAGCTGTTAGAACTCACCACGAATGTTTTGGGGCTTCATCTAGCAGGCTAGACCATACTGTCTCTGAAAATCATTCGCGACCTTCCTCATACACAAGCAAGATGTCTCAACATGTTTTAGGATCCACAGAGACCGTATGAACTTTGTTTAAACTCGTAATTGTTCGTTACAGTGGAATAAAGACAATGGGGGTTAATTTCTTTGTGAAGAAGTAGAAATGGAGAGAAATCATTATCACTACTTATTCGTTCTCGCCAAGCGACCACTTGGCGCTTGTGAATAGCTTTGTTAACTATTTTCTTCAAAAGAAATTTGTTTGGGAAACTTGTCTGATTCATGAAATGTACGAGGATGTCAGTTAGGGCAAACGTTTCATGTGTAAACCAGATATAGGGAGTATAGCCATATATATATATATATATATATATATATATATATATATATATATATATATATATATATATATATAATGGCAACATAATGTAATTAAGACATTGAAGATGCTTACTGAGTCTCTCTTTTGTTATATTATTAATAACATAAATAAGGACAGGTGGCCTTAACTATATGTTTTTATTGTCATTGACGACATAGATACGATATAGATGAATTTGACACGTACGCACAACTATTTGTAAGATTTAAACTTTTGTTGTTGTTTTTGTTGTTCCAGAATGAAACTAGCTTTCCATTATTCAGCTGCAGAAGCCAGCAGTGCTGGGTCGGGACCGTTGAGATGCTGATGCTGTGAATTCATTTGGTTTCGTGGTAAACATTTTCGTGGAGTTGTGCTATGTGACACTTTTGTCAAATATTTTGATTGAAGAAGCAGGCCTATAGTTTACGTAGACAGATCATTCAAGTCTGTGTCTTGAAGTTCATGGTTGGTAGCGATCACAAAATCTACGAACATTGGTACACCGCGAAAATTTGTAAATTCACAGTACCGCGACTATCAAAATTGTATTAATACGGTATCCTATTGTGGTTTTGCTGTGGATAAAAGAGGGTTTCTTTGGTTTTGTCTTTTTGCTTTTTTAAATAGTATAGGAATGTCTGTACAAGCTACAATCTTATCCACTCCCCTCATCTATTATTACAACGGAGAGCACGTGCGATTCATTGTTAACTCGTACAACAAATAATAAGAGTCAATATCAAAACACGAAACCGAACAACCATCTTGTTTAAAAACAACGCCCAGGACTTTGCTATTTGAAAGGCGACCTTGAATTGATACGCCCAGCCTTATACCTTAACAGTGGTTAAAATTTTTGTATATGCAACGAAAAACTCACTAAATGTCTTCTCGCTCCAGTATTACACGCAAATACAGTGCATTGTATCTGACCACGCCCGTTAAGCTAGAAATGTAATAAAGTCTACCCGGGCGTAAGCAACCTTTTGGAACTGCTTTGCCAGGTCCGCTCAGTTGTAGAGAGCTGCTTGCCAAGCCAAATTAGTCCTATTAATTTAACTGTCGTTTTTAGTACTTATAATACAAAACTACAACTCGTACCGCGTGCCTTTTCGAAACAGTCTGGCATGCCACTGCTGGCACGCGTGCCCAAGGTTGTGACACCTGGTCTAAACTATATAAAAAAAAAAAAATATTGATAGATGCAGAAAATCTTACCCCATCCGCGGGCCTCCCCACAACAGAAGGGAAGCAGACTGACGGGGCATCGTCCCCTGCGATCCCTGCCTTTGTGGTATCTGATCCTATCTCTATTATCACAGTACGTCCAGACTCCATGTTCTACAATTGGAAACGTGCACTATGTTAAATTTTGCACAGTGTGATATTACTTCCAAGGCCATAGCTAAAAAGTAAACTAAAGCAATGATTCGCTCATATCATCAATGCGTGTTACAGGTCTGCTAGGTAGATTAAAATATTTAGGTAAAGCCGCGCTCAGGCATATCAGATTTTCCTCTACCGCAGCTGGGGCAGCGATCAATTGCAGCCTGGTTAATCATCAACAGTCTTCGCTAAACGTTATGTTATGTTTGAAATAGACACAATCGTATGAGCACACACACACACACACACACACATGCGCGAACGCGTCTCTATTCAATATTTTGTGAAAAACTAAATTTGTATTTGACTGCTTTGCGTGTTTTGCACGTGCGTTTGGAGGATTACAAAGCTTTTGTCAAACAAATGACATGTACTAGGAGGATTTCAGTTCACACTTGTAACGCAATGAACTTGAAAGGATGCTGCACAATTACCTGCACCTTGCCACAGACAAACTTTCTGGTACCTTTTGTAAACACAAATTTTAATGAATTTATTTACTTCCATTTAAAAGGTTTGCTAATGTAGTACATATACAAACCTAAAAAAAATATAAAATATCTTGATTTTTACGATATTTGATTTACCTTCGTATAAGCCATGCTACGGACCATAACTGACTCGGTGATTCCTAAATATCAGCTGTACCTATACGAGATAAGTTGAAACAGTAAGGATTTCAGGGGGCAAGATAAGATTTTTTAAAAAGCATAACATTTGTGCATAGAAATAAACGTAATGATATACAAAATTTTTCTTCCGATTTTCGATTTTTTAAAATAATAATAATAATAATATACAATACGTATACAATTTAAAACGATATGTTTTCATAAATTCACTTCGATTTACACCAACATGCTTGATGTCTGCTTCAAGTTAAATTATGCCTTTATTTCTTTATCTATGTTCATGATCATCAATGTTCTAAACATTTTTGTTTAAAAAAAACTTATATCAATTTATATTTGTATTAAAGCACGCAAATAAGCTTCCGAGAATTATGAAGTATTTGCAGAAATTTTGTTCTGCATTCAGCGGACGGTTTCGGATATACGAACGGATAAGTTCTGATTTGCTCGTAACAAACTGTACATTCTTACACTAACAATTTTTGTCGAATTCCTGCCCCTATTGCTTAATTTACTTTTCAAATTGTATATCGTGTTGGTAAATATTGCGATCTAGTTGAATTGCAGAACAATATGAAAATGAGAGATACATTTATTTACTATGCCACTTCTACTGACTTTAATGAAATGCGTCTTTTACTTTCTAAATGCCTATGAGAGATATGATAATTTGCTAAAGCTACTTAGCAATCAACTATAATTTTTACATACCAGCTCGCGAGATGTGAGCGGCGTGAGAAACCCCAAACACAGAAGCGGAATAAGCACGCGGGTTTGTGCAAAACCAACTTTTTTTTAATAGTATTGTTGGGGTGTTGCATTATTATTAGAAAGTATAAACGAAATAAGTCAGGCAATATAGATGAGATGATTGATGAGCTATTGATTGTCGAACACGGTGTACTTTGTCTTATTTTAAGTAAACGTTGTCATGCAATACGTGACAGCAGGCCCGGCCCTAGAGCAAGGCGAAAAAGGCAACCGCTTTGGGCCTCGCGCTTTCAGGCAATCATTTCCGCAATGTAATATTTTTGCTTGAGGCCCCGCTCATCGCTCTCGCTGTCTTGGGCCCTGCATGCTGCCTTGGGCCCCGCACATCCTAGGGCCGGGGCTGCGTGACAGTGTTTATTTTCATACGTCTTCAAGTGTGTGTGTGTGGGGGGGACACATTTCTATCCATACATCATTAAGGTGTTAGCCTTATACAGATTTACACTGGAATATATCTTTGTCAAATACAAAATGAATTGATTAATACGTAGGATATAAATATTCAGTAACGGACGTAGCAAACGCGGGTCCCGACTTGGATCATTTTGGCGGTGCCCCCTGGATTTACGCGCGGAGCCCCTGTAAGCACGGCACTTGGAATACACTTTTAAACACGTTTTATATGATATTGAACTTCAAATTTTCATCCATCGCTTTGAAATTACAATCTTTCTATGAATATATTTTTAAAATTACTAACACGCGGGGCACCTGTGAGCGCGGGGTCTGATTGGTCCACATCGGTTCAATCGGCCGTAAGGTCGGCCCTGGGAATATTGATTCTCAGTTTGAATTTAAGAAACGGTTGGACACTATTAATGCAAGTCCCGCTAGTCTCATAAATGTTTATGTCCACTAGTCTTATAAATGTTTATGCCAACTAGTCTTATAAATGTTTATGTCTGCTAGTCTTATAAATGTGTATGTCTACTAGTATTATAAGTATGTATGTCTACTAGTCTTATAAATGTGTATGTTGACTAGTCTTATAAATGTGTATGTCCACTAGTCTTATAAATGTGTATGTCCAGTAGTCTTATAGATGTGTATGTCAGCTAGTCTTATAAATGTGTATTTCAACTAGTCTTATAAATGTGTATGTCCACTAGTTTTATAAATGTGTATGTCATCGAGTCTTATAAAGTCTTTGTTACATTCGGGTTCAAAGGACACACAAACGCCAAGTAAGGGTCCTACATATTTATGTAAAATAAAGCTAAAATATTAAAAACTAAATAAAAAAAACAGTGCTGCTTACAGTACCAAGCCCCAGCTTCATAACTGCCTGCTCAACCAGTCTGCTCTTGTTTTAGTAAGGGTTAGAAATAGGGGATCTTAATTTTACATTTGTGCTTTATCCAAGGGCATGAACTAGTCCAGGCTCAGTTAGCCATGGGAAGATAAACAACAGAACGGAACCTGTTGACAGTCTCTGGTATCAAATATCGAGAATGCTGGGATTATTGTTCTGGTCAACTGTCACTACTAACGGCTATAATCTGATACAGGCAATCATACTTATACCAGTCTTATGCATTCGTATACTAGTCTTATAAAAATCCATATGTCTACTAGTCTTATAAATGTGTATGTCTACTATTATTATAAATTTGTATGTTTATTAATCTTATAAGTGTGTATGTCCACTAGTTTTATAAATGTGTATGTCTACTAGTCTTATAAATGTGTATGTCCACTAGTTTTATAAATGTGTATGTCTACTAGTCTTATAAGTGTGCATGTCCACTAGTCTTATAAATGTGTATGTCTACTAGTCTTATAAATGTGTATGTCCACTAGTCTCATAAATGTGTATGTCTACTAGTCTTATAAATTTGTATGTCTGCTAGCCTTATAAGGGTGTATGTCCACTAGTCTTATAAATGTGTATGTCTACTAGTCTTATAAATGTGCATGTGATCACCAGTCTTTATAAATGTGTATGTCATCAATAACAAAGGGATCGAAGACATCAAAAAGGTTTATTTTTGTTTTTAAGAACGATTTACCGTTCAAGTTATTTAATTTGAAGTGCTAGGGAAATGTAGAAAGGAAGTTCATATATCTAACCGGTTTTGAAATAATGTAAATTTCTTTTTTTTTATACAAAAAATAAGAATCTTAGAAGGGTTAAGAAACCCACTTAAAAGCACGGCTGCCAGACTTTGTTCGTACTTCGTTATCGAATTTCTGTAACCCTTATGAACTTTCGTAAATGCACAGGAATCGGTTTTCTGAAACACTTGTAAAATTTAGTCTGTGAGCTACTATTGAGCTATTGATTTTTTCAATCAACATAAAACAAAATTAACTGATTAAAACAAAAACTCAGTATAAATAACGGTGCAGAGCTATATTGTCGTCGATTCGATTCAACAGTTTTCCGAGAGGTGATTTAAATATTTAGGTGGCGCTCTACAGTTTCGTATTTTGCATTAGAATTTTAAAGAAAAAGATTTTCCCCGGCTTTTCTCACTGGTTATACTGGCTATTTAAAAAAAGTAAAAAGACCTTATATATCTTAAGTAAAGTTCAAAGAACCTTTAATACCCTTTATTTGGGTGTATGATTTATGGGTGTAATATGGGTTATAGAGTATACAGCTTGGCCTTACTCCAGATGTGCATCTTTCATAAAGGTGCTAGCTCCACTTGGTCATTTTCACTTCCTGATCTCAGAGGTAAATTGTATAAAAAAAGAGCCGATAACTTTTTTGTTTTTTTAAAAAAAAAAAAATACATTTGATATATTTGGTAATTCATTCATTGCACTTTCAGAAGCCGGTATTGTCTAGTCTGGCAAAATTCATTTTCCCTATTTTAATAGCTGCTATGGAGGGGACGGAAGTCTAAAAAAGTATGTGTTTTTGTTTGTTTGTCATCGTAGAGCTTGTCGGTCACGTTGTTCAGAAACAAACTTTAAAGCTCGCACTCAGTCTGAACGTGGTTTACAAGTAAAATGATTTATGATTTTCCGCGCCAGACATTTAGTCACTTAAACCCCCTCCCACCCCAAACCCCACCAATACAAAAATAAAATGAAAAAAAGCAATTGATGAATATTTGCCCCCCCCCCATTTGCGAAGGAAAAAAGAATCCATGGAGTATTTGGATCTGATTTGACATGAAACGTTTCGTATGCCTAACAGTTTATGTAATTTTAGACATAGTATAGGTTTTGTGAATAAATAAGCTTACATAATCATTTCAAGGTAATGTTTCTTGTCTTGGCCTACATTACCTTTTGTGTAACTTTTCGCAATTATTTCGCATTTATATAACTACTTGATAAAAGTCTTATTAATGCGACCATTTAAGCGAAGACCTCGTATAATTAAAACATCATCAACAAAAAAAACCAACAAAGAAACCCAGCACTGTTCTTTTCTTTTTATACTTTTTTTTTTTTAAACTCTTAACATTTTTGCTTATTCAAAAGAGAATGACCATAAAGTATATTTGGGTTTCGGGATCTTAGTCGGAGTTTACGACATATCGCCATCGCCAAAATTACCTCCCTTAGAATTGTACCTGTCAAAATTTCAGACTCTTCGCCTCTTGGAAAAATCATTCATATATCGGAACAAATACGATGCATCGAAGAGGAGCTGGTATTGCTGCTATCAAAAACAAAAATCTTGCACAGGTATCATAGATAACTGATATTTGATTAATATAATTGGTAGTTGTTATCTATTGTGAAATCTCTCTCTCTGTGTCTCTGTCTGTCTGTCTCTCTCTGTCTCTGTCTCTGTCTCTCTCTCTCTCTCTCACACACACACACACACATTATATCATTATGAGACTTCTCCACCCATGGCAGAATCGGTCCACTAACGTTCTCGGCCAATAACGAAATCGGAATACCCAAAAATTCGGTCCTTGAAAGTCTCACTTAGTCCTACAATGTAAGACATAGCACATGTTAGTTTTATTTTAGTGCTATGTCGCACTGTCTTAATAACGGCCTTGTATAGCTTGTTCCGATGTCGGTTGACATCGAAACGAGTAGTCAAAGTTTCAGGAATATCTCGCATTTAGCAGCCTATATCAACACTCTCCCACTAATTTATGTGTAATTAATATACTTACTGTGCTGTCTTTATCCTGGCGGAATGAAAATGTGACATAGCAAATGGACGCATTTTCATGTTCCGTTGACATACGTTTGAATTTGTTGCAATGCGACGGTAGTCAAGGTATGCCGAAGTATGTTTAAGTAGATTCATGTGGGGGATATGTTTCTTGAATGAAACGAAACGTTGCTTATTGTTCCAGCTGGCATAATATATTTTTATTCATTTCATTAAAGAATAAGATTTCATCTTAACCCAGTTTTGGCATTCTTGGCTTTCATCGCTTTCCAGCCAACTGAAATGTAGGCCAACAAAACTTGAAAACAGGTCCACGTCTTTTGTGAGAATTTGAATATATTAGAGAAAGATGTGAGGGGAAGTAAAGTCTGACAAAAACATTATAACTTTTGTTTTTAGGAAAGCATCGTTATTGGTTGCCAGTTGTGTATGATATTTCTGAAAATTTGACTTTCGTTACACTGTTAGTCTACATCAAAATATGCTACACAGTGCCATTATTTAGGCAGTAAGATCCATCTCCCCCAGAAGAAAAATATCAGGTGATGTGTCATACCTTGTATTACTAGGTCTCACTGGACAGTTTATCTGCTGAATTTTCATCTGACAATGACCTATTGCAGAAAAATGAGAATAATTTTGCACTGAAGATACAAATATAAACAAACTAATTTATATATGAATAAAGTTCACTAGTACTATAATAAATTAGCATACATTTCATCACCCCTCAGCCATCTTGATTTTTGTATATTTACCTTTGTAGCAGATATACTTAAATATATGTAAGCCAAGTTATCTGTTCATTTGTAGCCCAAGTTACACATTTGATCTCCAGTGCTAGTCTAACTGTGACAGGCAGTCACCAAACAAGCCAACCCATTTTCAAGCCTAACTCAAAAGTAAATCTAAACCATATTACAGACTTAGTTTCTGTATGAATTTATAAATTGTAGGGTTATGATAATTAGGTTCGTGCCTCCTACCTTAAAAATTATGGAGGTGTCAAAATACAGAAGTATCCAGTTAGACCGTAAGAATTTATTTGCCAGTCAGATAGGGGGAAATGCTTCTTAGTTTCAAAACTTTGGGCAATTCTGAGTAAAACACAACCTCAACATGTGTAAAATTCACAATTGTCTGTTTCCTATGTTGTATGGCAGTTGTAGATGGTCAAGAGCCATGATATAGAGCAACAGCTATGAGACACCTTCATACTTCCATTTTACTTTCCACACTTAAACATACAGTTTCCTTATAACAAATCAATGTCATCATTTTTCATAGCTAATATATCCTGTAGTCTTAGTGCCTGGTGATATCAGTGATATCTCACAGCAAAAATAGTACTACAGGGCTTGAATTTAACGCAAATTTCTTTGTAGCCAGAAGGACTAGTATATTAGAAATTTACTAGTCCTGCCAAATCTTTACTAGTCCTGTTCACAAAACAATGTCACGTAGCTTTCATGTACATTTACCAATTCAGTGTAAAAGTTCGAACAACCCGCAACAAAACTGGATATTTTCTGTGTGTTTGTTTTTGCGAATTGCATACATCAGTTACACCACATAACATTCCTTTCCTCATCATAATTCAGCCATTACTTGTCTTTTGTCCATTTCTTCTGAAATTTTCCATTATGCTTGTCCTTATCATAAGAATTATTCCTCATCATTCTCATTCAACTTTTGCTTTTTTCCAGTGGCTGAACACCTATCAAATGCCACATTTTGCCTGTCTTATCAGGAGGGAATTGTGCCTTGTTTTGAAATATGAGATGTTATAGTATAGCTGATGCGAATTATTTAAAGCAAGAAAAGGAATGGCACAGTGTCCTTTATATAAGAAAGTCAAAGCAAGAAACAAGTTTCAAAACACGTGTCTTTGCCCCTTCCCACAATTAAATGGCCTCTCCCTAACAAAGACTTAACTTCAGCAGATGTTCTGCATAATATAAAGCAGTGGCTATTCTAAACACTGTTATAAAATATTAGCATCAGAAGATAGTGTTAGTTTCAGCTTGGAAAAGGTGTGTTCCCATCAAACAAAGCCATCTGACACTCGGTGCGTTGTATTTAACAGCTCCAATTACAGTATCATAAGTTGTAAGTTTGGTAATTGTTCCTAAGTAATTGAACCTCAGTGTATTGTTGAAATTAATAATAAGGCGGAAAATTTTCAAATCTTAGATGCTCATGCTCAGAGATTTTAATTCCCAACAAATGTACGGCATTCTGCTTGGATATCTCCACGTGTATTCAATTATTTGTTTATTCTTGTAAGGGAAAAATATAAAAACTATTCTTATCATCATAGAAAAAGAAGTTGTATGGAAAGGATGTGTCAATAATGTAATCGTAATAAATTTATCTAATTCTTATAATTATTTTGATGGAAATGTAAAATATGTAGTTTCCTGTTTGTGACTGTTGGAGCGTTTGGGTAGCGAGCAAAGAAAAGAACCTTAAACAAAAAACATGCAAACTAATTTCTTTGAATAGTTTTTGCCGTGTTCTTTTGTGTGGTATACCGCTTTGTAGTTTGTTACTGTGGTCGAGTAAATAAAGTGTGATACCACGTCATTTTTTCATTTAATTCGTTATCAGATTAATTAGGATCAATTACCAAACGTCCGTTGTTAATGACGGGACCATAATTTGCGCTGTTAAGTGAAACACACAAAATTGGATGGATTCTTGTTATAGCAACGCACCTTTCCGAGGCAGAAATTGACTTCATCTTCTCATGCTAATATTTTATGACTGTGTTTACAGTGGCCACTGCTTTGATTCTACAGAACATCTGCTAAGTCAAGTCTTTATTAGGGAATGGCGTAAACAAACGCTGACTATTGATAACTGAAACTTAATAGCCCTTTTGGACTATTAACATTATGAAAGTTACTAGTCCAACAGGAAATCTGCTAGCCTCTGGCTAGCAGACTACTGCTAATTTTGAGCTCTGTACTATTTATGAAATCTCAGATTGTAGTGAGTAAAAGAAGCCAGGGCTGATTCTCTTGTAAAATAACTGCAAAATGTGCATGCTAAGTACTTAACAAAATATAAACAATGCACAGCATATATAAACTGACCAGAACTCTCTCACTGATTTCATGAAGAAGGTCAAATCTATACTAGAACAGAGAAATCCGAGGTAGAATGTAAGGGAGGCAACTCATCAGGTAACATAAAATGTTTGAACCAATCTTTGTAAACTGAACCACATCAGTTGGGAAACTTAAACAATGAAATTCTATACCCAGATTCATCCCGTCAGTTGATAAAACAATATTTATGGATGATGTATTTTAAGAACACTAAGAAGGTCACCTTTGCATCATTTTCACACTGGCCAGCACATATTATTTCTGAACTTGCTGCTATTTAGAGAAGTTTGTTTTGCTAGTGATTTTAACCTGAATGGATTCCAATCTAAATCAAACAGAAAATCATGCAAAGTAAAATAAGGGGAGGAGAAATAACACAATGTAAAAAGAGTTATCCATTTCACACAGCTCACCAAAAACTCCAATGAACCTGATGCAGATACAGCTGTTGAAAGCTCCACAATAATTGGTGCAGCTGACTCCCAAGGAAATCTTTGATGTTGTCCTGGCTAGCAATATCACTTCAGCAGGTGTGTTCCTATACACCTTGAGGCCTACAAGAAAATAAAACCCTGAACTTCTTATATATAGGTTATTATAACATAAATTTCTGTAAATAAGATGAAATCTATGTATTGAAACATTACATCATGAGTAAATATTAATGTAAAAGCATTAAATTAAGGCACTCATCATTAAATAGGAAAATATACAAAGTATGTACTGAAAATATTGATAAATTGAATAAATATGTGAAATACCTCAATTAAATCACTTTGCATTAAACTTGTAAGGCTTTTGTTGCTCATTAGCAGAATGGATCAGAAACAGTTCCTGATAACTCTAACAGTGTTGAGTTAACTCCCTTCTTCTACTATGATTAAGTGCTATCAAATCTTTAGGAAGTGTATGTTTGGAATACCTAACTAAGTCAGATTCAAGACATGGAGGTAATAAGAAATGATTTATGGCACAGTGAATCACATTGGCAAGACTAAAAAATGACACCGGTTCTTAAGGTCTCACTGGACAGTTTATCTGCTGAATTTTCATCCGACAATGACCTATTGCAGAAAAATGAGAATAATTTTACACTGAAGATACAAGTAAAAACAAACTAATGATTTTTGTAGAAAGCATGCATGTGAGATTTTGAGTGCAGCAATCAGGTTAATTCCTTATACAACTGGTGGCTTTTATACTGAACCAACACTGCCACCAACCCCTCTTTTTGCATTCATTTTTGACAGCAAAGAGCTATTTTGAATATTTTCCTGTGACAAGGCAGCTAAAAGAATCAGTATGTGCCTAATGTATGAATAAAGTTCACTAGTACTATAACAAATTAGCATACTTTTCATCACCCTTCAACCATCTCAATTTTTAGATATTTACATCTGTAGCAGATATATGTAAATACGCAAGCCAAGTCAGCTGTTCTTTGCAACTCATGTTACACATTTGATCTCCAGTGCTAGTCTAACTGTGACAGGCAGTCACCAAACAAGCCAACCCATTTTCAAGCCTAACTCAAAGTAAATCTAAACCACATTACAGATTTTTTTTGTTGTTGTGAATTTATAGATGCTAGGGTTATGAAAATTAGGTTCATGCCTTCTACCTTAAAAATTAGGAGGTGTCAAAATATGAAACTATTTTGTGAGACTTTATGCATTACGTACACGGTCAATGACTAAAGCATAGCCCAGAACGCTGTATTATCACAGTACTTAATGTTCTTATTGGTACATATTAAAACTGATTTTCTATTGCAGCTTACTTATGATTTGTAAAGTTTCTATGACTTTCCCACTTTCTATTCCTATAAAATATCCTTGTCAATTGAAGCACATGAATGTAAATAAAACGGGTCTACCTATACACAGTGATATACAGGAATGGACATTAATGGAGAGTAATGGACAAAAATGGATACAAAAATACAATATTTTGAAAGAAATGACAGTAATATACATTAAATATAATTTTGATTGTATGGACTTAAATACATAAATCATAGATAACGAATGTGGTTGTTATATTGTTTTATTAGTGTTCAGAATATGATTTAATGAAAATAATATCAAAAAAATGGAACAACAACACACACTCTGTCTCTTTCTCTCTCTCTCTCTCTCTGTCTATATATATATATATATATATATATATATATATATATATATATATATATATATATATATATATATAATAATAATACTATAATAATAATAATAACTTTATTGTATGATGATAATATGGTTAGTTATAGGATTGTGTTGGGTATATCTAATTTAGGTATATCCAATTGTTTTAGATTTGACATAAATAGAATAAAGTAATTTGTGAAGTGGGCTCTTAAAAGAATCGAGTATGTTGAAAATAATATACATGATCTAGATATACATAAAGAATAAATGAGAAGATGGATAACCTTTTCTTGTAATATTTCCAGCGTATAATTTTGGGAGTTTAAATATAAGACTATATCAGAAAGATAAAATATGATTTATTTAACAGCTTGATTGAAAACAACAATTAAGCTTTAGTTCTAGGGAGCTTATTACCGACATTATTCAAAAACATACTTGATTCTTTACAACATATATGATTTGCAAAAAATACAGACACAGCATAATACATTAATAATAATAATAATAATGAGGACTTTGTATAGCGCCTAATCTTTAGAAGCTCTAAGTGCTTTACAACATTAGACAACACCTATAACATAAAGGACATACATAATTATATGATTACAAAAAACAAACATCGTGAAATTAGAAAACATAAAAAACATGCTGAGAATATTTAAGGTAGAAAACATTATTAGGTCTTTAAGTTTGTTCTTGCAGTTGAAATAAGTGAGTTTTAAGAGCACGCTTGAATGGGATCACTGTGTCTTTGTGTCTAAGTTCAGTGAACATTAATACAGTAACATACAGACAAAGCATAATATATTAATACAGTAACATACAGACACAGCATAATACATTAATACAGTAATATATAGACACAGCATAATACATTAATACAGTAACATACAGACAAAGCATAATACATTAATACAGTAACATACTGACACAGCATAATACATTAATACAGTAACATACAGACACAGTATAATACATTAATACAGTAATATACAGACACAGCATAATACATTAATACAGTAACATACAGACACAGCATATTACATTAATACAGTAATATACAGACACAGCATAATACATTAATATAGTAATATACAGACACAGCATAATACATTAATACAGTAATATACAGACACAGCATAATACATTAATACAGTAACACACAGACACAGCATAATACATTAATACAGTAATATACAGACACAGCATATTACATTAATACAGTAATATACAGACACAGCATAATACATTAATACAGTAATACACAGACACAGCATAATACATTAATGCAGTAACATACAGACAAAGAATAATACATTAATACAGTAATACACAGACACAGCATATTACATTAATACAGTAATATACAGACACAGCATAATACATTAATATAGTAATATACAGACACAGCATAATACATTAATATAGTAATATACAGACACAGCATAATACATTAATATAGTAATATACAGACACAGCATAATACATTAATACAGTAACATACAAAGAATAATACATTAATACAGTAATACACAGACACAGCATAATACATTAATACAGTAACATAGACATAGCATAATACATTAATACAGTAACATACAGATAAAGCATAATACATTAATACAGTAACATACAGACACAGCATAATACATTAATACAGTAATATACAGACACAGCATAATACATTAATACAGTAACATATAGACACAGCATAATACATTAATACAGTAACATACAGACACAGCATAATACATTAATACAGTAACATATAGACATAGCATAATACATTAATACAGTAACATATAGACATAGCATAATACATGAATACAGTACCATACAGCATAATGCATTAATACAGTAACATACACATCATAATACAATTATACAGTAATATACAGACATAATACATTAATACAGTAACATATAGACACAGCATAATATATTAGTACAGTAACATATAGACATAGCATAATACATGAATACAGTAACATATAGACATGGCATAATACATGAATACAGTAACATACAGACACAGCATAATACATTAATACAGTAACACACATCATAATACAATTATACAGTAATATACAGACATAATACATTAATACAGTAACATATAGACACAGCATAATATATTAATACAGTAACATATAGACATAGCATAATACATGAATACAGTAACATACAGACACAGCAAAATACATTAATACAGCAACATACAGACACAGCATAATACATTAATACAGTAAAATACATATATAATTTAATTCTGTGCTAGGTATATATCATCTGACAATCAGTTTGCTGAGATGTATGAATACAGTTATGAGAGAGAGAGAGAGAGAGACAGAGAGACAGAGAACTTGTATTATCGAGGTAATGGAATTCATTACCCAGAATGTTATTATGACATTTGGTACATGCAATTGGCAACTAATAACATCAAATTAGTCAAATTTTCTTATAAAAGACTCATTTATAAGATAGAATGCTAATTTAAAGACTAAAAGTCACGATTTTGCAGTCAGTAACATACATTAATCAATCCGATAATAAAGCTAATGATAAAATGCAATTAATATTGAAAAACATCTACTTTACCAAGTTTAACTGAATTTAAGAAATGTACTGTTATTAATTAATTTTTTTACATGTGATGTTGTTAACATTACAAAAACAGGAAATGTTATTTATTATTCTTATCACTTCTTTCATCTTTCCTTTTCACATTTGATAGCATATTATTAAAGCAGTGTGTTTATTATAAAAGGCAACAACTGATAGATTTTTTAAGCAATTAAGAATTTTTTGTAGAGGTCTTGGGTTCGATCCCCGACCGAGTCATGCCAAAGACTTACAAAAATGGTCCTAACATCTGCCTCACTTGGCGCTCAGCATTAAGAGGTTAGTGTTAGGACTGGTTGGCCTGGTATCAGGATAATGTGACTGGGTGGGACATCATGCTACATGTCTGCAGCATGATGCCCCAGTGCTAGACATCACTATAAACTGCCACACTGCAGACATCGTAGCGACATGACTGAAATTTTTTTAAAGCTACATTAAAAATCCAAATCACACACACACATCTGAAAGTATGTCGTTAAATGATAATTATGTTTGGCCATACATGACACTGCCTGCTCAACTTACTGGATTCTGTTTGCAGCTAAAGTGGACATCAAAGACACATGCGACAGGTGTGAATGCGGCATTTAATGAAAGCACACTATACTAGTTTTAGGTGGTTGTGCAGTTGAAATGTTTCAATTTATATAATAGTAATTTGGATGTAATGTTCTTTTTGTTCAATGGCCATTTCATATTTTATATTCTTTGTATGTTTCTTTCAATGGTCATTTATTTTTTGAAATAGAAATATAGTGGGGAAAAAAATCATAATCCCAGATTAACTAAATTATATTGCATAATCAACATTTTAAAACTACCCTTGTCCTGCTGCTTTTAATTGTTAATTGAATTCTATGATAGTGTGTATTTAGTCTACTATTTGTAATAGTAAACGTGTTGACACCTGCGAATCTCTTTACAGTTGCGCTTCTCATCCATATACCGTCAATTTTTTACCAACAGTAATGATTTTCCATTATTCAAAGTTTAAAATGTCTTTGTCCTTGAAAGTCTGTAATGTTAATTGACTTAAATAGATATTATTTTGTAATGAAAGATAAGCATACAGACAAATCAAGCATTTCAAATTCTTATGCATTTATTTTTCTTGATAAAATTTTGTATCTCTGCCCGTCTTTGCCCTGTCATATTTCTTCTCCCAGCATGAACAGTAATTCAATGTTTTATTTATATTTATCTATTATTAGCAGTAAATATTCGATGTGATCTTTTCTTGACAAAATTGGGTACCCAAAAATCATCCGTTGGATGAACAACTTTAGTCTGAAGGTTTTTTTATGATATTTAAGGTGTTGAACATTCAACATTGATTTGTTAGTGATATATAACTATTAATATGTAGAACAAGTAATATTTAATTTAATCGGAGTATATGTGCCTGCATGACTACATTTTTCATATACATTAATTAATTCCAATAATAAAGAGTTGACAGGAAAATTAACAACATGCAATATTTTTAGGTTTTATTTCAGTCACCAATAACAATAAATATGTCACTAAATCAGTCGCTGGTAGGACCATATATATAAGCATACTGCCTCAGTAGTTTTGAAGCATCTATATCTCCCGTAGAATACTCCGCCCAGCACTGGTAAAGTCAGCCCTCCATGTCTTTAAACCGGGTACGCTGAACTCGAGGCCCATGGGGGTGGGAGGATGGGTGGGCAACCGGGGACCAGGGCTGAACAATATTTTTTAGTTTTATAAAAGAACAATTTTGTTTGAACAAGAATTGGGAGAGGCCCAGGTGTTTTTTACCCCAACGCCCATGATCGCTCTGTATGGCCCTGACTGAACTCTTTATGTTGTTCGCACACCTTTCTCTTTTTAATGAATGGAATTATACTGACATACATATTTCCTTGATACTAATTATCATTCAGTTTATAAAATCAAGACAAAAGGTTTTGAATTCGATTTGACCAAAGGCTGAATTTCAGGTAAGTTTAAAATAGTTTTCTCTGTGTTTTTAATTACAATAAAAAAACAAAAACATTATTGACCAAAAAATATTGTAATCATCATTGTGAATGAAGTATGGGTACCAAAAATGATTGTAACATACATTTATTACAAACTGTGTAACTGTGTTGCCATGAGTTACAGGAATCACAACCAGAGCATACTGTTTTGTAGTTACTACTCTTGAACACTCCGCATAGGTCCGTACCCATGGATGCATTGATATGATCATTTAATTTTAGGGACACACACACAGATAATGTGTGTGTGTGTGTGTGTGTTTGTGCGTTGGTTGACCATTTACAAAAGAATGTGTCTGTTCTCACGGTTAATCAAACCAACAAGTTTGCATACTCATTAATGTTTAACTAATTAGTTAGCAAATAACATGTTTGCATTAAATATTCTTGTTCAGTAACAACAGGTGTGACAAACCCGTACAAGATCACCAAAAACTAAAAGCTTTGTGTTCGAAACGGACATTATTGACTGTTGTTCAATAACAAGAACTGTTATGAAGCCATGCAGGGTCTAGGTTAAGGCCGACTTGGTTGTGTGCCGACTGTTATGGGCTGACTATTTTATGGGGAAATTTCTTAATTAGAGTTGCATGGGCAGACTTTGTTCTGGGCCGACTCTGTTATGGACCAACTTTGTTTTGGGCCTAGTTCTCCTGTTAGCAGATTAACGTACCATGGGGGAACAACTCTACATTATCACAGTATTTGCCTAACTTAGGTATGGTAGCACTCATGTATTATAATAAACATAAATTGCAACTTTCCTATGAGATGGAATGTACACGCTTTCACTGTCAGAATATTTCCACAAAAAAACAATAGATACAATGATCAAATTGAACACAAATAATATGTCATTAAAGTGGAAATCCATGAATAACAAAATTACAATTTAAAAACAAATATTATTTTAACTTTATATGAATGTTAGATGCAGTATGGGCAAAGAAATATAAATATATAAAAGATATTATTAATGTTATTTTTATTATTACTATTATTGAAATATTACAGATTTCAAGAAAGTTTAACTGTTATTATATTCTTATTTACGTACAAGAAGTATGATCATAAGCAACATTTTGTCAATTTTAGTCCACACTGGCTACCATGGAATTAAATTCCAAGCTTGTATGAACATGTCCGTCACCATCGGTATGTGACCTATAATCATCAAACATCAGACGATACACTGAATATATTTTGTAATCAAAGCCAATGCATGCATATCAAGTTTGAAGTTTTATATACGATGATCAACAAAATTACATTCTCTTTACAAAAAAGTGATACTCTTTTTCAATGTAAACTTATAAAAAATGCTGACAATAATACAGAATTAATTGGAAAACCCCGTTTGCCACGATAATATAGAGCCTGCGATAATACAGCATTGGAGTATCTGTCGATGTGGTCATGTATTCGCATTTATTCAAATTAAATTAAATTTTATTTGTTCTAAAATTTAATACTAAAATAGTTTAACCAATGTCTGTTCAATTCTGATTGTTGAATGCTCTGCACCTTAAATGTCATTAAAACTTCCAACAAAAATTATTAATTGCAGTGAACTTTTACAGTGGTAGCCAGGTACTAAACTGGGTTTAGAAAGGACCAGTTGTAACAAATAGCAGGGTAGTACGAATTTATTTTCAACACACGCTATTTTCATTGTGACATCACAGCTAGTAACATTCAGTGCATTTCATACTGGATTGCACCTTGAGGTCAACCATGTTCAAAAATGTCAGTGTAATTTAACACTGATTTTGCTGTATGTACTTTTGGGGGCATGTAAATTATGATCTTCCAAATAAAGTGGATAATTGCCATTGAAGGTTGTGTTATCAAATTCTAAAAAAATAAAACTGATTACTGAAATATTTGGTTCTGAACACCTACATGACCCGTATGATTTTTACTATAGATGGGTCCACGATTTATATAGTGTCAACAGTTACTTCATATTTTTGGTTTGAACTTCATAGGTTCATTTCTTCTCGTTATGGCTTTAATATCCAGTTAATTAACTACAAGAGTAAATATTTGACCTGAAAAAAATGCAGCATACATGATTTGTAACTTTATAGCAAAGACATTATATTTTTTTATATTTTTGCAAAAACAATAATGCTCATCCACTTTTGAAAATCCTTTATCTACACCTTCCAAAGATCAGAGGAAAAGGTATTTTGTTGTTTTCATTATTTCTGCTTTCTTAATTGTTTATATATAGGAGTCTCAAAGGCTGGAATTTCTGCTTCAAATGTGCATCAAATTATTATCATAGGGCTCACCTTTTCACAGTGATTTGCATCCCCTTGATGTGTCTCATTTTTTTCCATTATGCAACCCTTGTTACATGTTTAGTCAGCCGACGCAGATCTGCAGAATAGCTAATGGAAAGACTTAGGTAAAAAAATATCAAACCAATGTTACTAATCCTTCTGAGGTGTGATGATTTCCAAGAAACAGATTCTAGTGAATGTATATATAAGCAATTTTGATTGTTTGGCAAATAAATGATACCTTTATTATTTTTAAGGTGTTTAAACTGGTGATGATGAATATATAAATCATGACAGAAATTAAAGTTTTCTGAGTTTCAGTTGGACAATGTCAAATCATTATTATGCAATAATAATAATAATAATAATAATAATAATAATAGTAATAATAATAATAGTAATCATAATAATAATGATGATAATAATAAGAAAAAACTGCAAAGTCAATACGTGTGATTATGACTAGGATGCTATCAGCTGATACTTATTAAAAGAGTGCAATAAGGACTTTTAATTGGCAAAATCTGTTTTTATTTTTGGGAATGAAAATGACACTAATTTATACAAAGACAGAAAGTAGATGACATTGAGAACACAAGCGAAGACAACAATAAGAACTGAAACTAGGAATGTATATTTAATGCTGACTCAGACTTGACTAAGGTAAATTATGCTGATAAAAATAGCATTAGATCTATCACATGAGAACTTACAGACCTGAGTGTAAGAAACCATTCTCCAGCTTTAAAATGATGGGATTGAATGGTATGTTAGAAGTGATTTGTGAGTGGTGTAAGGCTGCTGGAAAGCAAAATCCTTTCACTCAAAATGGAAATTCTACTTTGCAGCAAATTTAAACCAGATGATTTAAAAGACAGAATTATCCCATACATTGTTGTAGACGGTTCCTGGTATGCAAAAAAGACAGAATTATCCCATACATTGTTGTAGAGGGTTCCTGGTATGCAAAAAAGACAGAATTATCCCATACATTGTTGTTGAGGGTTCCTGGTATGCAAAAAAGACAGAATTATCCCATACATTGTTGTTGAGGGTTCCTGGTATGCAAAAAAGACAGAATTATCCCATACATTGTTGTAGAGGGTTCCTGGTATGCAAAAATGACAGAATTATCCCATACATTGTTGTTGAGGGTTCCTGGTATGCAAAAAAGACAGAATTATCCCATACATTGTTGTAGAGGGTTCCTGGTATGCAAAAAAGACAGAATTATCCCATACATTGTTGTAGAGGGTTCCTGGTATGCAAAAAAGACAGAATTATCCCATACATTGTTGTAGAGGGTTCCTGGTATGCAAAAATGACAGAATTATCCCATACATTGTTGTAGAGGGTTCCTGGTATGCAAAAAAGACAGAATTATCCCATACATTGTTGTAGAGGGTTCCTGGTATGCAAAAATGACAGAATTATCCCATACATTGTTGTAGAGGGTTCCTGGTATGCAAAAAAGACAGAATTATCCCATACATTGTTGTAGAGGGTTCTTGGTATGCAAAAAAGACAGAATTATCCCATACATTGTTGTAGAGGGTTCCTGGTATGCAAAAAAAACAGAATTATCCCATACATTGTTGTAGAGGGTTCCTGGTATGCAAAAAAGACAGAATTATCCCATACATTGTTGAGATGACTCTTAAAATTGGTGTAAAAAATGATGACTGCAAAGCAGCACAGATTCATACAATGAAGTGCTTAATAATATAATGGAGAAACCAGAATGCCATACATACATTTGGTAAGTCAAGGAACAGTACAATGTAAAGAAACTAATTTGAAAAACTATTTTGCAGAGTGCAGTATGATATAAAGATTTTTGACAGATACTGAAAAATTGTTTCTTGCTAATGCAATCTTCTGAGGCTGAGAATTTAATCCAGATAAGTAATAAAATAATAATCACATACATTTTCCATTTCCTTTCTATCCTTTTGAAAGTGAGGGTTTTCTGAATTTGTGCCAGGGACTCTCAGAAATGGGATGGGACTCCTGATTTCAGTGAGTAAAGAGTCTAGGACCCCTGATCCCCAAATTCCCAAACTCTGTTGTATATATAACTTGATGCAAACGATCAATGACTGATTCATGTTTTTTGAAAATAAATTTTTATTCAAAATACCCATTCAAAAATTTGTATCGCTGTTTGTATCACTTTGATTTTATAGCAATCTGGCTAATCCTTCAACAAAAAACATCTGCATTCTACAAAAGTTTACTCGATTGTTTGTTTACTTATTAATCCAACCTGAAAAGTTTGCATAATTATTATCTAATTAGTCAATAACATCATGTGTACAATAAATATTTATTGTTTAATGTCAGCTTGTGTTATGTACAGTGTAGCCATACAAGATTATAGGTAAGGATAAAAAAGATTACGTTATATATTTTGAGATTTATTTTGTAATAGCTTATTTTATAAAAAAAAAGCTATTTTTATAAGACAGCTCTTGCATACTTTTTATGCTGTATCTGACATTGTTTGAAAGTATGGGCTGACCATGACAGTCATGATTTATGAATTCAATTTGCATGGACTGAATCTGTAATGGACTGACTTTGCTATGGACTTGTGCAGAGTATGTTATGGACCGAAAAGTCCAGTTACTTTTTATATGCATGAATCATTGTACATACTTTAGATGTATTTATATTTTATCTATTGTTATATTTAATTTTTTTGGGAAAACTTTGTTTTCTAAAATTCTTCTGCAGTGCAATAATACGTTTTATGTATTTAACCTTTTATTTGGCACTAGCTGTTCAATCTTCTAAGGTGCCTTTTAACACTACTATAAAAACATACACACTCACTTCCCCTTTATGCCTCAGCATATACACAAGCTTGGTATTAGATAGTGTTTACCTTTTGTTTGATCAAACTGTTTGTATATAATATGTTCTAGAACTGAGATGAATATCTTTATATTTGAATTAGAAAACGTTTTGCAAATGACACTGTCTCTTGCCAAAGTCTTACATTTTCTGAAATTCCAGTGGCATCTGTACGCCTTGCAGATACCTGTTCATGTTTACAGTCGACACCACACAATGCATTGAGGGGCCCCGAGTGGCCGAGTGGTCTAAAGTGCTCTTCGTTACGGATCACTGCCATCTCACCTCTGTCTGCGGCGGTTCGAGTCTAAGATTCAGCCAATGTGGGCATGTGAGAAAGCTTGCCAGTAGCTTCTCGTGGGTCGGTGGTTCTTTCCGGGGTTTCCCGGGTTCTTTCTCCACCATTAATACTGGCCGCCATGTATAGCCTATCGTGTGCTGAAAAATGGCGTTAAACCCCACAACAACAACAACAACACAATGCATTGAATGTTTATCATAATTATATTAATGTTGTTCGGTATAATTTGGTTTAAGTTGCCAAGTAATTTTGATGATTCTTTCTGTTTAAGAGATATGGACATGAAGCCTGGAATGGCTATGAATTGGATACCTTTTGTACTCACTGCAGTATTCATCATAAACATTGGCACGTTAGTAAACAGCCATGTGTTAGACATTTTCTGTACCCATTGCAGTACACATTATATATATATGTATATGTGTATATATATATATATATATATATATATATATATATATATATATATATATATATATATATATATATATATATATATATATATATATATATTTATTCATCATTTCCATGATAGTGCTAGGAAATAAGAAAGAAGAACCTATCGTAAAATATCGCCACACAGAATTATGTGTCCAACCCATGATAGTATTTAATATTTTAATTATGTTTAACTCGAGATCAAGTTTCCCTGTGTAAAAGTTTTGAAACTTTTTTGCACCAGAAGGAAAACATCAACTACAGTGTTTTTTTGTAAATTTTGTATTTTGTGGGATTTAGTGACTTTTTCACCACATGATACATGGCAACCAGTATGTTTGGTGGAGGAAGACTCCCCCCCCCCCACAGGAAGCTACTGACAGGCTTTCTCATATAACCATGTTAGTCACGCTGAGACTTGAATTGACGTATACAGAAGTGAAATATGTGAGTAATTTGTAAAGATGATTACCTGATACCGCTCAGTTACTAGGGGCGTCAACTGCAAACAAGCAGCACAACAACATAACTCAAACCCTAGTTCAATGTCATTGACTGTCTTTATAATTCTGAAAACATTCAGTGTACTTATCTACCAGCTCCTGAGTTTGGGGTAAAATTTTTTAATTTTTAAAACAATATTTTAACCAGTAGACTTGGTTCAAAAGGAGGCAATTAAAGCATGATAAAAGACTTTTATTTTGCAGTGGTCATGGTTGACATTTGTGGTATTAACACCTGTCCGACTCACTCTGCCTTAAGTCATTTACAGATTTTTGTCTTTAAATTAATTAATGTGACACTTTTTCGGTCATTATTGAGAGGTTAGTATGTTAATCCTAGATCCATGTTATCAAGGTATTCGTCATGTTTTGTTTTTGATTTTGGATAACCAATAACTTTGTCATGATGGTTTACATAATTTTTTATTTCAGGCACGATACAAAGACAAGGGAACAGAAATAGCTGAAGGACAAGTGGCACAGGTTTAAAGTTTAAATTTAGTCTGATTTTAAATTTTAAATTTAGTTCACTTTTACTTTGATTTTTCAGTAAGATCTAACTTCTTACGTTTTGTCCTTGGGTTGCTTCAGTGTTTGACACACAGTGTTCTTTCTACTGAAGGAAACTTGTAAACGAGGAAACGCAAATACTTTTAAGTTGTCTGGAAAATCACTCAACAAAAATAGCAAATGAAGGTTATATCAGTGATGCTAAGCATATTAAAAAGAGTGTTTCCCAGGGGTCTTTGCTAGCTCCACCATTTATTTTTCATACAGGGCTGAACAGATATTTTTTTCTTCAACCTTTTGTCCAGGACAAGTACATGTAGTTTCAGAAAATTCATCTGTCCCAAAATTTGAATCATTTACTTTGGATTTCATAAGATGTATGCACTCCATAAACAGAACACAATAAATTTGTACAATATATTTATTCTTTCAAACAGCTTAACCTTTAAATTTTCCATTGTCATGGTTTCTTATGTATTGGTATACAATTTCCTTGGGATGGATATCTAAATTTGGCTTAAACAAGTTTCCGATAGACCTTTCATCCCAAAGATCTGATTTGATCTGGTTGGATGTAGATCAGCAGCACAACAAGTTTTTGCAGGTCACTCATCGCCTTTGTAATAATTTGTGGAAGAAATTTTGTTCTCTAGACCACACCCATTCATTAATCTATTCTAACCCTGGCCTCTATCTCACAAGACTCTAAGCTGATTCATATAGATTAGGACATCTGGAAGAAAGGGGATGTAGCTTCCTCCACCTCCTTTCTATTTTCCAAATGCATTATGTTCTGGTAATGTATTTGAAGATGAGACCAATATTTGTAGCAAAATTTGTTTATTTTGTAATATTTGCCCAATCATGATATGGGTCCTCCCCTGCCCCACAGCCCTCCCTGCAGTTACATATTTAGAAGAGTGTGTACTTCTGCATCGGTTGCACTGTATGTACTCACTTAAAAGTCAAACTGAGCAACAATGAGCTTGATTTGCCATAGCATAATGTGCTTGCAGATCAGGGTCTGTGTTATTTCTTCTACTGATTAGTCCTAACAAACCGCACAGACCCAGATCTTCTGGTACATTATGTGACAGCAGATCTGGGTCTGTGCAGTATGCCATTGGACTCAACTTATAAGTGAGTATATATGATAAGTGATGAATGATTGGGATTTCATGCCAGTTCCTTAATTCAAGGGGAGACCATTCTAGTTTGACTTCCATCTTGGCAAGCAGATGATAAACTTTTGTTGCTAAAATAAGCCAGAAGATGTGGTTTACATTTTTTTCTTTTTTTTTTTACCTTGGAGGACTGGATGTTGAAGTTACTGGAGATCATCCTAACATATTTTGGTCAGGTAAACATTATCGAAGAAATTTTACATACAAAATTTATTTCACTCAAATCTCAAGTTATGACAGTCTTAAGTTATGATAGAGTCTCAAGTTATGAGAGAGCATTCCAAAAGTGTTTACAAATGGCAACTGGGGAGAAATTATTTGTAGAAACTTACCTAGTTTCCATCTTATAAGTCCATTTTTATATACATGTACCATCTGTGGTTTTGATGGTTAAGAATAGACCCAATGTGTTCTTCTGCATGTCATAAAAGGTGATTAATGGAGGCAGAAGGCATGGTAGCTCAGTCGTTAGAATGCTTGATTCATGACCAGAAGGGTGCAGGTTCAATTACCATATTAGCCCAGATTAGCTAATATGGCATGTATTTGGGCAAGACACTTGAATATATTGAACAAGGCACTTTACTTATAATTGCCTTGGCACTCCACAACCTATTCTGTTGCCAGGCAGTGAAACCTCAGATCAAACCAAACTATTTCTATCTGCAGGTACTTTCTGCTCTTAAAGCCCCAATTCCTCTATTACTTGAACAAAATTGTATATGCCAAATCATCTGAATAATATTAAATCTTGAAATATATTGGCTCTAAATCTTTGGGTTCTATTAAAACCAGTTAATGTTGATGCTATATCACATTATGAGCCATGTAATTTCACCCTTAAACTGATAAACCTGGCCATTTTTCACATGTGTACAAATTAAGCCGTTGTTGACCGGTGACATCCGTGGGTCAACCGATTTCAGTTGAAAGCTGGAACACAATGATGTCACCATTATAAACTTAAAAGCTAACACCATGCTATCTCAGATTGTCTTTAGTGCAAGTTCACCCTTCAAAGCATTACATCACCCCAGCTGATGACCAATATTTACTTGAGTCATATATTTGTCTAATGCACTCCTTTTCTTCTCAGATGCACTTAGAAAAGCAGGCCTGCCTCTCTTCATTCCCTATTGAATTATTTTTGCACCACATGTGAATGTTATTAGATTACTCATTTGTGGAATTTGTTAAATGTATCGCACCAGTACTTTTGGAGCATTCCTGACAAAGAATGGAATTATGGGCGACTTCGTTGACTGAATCAAAGGGTGGCACCTCTTTATTCTAAACTGAATATTTCAACATCATTTAAACTAGCAACTTGAATGGTTTGTCAGATAGCTTTTTTAACAAATCATATCCTTTCAAACTTTAGTTTGATTGGAAGAATGCAGAAATTTATGTTAAATGGTGGTATTGGGCTTTAAAAAACTCTAATACTCATTTTTCAACACAATTATTATAATATATTGGATAGTAAATAACCTTGCAGATTGGATGTCAGTGATCTTTTTTTGCTATGTAGCTGAAATAGATTTCTAACACCTACCAGTTCACAGTGATTTCAAATTTGAATATGATGGCTTATCATAGCTAGATGAAAGTCTTAATACAGGTCAATGCTTATGACCCCTATGAATGGCTTTGCATTATGGAATCATATAGTCTTAATACAGGTCAATACTCATGACCCCTATGAATGGCTTTGCATTATGGAATCATATAGTCTTAATACAGGTCAATACTCATGACCCCTATGAATGGCTTTGCATTATGGAATCATATAGTCTTAATACAGGTCAATACTCATGACCCCTATGAATGGCTTTGCATTATATAGTCATGTAGTCTTAATGCAGGTCAATGCTTATGACCCCCCAGGAATGGCTTTGCATCATATAGTCATGTAGTCTTAATGCAGGTCAATGCTTATGAACCCCATGAATGGCTTTGCGTTATGGAATCATATAGTCTTAATACAGGTCAATACTCATGACCCCTATGAATGGCTTTGCATTCTATAGTCATGTAGTCTTAATGCAGGTCAATGCTTATGACCCCCATGAGTGGCTTTGCATTATATAGTCATGTAGTCTTAATGCAGGCCAATACTTATGAACCCCCATGAATGGCTTTGCATTATATAGTCATGTAGTCCTAATACAGGTCAATGCTTATGACCCCCATGAGTGGCTTTGCATTATATAGTCATGTAGTCTTAATGCAGGTCAATGCTTATGACCCGTATGAATGGCTTTGCATTATATAGTCATGCAGTCTTAATGCAGGTCAATGCTTATGACCCATATGAATGGCTTTGCATCATATAGTCATGTAGTCTTAATGCAGGGTCAGTACTTATGACCCCCATGAATGGCTTTGCATTATATAGTCATGTAGTCTTAATGCAGGTCAATGCTTATGACCCCCATGAATGGCTTTGCATTATATAGTCATGTAGTCTTAATGCAGGCCAATACTTATGACCCTTTATGAATGTCTTTGCATTATGTAGTCATGTAGTCCTAATACAGGTCAATGCTTATGACCCCCATGAATGGCTTTGCATTATATAGTCATGTAGTCTTAATGCAGGTCAATACTCATGACCCCTATGAATGGCTTTGCATGATATAATCATATAGTCTTAATACAGGTCAATACTCATGACCCCTATGAATGGCTTTGCATTATGTAGTCATCTAGTCCTAATACAGGTCAATGCTTATGACCCCCATGAATGGCTTTGCATGATACAATTATGTAGTCTTAATACAGGGTCAATGCTTATGACCCCTATGAATGGCTTTGCATTATATAATCATATAGTCTTAATGCAGGCCAATGCTTATGACCCGTATGAATGGCTTTGCATTATATAGTCATGTAGTCTTAATGCAGGCCAATACTTATGACCCGTATGAATGTCTTTGCATTATGTAATCATATAGTCTTAGTGCAGGTCAATGCTTATGACCCGTATGAATGGCTTTGCATTATATAATCATATAGTCTTAATGCAGGCCAATGCTTATGACCCCTATGAATGGCTTTGCATTATACAGTCATGTAGGCTTAATGCAGGTCAATACTTATGACCCCCATGAATGGCTTTGCATTATATAATCATGTAGTCTTAATGCAGGTCAATGCTTATGACCCCCATGAATGGCTTTGCATCATATAGTCATGTAGTCTTAATGCAGGTCAATACTTATGACCCCCATGAATGGCTTTGCATTATATAGTCATGTAGTCTTAATGCAGGTCAATGCTTATGACCCCCATGAATGGTTTTGCATTATATAGTCATGTAGTCTTAATGCAGGTCAATGCTTATGACCCCCCATGAATGGCTTTGCATTATATAGTCATGTAGTCTTAATGCAGGTCAATGCTTATGACCCCCCATGAATGGCTTTACATTATATAGTCATGTAGTCTTAATGCAGGTCAATGCTTATGACCCCCCATGAATGGCTTTGCATTATATAGTCATGTAGTCTTAATGCAGGTCAATGCTTATGACCCCCCCATGAATGGCTTTGCATTATATAGTCATGTAGTCTTAATGCAGGTCAATGCTTATGACCCCCATGAATGGCTTTGCATTATATAGTCATGTAGTCTTAATGCAGGCCAATACTTATGATCTCCCATGAATGGCTTTGCATCATATAGTCATGTAGTCTTAATGCAGGTCAATGCTTATGACCCCCATGAATGGCTTTGCATTATATAGTCATGTAGTCTTAATGCAGGTCAATGCTTATGACCCCCATGAATGGCTTTGCATTATATAGTCATGTAGTCTTAATGCAGGTCAATGCTTATGACCCCCATGAATGGCTTTGCATTATATAGTCATGTAGTCTTAATGCAGGTCAATGCTTATGACCCCCATGAGTGGCTTTGCATCATATAGTTATGTAGTCTTAATGCAGGTCAATGCTTATGACCCATATGAATGGCTTTGCATCATATAGTCATGTAGTCTTAATGCAGGCTAATACTTATGACCCCCATGAATGGCTTTGCATTATATAGTCATGTAGTCTTAATGCAGGCCAATACTTATGACCCCCCATGAATGGCTTTGCATCATATAGTCATGTAGTCTTAATGCAGGTCAATGCTTATGACCCGTATGAGTGGCTTTGCATTATATAGTCATGTAGTCTTAATGCAGGTCAATGCTTATGACCCATATGAATGGCTTTGCATCATATAGTCATGTAGTCTTAATGCAGGGTCAGTACTTATGACCCCCATGAATGGCTTTGCATTATATAGTCATGTAGTCTTAATGCAGGTCAATGCTTATGACCCCCATGAATGGCGTTGCATTATATAGTCATGTAGTCTTAATGCAGGTCAATGCTTATGACCCGTATGAGTGGCTTTGCATGATATAATCATATAGTCTTAATGCAGGTCAGTACTCATGACCCCCATGAATGGCTTTGTATTATATAATCATATAGTCTTAATGCAGGTCAGTACTTATGACCCGTATGAATGGCTTTGCATTATATAATTATGTTACCATGTTACCCAGGAGTGAATGCAAAATACAAGATCAGATGAAGTCAGATGGAATCAATTTCACTGTAAACAAGCATGTCTCACCTTGTTTAAGCTTCAATGGTCAAATGTGTATTGCAGATCTTTAAAGGGCCATATGAATGTAACTGAAAGATTGGATAACAAGATAAGTGTAATACAAATGGTTGGTGTATATTAATGAGACAAGACTGTATTTTATTCCTAGTTTATTTCTTATTCTCTTCAGATGTGTGAATTAGTAAATTATGTACATTGTTTAATTGTTTTCAATCTTTTTTTTCTTCTTCAGATGGCCAAGCAAATGGAGACTTTCAAGGTGCATCTGGAAAACTTTGCTAGTCAACACAAGGAGGAGATTAGGAAAAACTCGGAGTTCAGAGTTCAGTTCCAAGAAATGTGTGCTTCTATTGGTGTAGATCCACTAGCTTGTAAGACAAATGTTCTTTCCAGTGTTTTTTTTTCTTCGCTTGAAAATATGTTCTGTGTTATGAATTTTGATTATTACAGCTTTGACTTGCATTTTCTTTATCATAATCTATGACGCATGTGCAACAGATATTTCCTCGCAGATAACAAGAAGAAGTAATTTGTTGTGATAGATACATGTAGATACATATATGCAAATAGATACATATAGGTACATGTATGTAGATACATGTAGATATATTTATGCAGATAGATGTAGGTACATGTATGTAGATAGATACATGTATATATATATATACATACATGTAGGTACATGTAAGTAGATAGATAAATATAGAGAAGGTACAGTTCTTTAGAAATAACAGCATATTTCCTTTTTTATTTCCTCACATTATTGGTTTTTATTACAAGTCAGACCGAGCAAACGGTACATAGAGATAACAAACATATAAATAATAAAGAATGTAACAATGCCATGCAAGTCAATATATATGTTTCACATTAATCATTATTTCTCTCAGAATAATAAAACTCTTTTCCTAAGATTGTCCTGGTTATATTTATATCAAAGACTATACTTTGCAAGTGTTTTGAAAATAAGATGCATAGATATGATTGTATACATCTAGTAAATATTCTTCAAATAATTAGGGGATGGCAAAAGTTAACCTATATAAAGTTTTGTTGGCACTTTACATCATTTTTCATGGATGTCCTTGGATAACAAAAATTTCACAGGATTTAATAAAATGTCACAGAAAGCTTTGTCAACTCGCACAGTCTGCTGTACTGAAAGTATGGTATATTTATAAAATAATATGGTTGTTAAACGTGCAATTCTGGACTATGTTGAGAAGTGTTTGGAAAATATCACAGAATCACCGTAACTTTAAATGAAATCAGTTGTACAGATTGAGGATTATGATTAATATTTGGATATAACATTATTGTAACATTTGCAGCCATGTAGAAAGATTTCTGTCATGTACCTTAGCCATATTCATTTCATTCTAAACAAATTGGGATAATTTTCCAGTTCTTTTTATTTTTATTCTGAATGTTATGTTAAATTTAATTTCATGTTTAATATTTCATTTTAAACAGCCAGCAAAGGATTCTGGGCTGAGATGCTAGGAGTGGGAGACTTTTATTATGAATTGGGAGTTCAGATAGTTGAAGTTTGCCTGGCAACAAGTCACAGGAATGGAGGTAATCCTTAAATGTGACTTTTGTTTTCAGAATCCTAAAAATAGTTCTGTTGCTAATGTATATAGTGTGATGTTATTTCTTTAATTTACATCCACATCAAGACCATATGGCAAATGATACAGGTATCTTACCCATTACCAATTACACATGCACACTGAATACTTCAAATGATAAGCACGCATGACACATGCACAGTGAACACTTCAAATGAACAGCATGAATGACACATGCACACTGAATACTTCAAATGATCAGCATGAATGACACATGAACACTGAGTACAAATAATTGACTTGAATTACACATGCACATTTAATACTTCCAATGATCATCATGAATGACACATGCACACTGAATACTTCAAATGATCAGCATGAATGACACATGAACACTGAGTACAAATGATCGACTTGAATTACACATACACATTTAATACTTCAAATGATCAGCTTGAATTACACATGCACATTGCATAAAAATGACCTGCTTCAATTACAAGTGCACACTGATTATAAATGATCAGCCTGAATTGCACATGCATGCTGAGTACTTCAAATGATCTTGAATTACACATGCACACAGTGCTTCAAATGATCATCATGAATTACACATGCACACTGAGTACAAATGATCAGCTTCAATTACACATACACCCTGAGTACAAATGATCATCATGAATCACATGTGCACAATGAATACTTCAGATGATCAGCTTGAATTACAAATGTACATGGAGTACAGATGATCAGGTTTAATTACACATACACCCTGAGTACAAATGATCATCATGAATTACACATGCATTCTGAATACTTATGTACACGGAGTACAAATGATCATCTTCAGTTACACTTACACCCTGAGTACAAATTATCAGCATGAGTTACACATGCACAATGAGGACTTAAAATAATCAGCTTAATTAAGAAATTGATTTCTTTGCAGGTTTAATTGGTATTGAAGAGCTGAGAGACAGAGTAGTGAAGTCTAGAGGGAAGAAAAGTCAAGACATTAGTATGTAAGTATATTCAGCAGCAGTTTTATGTGGCAGTAGTTTTAGAAAATATTAAGTTGTTTTTCATTATTTTGACTTTCTTTAAGAGTTCTAGCAATAGAAACTGAATCTCATTCCTTTTCAGATGATAAATTTTGTCTTAAATTATTTACATGACAAATGCATGTGGTAAGATTGAGGAGTCAGACTGTTTTAAATGAAAATATAACATCTGTTTTCATGGATGGCTCTTACATTAAACATATATGAGGGTGATCCTTTATATCACATAACACTGCTATTATAGAGCAGTCATATATATTTATCTTTCTATAGGGAGTTGTCATAACTCATTTGGAAGAGTGTTTGAATCCTAATCCAGTATTCCTTGGTTTGATACCCACCCAGACCAATCACAGACTTGCTGCTTGAGTGCTTCTTTGTGAAAAACATTTAGCACCTATTTCCATGGCATGCTATAGCCAAATGTGTGAGATCACAAGAAACTGCTGAGGTCCATAGGGTTTGGAACTATAGTTTGTGGGACTGTCTTGAATATAATTAAATTACATACTTATGGAATAAAATCTAAAATTATGGAATTATAATGCATTAAAATCCAGATACTGGCTTGTTCATGTTTGATTTAGATCCGGGTTTCATATTAAATTCAGTGGAGTTGGTCAAGGAACCAGGTTAACTTTACAAGAGTACCTCAGGCACTTGAAGCTGCATATATTTTTCATGCAAAATGTCAGCATGATTAAGTTGTTGCTCATAGGATTTTCTGAATCTCATCCAATACACTTTCTAGACAAAATGGGCAGTAACTCTCTTAAGAAGTTTTAATAGTACAGAGGGGAAAAAAAGTAAGATTTAGATTCTGGTTAAAAAGAAAAGCAACAAGGGCAACAATTATATTTTTTGACATCATTTGTTGATTTGAATATTCTTGTGGCAGGAGAGATGATGACCACCATGCGAAATTGGTAAAATAAAAACCCAATAACAGTCCAAGTATTATGTTAAATTAAGAAATAGCAAGAAACTGCTGAGGTCCGTAGGGTTTGGAACTATAGTTTGTGGGATTGTCTTGAATGTAATTAAGCTCTAACTGTACTTTACAAACATTATAGTTGAACATAACGTTTACCTTCGCTGCGTCAGTCTTGAATCACTCTTATGAACTGTTTAAATTCAAGTTTTCCAACTTGACAATAACAGTACCTGTTATTGTTTTACACCTTACTGAAACCTGGTCTAACTTATGCAAAAAATTGACTGCCTCACTGAGGTCTGTTAGGATTGGCGGGTCGGATGAAAGTTTGTTTTTTGTCAATGCACTATACTATATTTCATAGAGGCAAGACACGTCTTTCCTTGTTTTCAGCTTAATTCCGTAGGAGATAGTTAAAAAAAGGTAAAAGCTTAGAATGTAGACTTTGCAATTAATTTGAGGGCCATGAAAAGAAGAAACAATATTTTTGTCTCACTTTAAACTCCTCATAGCTCATGCTTTTTCAGAATATATTGTTACCATAACAATGTTTTGACCCCCTTGCCTCCCCCCACCCCAGCTTCTAAGTCTTAGTTCTGTGAGGATTAGGTGTCATCCTACCAGTGGGAGGTAACCCTCTGTGAGGAGTATGGTCTCACCAAGCTAATGCAGGTGAGAGTTGGGTGTTACTTTTTCTGTAGCTATGGTATTATTAAGATCATCAGTAGTGCTAATGTTTTGTACAGTAGTGATATACAAATACACAGACAACGGTAAAACATAAGATTTACTGGAACACTTGTTTAATTATCAGGATAATCATATATAATAATGAAACAAATTATAAATGTATTAGTGACACAACAGTAGTTACTATAACTTGCCTTGATGCTTCCCTTGCATTCAAATCATTTTGATATTACTGAAATGGATGCTTATTTTAATGGTAGGCCATGAATTACTGGATTTTTTGAAAGAAATAATCTTGATATTTCACTAGAGTGAAAAAAATATAAATTTTCACAGGCCGTTAGTAGACATGGATAACATTATAAACATGAAATTCAAAGTTAGTCTTGGATCCTTTTGTAGTTGAGTGGTAAATGTGGCCACTTTGCATTTAAAGGAGCAAATTATTGATTTTTTAATGTGCAATTTTACTTTGTATTTGGAGAAAAAAAAATATTTATATTTTTTTTATATTTATATTTTTTGTGCGAATAATCACAAAACGTAGCGGAATGTAAAGTAAGCCATTGTCATCACATGGGATCCAGTAAGAAATCTGTTACTTCAGTCTGTTATACAGTACTTCTTGCTAGCCAATATGTTTGAGCATAAAAAAAAAAATTGCTTGCTTCAAGTGAATAATGGATATACTTCATCTTGTGGTTGAAAATACTGATTTTTCACCTTCTTGATGAAAGATATTGATTATTCACTCGTTTAAAGAAAATATCATCTATATCTCTGTATTTGTGTAAATAAACTTAAGAGATTGATGTAGCTTTATATTTGTATTACTTTCATTATCAGAGATGACCTGTTGCGAGCAATCAAAAAGCTAAAGGTACTAGGAAACGGCTTTAGTGTGATTACCTGTGGCCGGTCATATATGGTCCAATCCGTTCCTGGGGAACTAAGTATGGACCACACATCTGTAATACAGCAGGCACAGGTTTGTTAGCTGTTAGCTGACTTTCCTACTAGATCAGACTTTGCATTTTTCTAAAACCCTTTCTCACCTCTAGTTAGAAATAGAAGGGTCCCTATTCTGTCTATCCTCACTCTTCCCTCAGTACTATTGTGTTTGTTTGTTTTTCAGGATCATCAGTTTAAATTAAATTAATTTTTGTTAATCTCTAACTCGGAATAACGTTCTCTTTTGGGACTTGCAGACTAACCCTGTTTTTTAATTTTCCACAAACTGCAAATATTCACCAAGTTTGTGTGTGTGTCTGTGATTAGGATTTTTAACGTAGCTTTAACAATTTTTCAGTCATAGTGCTACAATGTCTGCAGTGTGGCAGTTTATGGTGAACTCTAGCACTGGGCTTCATGCTGCAGACATATAGCATGATGTCCCACCCAGTCACATTATTCTGACACCAGGCCAACCAGTCCTAACACTAACCTCTTAATGCTGAGCGTCTAGCGAGGCAGCTGTTAGTACCATTTTTGTAAGTCTTTGGTATGACTTGGCCGGGGTTTGAACCCATGACCTCCTGCTTCCGAGGCGGATGCTCTTACCACTAGGCCACCAGAGCAGTCTCACCAAGTTTGTGGTGGAACTGGCAATTTTGTGGATTTTTCCCTCATTTATGAAATTTCTTTTTAACTTCAAGGATGTTTCTGTGTGAATTCTATAATTTAATTCGAAAACCTCAAATCTTTCTTGAAATGTGAAGGATGAACCTTAAAGGTTAATTGTTGGCTGATACAAGGCATGATTTCAGCATACATTGATGCAGGGTGTACTGTACAAAACTTTCTTTAACAATACAAAACTTATTTTAACAAAACAAAACCTGCTTTAACAATATGAAATTTGCTTTGACATTGCAAAACTTGCTTTGATAATACAACACTTGATTTAACAATACAAAACTTCCTTTGACAAGCAGAACTTACTTTAACAATACAAAAATTACTTGAATAAAACTTGCTTTAACAATATGAAACTTGCTTTGACAATGCAAAACTTGCTTTGACAATATGAAACTTGCTTTAACAATACAAGGCATGTTTTGACAATACAAAATTTGGTTCGACTATACAAAACTTGCTTTGATAATATCAACTTGCTTTAACAATACAAAACTTGCATTAACACATATAAATATGGAATATTTGGCATGTGTAAATCTATTCAGAAGATGAAGAACTAAGGGAAACAAATTGGCATTTAATTGAGTTGTCCAGTCCTGAATTAGATATTGTTGAAGTTAATACAACTGTTTTAGGAAATTTGGTCAGTTTAGACATTTCACTTCAGAAAGTGGGTATATACTGTAAAATAAGAAATATTTGTGCAGGATTTGATTTAATTATTTTTATGGAAAATAAATATCCATGAAATTAAATCCACCATATTTTTGTACAGCAATATGGTAAACAGTGTGATGTCACTAAGTTTTACAACAACAAATGCTGTTTTCTCAGAAAATGACTGTTTTATTCCCAAAAACAAACGTTTATAATTTTACATTTCAGCAGTTTAAACACTGTATTTTGATTGGTGAATCAAAAGGTCAACAAAGCATGACCTTGTATCAATGTCTGTCAGATCTACTTGTTGATAATTATATCTTGATTTTAATCTAATGTCATGTTTAGATAAATGCATTATGATATGTTTAGATAAATGTATTGAGACATTATAGATAACTGTTTTATGACAGATGGAAGAGAAGGATAAAAATTACCAAATATCCTTGTTTATAAGACAAGTCCAACTGCAAACTGCACAGACCCAGATCTGTTGTACCATAATGTGCTAGCAGATCTGGGTCTGTGCAGTTTGTTAGGATTAATCAGTGGAGCAATCAACATAGACCCTGATCTGCAGGTGCACATTACTATGGCAGATCACGATCTTTGTTGTTTGCAGTTTGACCCATCTTATAAGCAAGTACTCATGGTAAAATTATTGTGTGGTTTAGGCTGTCAAAAAGTACTGGCAAGATTTTGGGATTTTTGGGTGAAGTTTTAAAGTATTTTGCCACAATATTATGGTCACACTTGATTCGTCTCCAAATGAAATATATACACCATGTCTGCTTGATTTAAATTTAATTTACTTGATTAATAAATACTGACAGCTCAGAAAATTTACAATTTGCTTTACGTTAATGTCTTATTTGAGTTTTCCTTGTCCAAGTTATGAAAAACATTGACATTTGCAAGTTTTTAGGCAGACCAAATACAGTATTCTTTTCATGGGAGCCATTAAACTGACCAACATTATAAGTGATTTAGTCTTATACTGTAGGATGTTCCGATAAAAATGTGTCTTTCTAGTGCCAAAAATTAAATTTGTTCAATGATGCGAAATTACATTATAGTTATTTTGTGTTTCTTTATGAGTCAAGAGTGAAGAGCTAACTAAATTGACATAAATGATTTCGCCTTGGATGTTAGAACCCTGGCCGAGTCATACCAAAGAGTTAGAAAAATAGTACTAACAGCTTCCTCGCTTGGCACTCAGCATTAAGAGGTTAGTGTTAGGACTGGTTAGCCTGGTGTCAGGATAATGTGACTGGGTGGGACATCATGCTACATGTCTGCGGCATGATGCAGCAGTACTCGACATCACTATAAACTGCCACACTGCAGACATTGTAGCGATATGACTGAAAAATTGTTAAAGCTATGTTAAAAATCGAAATCACACACACACACATAAATGATTTATGGACAAAGAATTTTCACCTTTCCAAATTTACGTCAAATTTATTAGAAATAATAGATTCTCAAAATCTCATATAAAAACGTTTATCAAATAGGTAAATAATAGTAATTGCAATTATATAGTTCTCCTTCTTTATAAGATTTAACAGTATACTGTTGCCTTTCATGTAACATAGATATGGTCATGATTCCATTTAACTGGTCAAAACTTTATCACTGTATTTAATTACTGGATTTCCACAGCCTTCCAGGCAATAAGGATTCTCATTTCATTGTTATTACAGAATACAGCCTTTGTGACAGTATCACAAATGAAGAAAAATCTTAATTGGGAAACAGAGAGAATACATCGAGCTCTTGTAAGTAAGAAGCAGCAGATTTTTAGAAAAGACAATAGATCAGCTGTTGTTTTTTTCTATAGTGTTTTCTTAGATTGTGAATTCTTTAACATCCATATACCTTACAACTGCTGAAATGTTAGCAGAAGGCAGTTAAAGAAATTAAAAATGTGATCACAGTAGTGGTGATATTAGTAAGTAATCCACAGGTTTCTTGTTTCTAGTGTTACCACCAGCTTTTTATGCCTCTACTTCGAAAGTGGAAGGATCCCATTATTTTGCTTTTGTGTGCCCATGCATCTGTCATAAATCCATTTAAGTTCAGTCACACAAAAACTGTTAAATATAAAGGCAGTGTTTTCAGAAGCTTATGAAGCCCTAAGGGCCCCACTGGGTTGAGTTAATGTGTCACTTTGCACGCTCTGGAGCCCCTGCCTATTATTTGGTTGGGGCACCTGGTTTCCAAGTGGTCTAAAATGCTTGTCTTTACCGATCACTAACATCTCACCTCTGTCCATGTGGGATTGAGTCTTGGGCTCATTCATTGTGGGAATGTGGAAAAGCTTGCCAGTAGCTCCCATGGGTCAGTGCTTTTTTTCTTGTATTTTCCTGGGTTCTTCCTTTGCCAGTTATTCTGGTTGCTATGTATAGCCAATCATGCACTGAAAAAATGGCATTAGACCCACGATAACAACAATGACAACAACAACAACAACATTAGCTATTATTTGATTATATTGCTATTACTTTTGTATTAGATAAACACAATTATGAACGTTTATGTGAAGTCCCTTTAAATTACTGCAGTTAATTCATACTCATGGTCCCCTTGGATAGTATGTTATTGGTAAATTACTGTAGCAAATTCATGCTAATAGTCCCCTTGGATAGTATGTTATTGGTAAATTACTGTAGCAAATTCATGCTAATAGCCCCCTTGGATAGTATGTTATTAGTAAATTACTGTAGCAAATTCATGCTAATAGTCCCCTTGGATGGTATGTTATTGGTAAATTACTGGTAAATTCATATTAGTGTCCCCTTTGATACTATTTTATGGTATATTATTTTTACATGTTCTTATTCATTAAAAGAATTTCTGCAGTTCATTTAAATAAAAGTGTCTACAAATACTGTAAGTCTGCCATATAATGAGTATTTGAATTAAATTGCTGCAGAGTTTAAAAAAAATTAAATCTTATTTTTCATTTTGGTCATTTTGAACATAGCCTTTTCATTGGGATATAATTAGTGTGATAATTCCATTTTTATGCATTCTTTATGGATTATCTGTCACATGTTCAACCTTAGTATTTTATTCTTGATTTTCAGTATCTCCACCATCAACACCTCTTTTGAATCACATGATCTTGTTTGATTTAAACAAGTTTTTAACATCTCTTTCTTTTTAAGGAAAACCTGTCTATCACACTTACTTTTTTTTTTATTATGGCCAGTCTTTTTATGATAGCAGATCAATTCGATTTTAAAATTAAAATTTGTCTATTACACATACGTTTTTATGAAAACCAGTCTATTACATATACTCTTTTTATTATAACCTCTCTGTTATAGGACTACTTAGTGAAAGAAGGATTAGTTTGGACTGATGACCAAAGTAGTGAAACACAGTACTGGTTCCCTAGCCTGTTTGCTGGAGCCATGAATGCATCATGAATAGAACTTTGTTAATTAACTAGAACCAGTCTTTGATTTGGAAGTGCTTCTCGAGTCTTTTCTGCAGGAAGAGGTTTATGCACAGGGCATCACTGATTTTCAAAATCAGTCTGTGATACAGTACTAATTAACCTTTTCTTTATTTTGTATTGAATAATATCAAATAAAAGAATGATATGAAAACTAAATTGATCAGTCTGTGTGTAATGGAAATACTCCATCCTTCTGGTGTTGTGATATAGAGCTATATTGTCAGCCATAATATTACTTCATAATATTGTTTGATACATTTATTAACATTAAATTGATGAGAATTTTTCTCATGAATTTTATAATAGTTTGCACAGTAATAATATCACTATGTAATTAGGCTACATATAATATGCATCACTACATTGGTGTTCTTAGTCTTTTGTAAAAATGCCTGAAATCAAATTTAGTTGGAATTATTTCCCCTTGTAACAATAATGATGCAGTATGTATTATATTTTAAGGCAGTTGCTTTGGTAGCAACAGACATTCTTATTTTGCTGGTCAAAAGTAGACCAGAATGAAGTATTCATTTACTCAAACATTGGAACTCACTCATCCTAGAAGTAAGGACCCGGTAGAATGTTGATAATTTTAGAACACCTTGTTCACTTACACTGCCAGCTGATTCACTGTATATTGTTGGTTTGAACTCATGAGATTCATCTGTATTTAGGGATTATCATGTATTTTTTTTGTACCTTTTGATTCTTCATACATCGTCTAGCTTTAAAAATAATAAACAATTAAATGTATTTTGTTTTTTTCATAATAACTCTTTGTATTTTTTTTTGTCAAATTCTTTAAATTTTCATATATTAATTATTGGTCTGATGAGAAGATTTATGTTTGCAAAAAAGATAAAAAAATATGCCATTTATTTTGGCAAAAAGACTAAGAGAATAAAGTCATGTGCAGCTGAGGTGTTGTTTTGCTGTTTTTTTATCTTTGTGTTATTTTTTAAACGCATATTTTGAAGTGTTAAAATTTATGAGAGGTACCCATATTAAATAGTTTTAAAATATACAGTGGTAAGATGTGGATAATATAGTGACCATAATGTTGTTTTGCTAAGCATGTTAGAACTGGTGTTTAACCTTGGGCAAGTACTTAAATGAGGCATTGAATAATGAAACCAAACAATCATGAAAAACTACTGATGTATGATTTAGATAAACATGATCTTGCACACAGAAACAACATTATCATTTCAGCTTTCTCTTGCAAGTTCATTAATAATAACAATCGATTCTTGAGAACAAAATGAGACAAAAATTATATATTTGTTTTGTAAATTAGTACTGATTGGTCATTGAGTATTTTGTGTCACATAGACCTTGTTGGATCTGATCCATTTATTTCATGGTCAGTAATCCAAAATAAAATAAAAAAATTACCTATAAGTTTTGGTACTCTGACATGAATAGTTATATTTTTGTGTGTGAAAAACATGAAATATGGCATGACATTATTTGTACTTGTGGTCACATTACAGTCACATGATGGGCAGCTAGAGGAGGTTATTATTCTGTAACCAGTCTTTTTATAAATTTGACTGGTCACTTGAGTTTTTCTTGGTATGGAACATAACATATATCAGAAAAAGAATTGTGATCATCGCACATGAGAAGCTGGCATGTAACCATCATATTTTTCTTTCTTAAGCTTCTTGTTAGGTGTTTAACTTCATACAGAATCGTCTTATTGTCTTAATATTACCAGATTATATAGGTGTGTAATGCAGTGAGATTTCATACATGCTGCATTGCTGATTCAGACATCATGCATATTGGGTGGTATTTAGAGATTTCCTGCAATGTATCAGAATCAATTTGACCATCTGCAGCTACTTTTATATTAGTCATCAATACAGTTACACTTGACTGTTATGTCAATTTTACAGTTTGAATAAAACACACACAAATAAAGAAAAGGAACATGCAAGACCTTTTTGACACATATGTAAGTAACATGTTTTTCAAATAACTTTCTTATTAATATTGTGACCTACCTGAGGACTGCCATGATTCATTTCTACTGTATCTTACAGGAAAAATCTTTAGTACAAACTATCAACACACAATTTTAGTGTTGACGGCAGTGAAATCTCATCTCTCTGGTGGACAGGTGATACCTGTACTAAGTTGGTACTTGAATTTTCAAACTAGTTGCCATATTTTCCCTGAATAATGTCAATAATGTCAAGTTTCACTATTTAGTGTACCAAAACAGGGCCACACTGGAATTCTTTTATTATGGATCAGGCTTCTAATTCCTTTTAGTCTTTACCTATTATTAGCAGTATTTTCTCAATTTTCTTTGACATTTTTCTTTTCATTCTAATAAAACTTTGATTTATTGCTAAAACATGCATTTCTGAAGGTTCTTTCTTATCAAGAAATTTAGTCCATTACATCATTGATACAACCTAAAAATATGTTACACAGGCATACATCAGCAAGTTCAAAGTAAACATTCTGCAAGCAATACAGTAAAAACTGTTAGGAGAGACCACCCCTTCTGCCAACAAAAAATGGTCTCTCAAGACAGGTGGTCTCTCATAACAGTTTTGTACAAAAAGACCAGTTCCCAAGGTCCAGTTTCAGAACAATTTAAAAAAAAATAACCACAATCGCTGTACATATACTCTATTCTTTATTAATATTTATTGCTAAAATGTTGTATGCATTCATCTGAAAACAAAATTATATAGCAATGAAGATATACTTCTATCATTAGACATGAAATCACATTTACATTTGAAGATCACATATGAAATCATTTCTGATTTACTCCTTTTCCTTACCGACGTTTAAACCACTATCTTGTGAGTGGTCTGCTTTTTTTTCACTTCTTTCAGTTACAATAATTCTTTTCTCCAGCGTTAAAATTTGTCTCTTTTTAGTTGGAGGTTCGTCCATTGTTATTAATGTTCTGGGTGTTAACATTATTAGTGCTCAGTTGTAATATCAACTGTAAAGACCATTTTGACTGGGCTTTGGGAAAGTATGAAAAATCCATACATGTGTTTTGCATATCTAACAATTATTGAAATAAAAAGAAACATTTATCTCATCCAGAAACAGAATCATTTACTGAGAGACAAAAGTCAGTGGCTTAATTTAAAGAATACATACATGGATTGACTTTATAAAGAAAGACTGTAACCCGGTCATACCAACTTGAATAGATGACAGCTTTGTTATTGGGATGTAGTCACTGTAACATTGGGGGAAAAAACCCCAACAAACATCACAAGTCTTTAACACCATTAATTGAATCCCGCAAACAATTCAATCTTCCTGGTTTAATAGACAAAGATCTTATTCACCCCCAGGCAATACAGATTAACTCTAATGACAAACAATATCCACAACCACTATGTCAATTTTGGCAATACAATAGCAATTCGCAACATGTACATTAGCCTGGTTTACTGACTGTATCTTCGATCACTGGTAGCCAAAATCCATTTTTTGTGTTCTTTTTACGTTTGTTTTTTTATCAGAATAGTCGTTACTAATCAAGCAGTCATTGTTACAAATGATTACATATAGGTCAGTGGTGTCTGTCTCTGTTCTCACAGTACGGTCGTGTAAAGCTGGATACTGGGTCCTTCAATACATATGAACACTAGCTATGATAAAGCTGGGAACCAGGCAAAGTACGGGAATAATCTACATGTACTTTAGTCTGATTTCCAATAGAAACTATAAAGCGCTATAAGCATACGTACAAAATTTCAGATATCAGTAGCCAGCCTATTTTTTGCCTATTTTAAAAAAAATACCTGTATAAGCAGTCATTGTTACAGGGATTAAATAAAGGTCGTTGGAGTTTATACCCATTTTTGTGATGTGGTCATTTGTAGCAGTGCCCAAATGCATATTTTGCTAAGACATCGTGGTTGCTGGTCGTGTTCAGCAGGTGGTCACTCATGACAGAGCATTTATATAATAAAATCAGTCCATGCATTATGCCAAGTGGTCACTCACAGCAGAGGTTGCTCATAAAGTTTTTTACTGTATAAAACATACAAAATTTTCATTTGCCATATATCTGTTTTTAATATAATGAATTGCCATCTGAAAATTTGGATCGTCATTGGTGATTGTAGCAATTGGTCCTGCCACTATTGCCAGCCCCTTTTCCTTTGATGATACATGCCAGATAATTCAGGAGAATAGTTTGCACATGAATCATATGGTTATGTTGATTGTTTCAAAGAAAGATTGTGTGTACCTAAAATTGACAGTGAAGAGTGTCATTTTTATATACTTGAAGTATTTATATTTTTGCTTATTCCGGATAATTCCTTGAAAATGTTGGCTTTTTTAAAAATTCTTTTGATGTTTCATACACTACGCATAACATCAACATTTGGCAGTCCAGCTCGAAAATCAAATATGATTTGTAATGTATGCCAATATCATCATCATTTACCAGTCAAGCCCCAAAATCAAATACGATACATAGGGTGAGTCAACATCATCAGTTGGCAGTCAGCCCCAAAATCAAATACGATACATAGGGTGAGTCAACATCATCAGTTGGCAGTCAGCTCCAAAATCAAATATGATACATAGGGTGTGTCAACATCATCAAGCTTGGGCAGTCCAGTTCCAAAATAAAATACTGTATGAAAGGTATATCAACATCATCAAGCTTGGGCAGTCCAGTTCCAAAATCAAATATGATACATAGGGTGAGTCAACATCATCAGTTGGCAGTCGGCTCCAAAATCAAATATGATACATAGGGTGTGTCAACATCATCAAGCTTGGGCAGTCCAGTTCCAAAATAAAATACTGTATGAAAGGTATATCAATGTCATCAAGCTTGGGCAGTCCAGTTCGAAAATCAAATACGATACATAAGGTGTGTCAACATCATCGAGCTTGGGCAGTCCAGTTCGAAAATCAAATACGATACATAGGGTGTGTCAACATCATCAAGCTTGGGCAGTCCAGTTCCAAAATCAAATACGATACATAGGGTGTGTCAACATCATCAAGCTTGGGCAGTCCAGTTCCAAAATAAAATACTGTATGAAAGGTATATCAATGTCATCAAGGTTGGGCAGTCCAGTTCCAAAATCAAATACAATACATAGGGTGAGTCAACATCATCAGTTGGCAGTCGGCTCCAAAATCAAATATGATACATAGGGTGTGTCAACATCATCAAGCTTGGGCAGTCCAGTTCCAAAATCAAATATGATACATAGGGTGTGTCAACATCATCAAGCTTGGGCAGTCCAGTTCCAAAATCAAATACGATACATAGGGTGTGTCAACATCATCAAGCTTGAGCAGTCCAGTTCCAAAATCAAATACGATACATAGGGTGTGTCAACATCATCAAGCTTGGGCAGTCCAGTTCAAAAATCAAATATGATACATAGGGTGTGTCAACATCATCACGCTTGGGCAGTCCAGTTCCAAAATCAAATACGATACATAGGGTGTGTCAACATCATCAAGCTTGGGCAGTCCAGTTCCAAAATCAAATACGATACATAGGGTGTGTCAACATCATCAAGCTTGGGCAGTCCAGTTCCAAAATCAAATATGATACATAGGGTGTGTCAACATCATCAAGCTTGGGCAGTCCAGTTCCAAAATCAAATACGATACATAGGGTGTGTCAACATCATCAAGCTTGGGCAGTCCAGTTCCAAAATCAAATACGATACATAGGGTGTGTCAACATCATCAAGCTTGGGCAGTCCAGTTCCAAAATCAAATACGATACATAGGGTGTGTCAACATCATCAAGCTTGGGCAGTCCAGTTCCAAAATCAAATACTGTATGAAAGGTATATCAACATATCAACACTCGGCAGTCCAGCTCCAAAATTAAAATTGATACTTAGGGTATGTGACACCATCATCGTTTGGAAGTCCATTTCGAGTTATGAAAGTTAATAAAAATCTGAAAACATCTACAATTCATTTATTATGCTAATTAAAGTTGTAAACTAGACAATATTTTTTTTACTTTTGACTTGAGGTTTAGTTTTATGCTCAAAAAGTTTTGAGAATATTGTTTAAGGTTATTCAGAACATGCTTTGTTAGAATTTAAGGTCAGGTCACAAACTTGTGCATTACAGTTTTACAACCTGCAGGTCTTGTATTGTTTTATCTTGTAGGCTCAGGATGAATGGGTTTAAGAATGGTCATATGATTTCATACACTCTGATAAACTAACGTAATGAGTTTTTCTATGACACAAATCTTACCTGAACTTGAAAGAGTAATATAAAATTTAATTGTTAATGCATGTTGCAAATCTCTAAGCTGTCATTGCTGACAGTGCATATGATTGTTTACAAACAGCACACTAGTTATAGCAGTTACCTCCCTTGGGCATAAAGAATGATCCCTTTCAATGCTTTATAAATTAACGTTGTTTAATTAAAGTCCTGCCTTCTTTTGTGAGGATGACTTCCAGTGATAATAAATCACTCAGTATCTCCTATTTATCCATCACATTATTTTACATATTTGGATTGCAAGTTAGATATTTGCATTTTAATTTTTGAAGTGGTGGCTGTTGACCTTTATTTTTACAGTTGTGTATTGCAAGTAATTATGTGACTTACTTACATTCTGCTTATAAATCGTATAATCTAGTTATGACATTGTTGGAGTTCTTAGAATAATTTTAATAGAAGTAATATATGTTTTATTTTATTTTGATGATCTGTCATATTTTGTAAAGATGTTCATGACATAGTAATGACCATAGTATGACTAAAAGTCATACAGGTCATGTTTGCATTCAGTACAGACTATATCAGTAATGGGCATTGTTTCTTCAGAATTTAATTACACATACCTTTCAATGGTAATTATACACTTTATTTGGACCCTTACACATACTTATTCCTTTGGAAGGTCATTTTGTACATGCCCTGATAAAAACATATGGCAAAACTCTGTGTTAAAGTTCATGGACATTTTTGGATGAGGTCAACCTAATGATGCAATCCAGTACAAACTGGATTGAATCTCACTTGCTGTAATGTTACAATGGATTCTACGCATTTTCAAAAAAAGTTCTACCATATTTTGTGATGATTAGACTCAAGATGCTCTTTTTTTTCACCTGGTTAAGTACCTGTCCATCATTGTAAAAGACCATAGTGATAAAACATTTTTGTCTGGAAGATTCTTGATGACAGTTGCAGTATAAAGCATTCAGTAATCAGGATTGAAAAGACTTTGGTTAAAGTATATTAGTACAATAACTGATATTTAAGATGAGTAAATGTGCCTAAGTGACCACATCGATATACAATATAGATTCTGTCTTGATTCATGGTTTTCCTCAAAATAAATAAATGCCAATTTTTATCCACAAGAACAGGTGTTGTACCAAAAGAACTTATTACAATAGTAGATTTGTTACATTGTATTTTTTCTTTTTATGTTAATAAAACAATTCATTATATTGTAACAAATGAGAGACAAAGAGAAAACATTTGCAAAAAGATGATACAAACTTTAATAGTACCAAAGCTGTTGTATTAAGCAATATTTATTGACAATATTCATTCATAAAGCGGTATTGTTGTTTTAAAGCTAGAAAAATAAATACAAAATGTGAATAATATGATATTTAAAAAATGTCTATAAAATTAGGTCATTTAATTTCTTTTAACACAGTATCCTCCATTCTATAAACATTTTCAAATTAATTCAGCTTGTGTACTCCATAGAGTACTCATTTTCATATTAATATGACTTTTGTATTCATATTATACTCATTTCTTGATTTGATTTTTGTTCAACATACTATATACTCCCTTCCATATTGATCTGACTTTACCCCATGCTCTGCTATATCATACTCTTCTCATTTCCATATTGTTATGACTTTTGTACTCCATTCTATTTTGATTTCAATATTAATCAGACTTTTTCACTCCATAATATAATTATTTCAATGTACTATATTTTGCACTGTGATTTGTAACTGAATAGGCATTTCTTTTGGCAAGAGTGATTGTGTGTTTTTAATATACACAGTGCTTTACATTCAAAATACCTAGTTCATACGCATTTTCAAATCTTAAAATTTACACTGTATGCATGGTTATAATAAAAAGAAAGTGAACAATTATGTACAGTATAATGGAAAAGAAGGACTAGTGTTCAGTTTATAAACTATAGGAATACTGTCAATTAACAATTTTGTATGGAATATCATTTTCCATGGGTTCATATTAGATGTAATTTTTCATGGGTTTTGTATGAGATATCATTTTCTGTGTCAGTATTGGATATAATTTTTCATGGATCTGTATATCATTTTTCATGGATTTTATGAGATACCATTTTATGTGGGATATCATTTTTCATGGGTTGGTATGAGATATCATTTTCCTTGGGTTTATATGAGATATCATTTTCCATGGGTTAGTATGAGATATTTTATGTGGGTTAGTATTGGATATCATTTGTGATGGATTTGTATGAGATATCATTTTTCATGGGTTTGTATTTGATATCATTTTCCATGGGTTTATATGAAATATCCTTTTCCATGGGTTTTGTGATTGCTACAAACCATGAATTTCAAGACCCAATATATGCAAACTCAAGTATCGTTGAAGATATCATTTATTTTTAGAACCATGAAAATTGATACCCACAAAGTTACATCAAAGTCATGCAAAGTAATGGCTTGTGCAGGACTGAAGGTAAACATAGTTTTGAATCTCATAACTACAATAAATAAAGTATTTTTATATATTAGTGACAAACAAGCAAGTCTTTACAACTAAGCTTCTCTATCAATCAAATGTCTGGTCACAAACCATCCTTTCTTTGGTTAGTAATGTAACGGTAGGATTTGAACCCGTACCCTTTTGGTCGTGAGTTTGGCACACAAACCATTAAGCAACTGTAGCTCCCTTCTTGATTTTAGGATTAAGATGCAGTTTCTTAATACAGTCTGTCTGTAAAATGGCTTTTTCAAGGGAATATTGTTATTTTCATTTTTTTATGAATTTAGGCATATATGTAAAGGCTAATAACAATCTCAGACTAATTTCGTTGGAAGGACCCTTACATATTTTAAACCAGGTCTTATCAGACACTTGGCTTTTTTAATTTCGTTGGATGGACCCTTACATATTTTAAACCAGGTCTTATCAGACACTCGGCATTTTTTAGATAAAGATGTTAAATAAAAGGTGGTATGAAGTTGCTTGAAAAAAAATGTCAATAAAAAAATTCAGTCATGGTATTTCCTCCCTGACAAGCCCAGGTGACAATCCACATAAATTAATTGAAAAATCTGGGATGGGCTTATTGTAGGAAATTGCCTTCCTTGCATAAAAGTGCGTATAAAATTGTTAAACATGGGAATGGTTATCATCAAGCAGAGGCTTTTCATTGGAGAAATATGGTTAATTATTGTTGGTTTTTGCCATGAAAAGTGGAGGGGGGTATCATAAATAATTTCAATTTCTCTGTTGAGCATTTTGTAGTCTATAATATGCTCCTTTCTTAGCCATCAGCTCTGCATGATTGCCTAACTCAACCACAGCTCCTTTATGGATAATGGCTATTTTGTCCGCATTTTGGATTGTGGACAATCTATGAGCAATCACAATACACGTGCGTCCTTCCCGTGCCTTGTTAAGTGCCTCCTGCACAACCTGAAAAAGCAATTTATTTGTCAATCTAAAGGATTCAGACAAGTGAACAGCATTTATTTCATCATATTTTACAAGCAATTACCACAAGTTGCCTATGAAATTAAATTCTTTCATCAAGATTGCCCTTTGATCATAAGAATGGCAGTTTTGATTGAATCGAATTTGGAGCATTTATTCTTTTTAATTTACTAAACGTTTGATTTTTGAGCAATAAAAGATATGCTGTCTGAAAATTTATGGCATTAGAACTTGGATTTTTCAGTACATGGCAGTATGCAATCAAATAATACTTATATTTTGCATTATTTGATTGCATAACTGTCATACGACAAGAAAATCTTGGCTTCCCCATCAACAAGCTGAACATCTGTATATGTGTTAATCTGTATACATTTTTTCTGTTAATACTATCAAACACATCTTAAACAACCAATATTTATAGTTGGCTTCCATGGTAATGCAAATGGTACCAGGTGCTGCATCTAGAAATATATTAATGCAGATGACATCAGTAATGGATGAAATTTCTTTCTTTGACATGGGCAGTCTGAATAATTTTACACTGTTCTGTTCCATGTTGATGCAAGCAGTATGCATTCAACTGACCCACAAAATCTGAGCCATCTTGTTGGTTTTCAGTTCACCTGGCCAGAGCTCCAAGCATTAGAGTTTCAGTACTAATATGAATTTGCATTCCCAAGCTGACAAGTCAGCTACCTGGGTGAGCAATGCCCCCATTCAAGCTGGTGACATGCTGTCTACTTTCAGTTACTATGAATAGCTTGTATTTCTAAAAAAAAAGACATTTTCTATATTTAGGTCTGCTTGCCCTTTGGCCTTAAAAAGAAAAAAAGTATAACTATTGAAAGGGATGTAGTCACCAGAGGAAATGATTATACTCATAGTGGTTATCCCCCCTGATATTGCATGCTAGCTTCTGTGTAAAATGATTTCAGTACAGTTCATACAGTTATTTGTTTAAACACTTTCTGTTAGAATTTTATGGATGTTTTCAGTTAATAAAGAAAGAAAACATTTAGGCATTTAAAATTAAAATTATGCTTTTTACATGGATATTTGTTTCTACTGATTATAAGCACACACACCACAATAAAAATCATGATTATCATTATTTCACATTTTATGTTTATCCCTTTGAGCCTGTTTAATGTACAATATTTCCCTGGATCATCAGTGTTTTCAAGAATTTGATTCCTTACCAGAGTGTGCCGGATCCAGCCTCCTAGTAGATTTCTGATCAGCAACTATTATCATGAGTTTGTTTTAACATTTTCTTTAGTTGTATAAACAGTTTTCTTTTTTCATAGGATCTTTTATTTATTATTTAAAAAAAACCAATGTATGATTGAAACTTACGGTTGGTTTTATGGGATTTAATGCCGTTCTTCAACATGTGATAAGTTACCATGGCAATCAGTTTGTTTGGTGGAATAAGGAATCTGGGAAGAACTACTGACCCATAGGAAGCTACAGGCAAGCTTTCTCACATATCCATATTGGTTGAACCAAGACTAGAACTCTTGCAGACAGAGGTGAGATGTGTGAATGATTTATAAAGGCATGTACCTTTGACCATGCATCCATCTGGAGCCCCTTGAAAATTATGATGTAGATGACAGTAGTATGTGATTAGTCAAAGGAGATCATTCCTGCAGGGTGAATGGAATGCATAGTGTCTGTTTTATGGAGAAAAGAATGGTATAAAATAATTGAAGCCAATGTAAACAGAGCCTTTATCCATTTTCAGGAGGTCAGACAAAAGTAGTGGATGACTTATTTTGTTTACACTGTAATAACATGAGGGCTTATCGTTTTACCTTTTCACTCTCTGAGTCCAATGCAGACGTGGCCTCATCCAACAAGAGGATTTTCGGATTTCTTATTAGGGCTCTGGCAATTGCAATCCTCTGTTTTTGTCCACCACTGAGTTGTGTCCCCTTGGGACCTACATTTGTCTCATAACCCTAGAACATGATGAATATTTACATTTTACAGAGATAATTGCAGTAGTATAATAGAAATAAAAATCAAAATTGGTATGGATTAGGATCAATGAATTAAAACTTATTATGTTTGATCAAAATATATATATATATATATATACACACACACATGCATACATGTATATTAGTGTTTCTACAGATGAGTTGTAAAAACATCAAGATTTTTCAATTATGATGTTAATTACAGTTATCCTCTTTATTAACGTGCTATACTAAGTGTTAGTCTGATAAATCAGTTGACAAATCTCAAACATGCCAATACAGGTTTAGGGCCTGATTTACTGGGCTAGTTAAGTGTGAATTCATGTCTATCATATGATTTATTCAACAAATAATATCAAGGTTAAATCAATAAATGACCCAGCAATCCTTCTTATTGGCATCAAAGATCAGAAACTTAAGGGATAAGAGCTTGCACTACAAGCTTTTAATGTTGTATGGTATCACGTTTTATTTACAAAATATTCATGAAGTAAGGAAAGAAAGTCATACCAGTGGAAGAGAATAAATAAAGTTATGAATGTTAGCACTCCTGGCTGCCTGTATAATCTCTTCCATAGTCACAACACGGCTGTTGTCTCCATAAGCAATGTTCTCCCTGATGCTGGCATTAAAAAGAGTTGGTTCCTGGGAGACCACACTGATCTGTGACCGTAACCAATTAAGGTTTAGGCTTTTGAGGTCATTTCCATCAGCTAGCTGTAGTAACACAAAAAGGAAATATGTTAAGAACACATAGAACTGATTTCTAAGGTTTTATGGCAAAATTTAAAGTAGTCATGGGTGCTATTTGGCTTAAAGTCTTGCCCATCAAATGCATCATATTTGCTTGCTCATCCATGACATATGGACACATTTCAAGTATATAATCTATGCTCAAGTAAGGAACGATAATAGATGTAAAAGGGATAATTTGGGCTCAGCCCTCAACCAGGGGTTGATGCTAAACCTTCAGGAACTTTTGATGATGTCCTACACCAGCTAACACCCCCTCGCCAGCCTTTATGTCTTAAAAGTGTTTTACTACGGGAGAAGTGGCGAAAATAATTATTGCAAACAAAAAAAAACCCAACACTTTCTGGTTAATTCTGGAAAAGTAGGACATACTCTGATGTGCTTATTCCATCCATTTTTGCTCAAAAGCGTCGTTCTATTTTTCGTCACTCATGTGAGAAAATGAGAGAAGAAAGTTTCCAGCAACATTCTATATTAAAGAGAACAAGGCAACACAACCGTTGTGTGCACACAGAATGTTCTAATGTTTGATATTTTTGCATATGTTTACTGGATGTTAACTGTATGTGATATAATGTCAGTTCACCCTACTGACCGTTATATAGACGCAATGTTTGAGCTTCATACGTCAGAGTGTTATTTACTATCTGCTTTCCCAAGCGTGTATTAGTTTGAACGGCAGAAACAAAGTAATAGTGGTAATAGTGCCCCTGTGTGCCCAGGCAATAACAGCGAAAAACCAACAAGAATGATCGCCTATCTAGACGCTTAATAATTTATGTTTGGGTCATAATGCAACGTTTCGCAGCTGGCAGTTTTAAGTTCAGAGAACAACCCATCCTCACACAAAAAATGCAGTTAACGGCTAAAAGGACAGCACCGTCAACCTTGACCTTGAGTGTCCAGAGGAGCTGTATGACGCACAGAGTGATTATTCGCTAGCCCAGGAAATGATGGTCGTTCTAGCAGTCTGCAGAGCAGATTGGGTCGCAAGTTCGCAGAGCTCCTATAAATGGAGCGATATGTTCACTTCCGCAACCTCTAGTGTATATGAGGCCTGGGCTGCGTATCAGAAAAGGTCGATTGGTCACTGGCATTTGACCACAGGCTCAGGATGGTCTTGTATATCCAGACAAAAACACATTTGCGGACCAAGGCAACATTTGCCGTTCATTCCGCAAAGAACAAGTTAAAACGCAACCGTTCTGTTGATGCGAAGAAATCCGTCATATGTTCAGCAAACTGAATACCTACAGCAAGGAAATACACAGTGCTAACGGAATCTCAAAGCCACATTTTAAGGTCGATATCTGGTATTACCTCTACCCCGAGTGTCTGAAGGAGCGATGAGGGTTCCGGCACACCATGACAGTCATTAGCATCGAGCACCAGAACATGGGTGTGTATCGAATCCCGATAAATGGATTGCACCAGAGAGCATCAAAATGTGGGTATATGATTACCACTGCATCGCGTAAGATCAATGCGCCTTGTCGGAGGAATATCTCAATGGATTCTTCGGTCTGGGCCAAGGATAGGAATGCCGTTAGCTTCAGGCATAATTTGTTGAATCTCGCAAACGACGTTTCTACTCGAAGCATCACTACGCGAAAGCTGGTATATAGTTGGATGGCCTGGGATGCCAAACCTATCGGCCAAGGTAAACACCTTGAGCGAGCATACTGTATCGGTGGCACGAAGATATCTGCCTTTCAGCTCTCTAGGATAATACAGGTACCGCACCCGGGAATTTTAGGCCAGGCGGTGCTTTTCCAGATCAACCGGCCACGTTATTAATTTGCAGGTGTAGACCGTTTCATGAATGTTATCAATAGATTTTACCTGAAAGCATGTTTACCTTCTACCTTTAGGGAGCCAGCGGCTATGCCAAACGCAAAGTTTGGGCTTTGGATGTAGTTCACGTAGTGTATTCAATGTACGTCGACATTTCGATAGTTACGAATGCATAAGTATGCAAGGAAGGTCGTGTCATTCACATGCGCAATCAACACGGTATAAGGGGGCCTTACCTGGTTCGCGCCAGTTGTCAGATTCCAGTCAAATATCAAGAGGTGTGTGACAAGACCTCAGCAGTTTTGGCATGGTTGCACGTGCGATGATGGTGGCTTTGCTAACCCCGCATGCGAAAGTATTGTCTTGGAACGCGTGTTTCCCGTTGTCGAGTTGTAACTCGCGGATGTCTGTAGTCTCCATCTCCTTTCTACAGCGCAGACAATATACAAACATTATAAAGAAGATAGAGGCCATTTAGTAGGATAGAGTTTAAGTAATTTATGGGGAAAATTATCGTCCATAGAGGCACGCAAGGCATCGCGAGCCTAAAATGAAATACACGCCGTCGAAAGTTTGTTAGCAGCATTAACCAAGGGCAAACATCGGCAGAGGATCAGTGTAAGCACAAGCCATAACGGCAGAGAAAGATAGTAGTACTAGAATGAGTATGATCCTCTGCAGTCATGACAAGCTAGCCGATCGCCTCCTACCGCTGAACGTGTCTTTTCGGGTCGGCAACTCGTCCGCTCGGCATATTAATGAGACCAGCCCGATTACCAGCGTTTTTTTAAAGGATGGTGGGCAAAACCGTATTTACAGCGTTAATGGACGAGATAGATGCGGTTTTCGACTCCTTGTAAGTGAGCCAATATGGACACCCGCGAAGGTGCGAAAATACTAAAGTCAGTAGGTGAGAACGTCTCGACCCACCTGCGGATCATTCAAGTTCATACCTGTTCCCGGATCACAGAGATGGTGTCAGCAAGCTAAAAACGGCCGGTGTTTTGACGTCATGTTCCCAGTGCTTCAGGACCTGACATGGTGTCCTTAAAGAAGCTAAAAGGCATGATGAAATCCGTGTTTTTTGCAGAATCGAATTTGGACACCGTTTTAAGCCACATATAGAAGGATGAATTCAAGCTCATTTTCGACGAAAACGATTTGCAGAGTAGCAAAAGAAAAGATTCCGTCGTACGCACAAAAAATTCAGGATTCAGAAATTGTCAACAGACTTACAACCCCTTCCCATACAAAAACCCTCCAAAGTCAACGGCACGCTGGATGTCAGAAATCATTGAAGAGCTCCTAATTGTTCTTTGTGGCTCATGTTACTACATGTTGATTGTTGTTGCTAGCGGACCTAAAAAAAGCACAATTTCACTCAAACTGGCAGACGAACAGCCTATTTCCGCACTACAACACCATCTGATATTGTGTGCCCGCCTTAACATTTCTCCTGCTGTTTTAAAAAGCTGAAGAAGGACAAGTGGCCTCACGTGCAATTGCATTCTGCGTAATCTTAGCTCACACGTTCGTTCGCCACCACTACCATCGTTATAATTTTGGCTGACGTTCCAGGCCTCTTTAAACTGTCCGAATTCCAGCTTCCACGACAATTACCGCCGGCCTCAAAGAGAGTGGATTTCCTGCTGATAACCGCCTCTCCGAACAGATCAACCCAGTCTCTACAGACAGTCTGCAGTTGACCAGACCTCACTCTCACTATTATCTTGTTTCTGCCGTTCCAACTAATACATGCTTAGGCTAGCAGGCAGCAAGCAGTCCTCTGACGTCTGAAAGTGGAATATTATGCTTGTACCAAACGGCCATTGCGGAGAAATGACATTCTTTCACAGATACTAAATATCTAGCTGACGCAGTAGTGTCAAAGATTAAATCATGCTATATGTACATAACACTGGTTTGGACTTTTTCTCTCTTAATACAGAATGTTGCTGGTATCATTTTTATTCATTTTGTCACGCGCCTGACTTAAATACAACTTGACACTTTTGACTGAAACATTAATCTGTATTCTTCCATTAATTAACCAGGTTTTCTGCAATACAAGTTTCGTCACCTCTTCTATCCTATAACACCCTATATATATGAGGACTGGTGGATAGGGCTGGCTCGTGTAAGACAGCACTTTAAGGCTCCTGAGGGTCTGGACTGCTGAGCCGTTGGGTGTCGGCTGAGTCCAAGGTTTTATGTTATATCTACTTGCGCCCAGGCAAATACACAAAAGCTATTTTCTTAGAGTATAGACCATGCACCAAACCTTATAAACTTTACTAGATGAGTCATTCATCCACATGTCGCATTCATCAATAATACTTGAACAACCGGGATATTGCAATTGATAGTTTTTTTTTTTTTTACCCAAGTAAACTATTTTCAAGTTGAAATGTTTGAATATTCGTGCGCTGTTATAGCTAATAGCTATTGGTGTTCGTTGCAGTTTCTGTATTTGCTGCATGCAGGGACAAGTGTTACTTGAAAATCTGTGAGATATTGAGTTCACTATTATAGTTGCTAAGATATAATGAGTATATTCGTACCACTTTCCCATCTAATGGGTCATAGAACCTCTCGATGAGACTGACTGTGGTACTCTTTCCACACCCACTGGTCCCTGCTAGTGCCAGAGTTTCCCCGGGTTGGACAAAAAAACTAATGTCATTGAGAACATTAGCATCTGGCCTGGTTTGATAATGGAAGCTGACATTCTTAAACTCAATGGCACCAGAGAAAGACTCCTGGATAATAAGAAAAACAAACAAGTTTATAAAGCAAAAATGTACAGTTCGTCACAATCTATTCGATTAAAAATGTTATCCATATAGGACAGTTGGTACAAATTTTAGTGACAACGGGTCGAGTTTTCAAACCAAGAGGCACATTGTTTGAAAATCTACACGAACACATCATAGCTTGCAAGAAATGGATGCCCTGATTTTATAGCTATATGTAAATTTTCTGAAAGCTGAGGAGACACTAGAATAGGTTTTTGTTTTTTCGTGCATGTACAATTAATAGAAGTGTAAAGATTTTTGACGGCGATGGTTTTGTTTCCGCAATTTTACTCCGAGACTGCCAAATTTCTAAATGTTCCCGTCATAGGTATTATAAACTGGATATTGTACCACCCTATACGGTATTACGTGTTATATATTGTAGCCAATATTCTTATTTATTTTCATTGCTTAAGAATCTGCATTTTATTATCATATGTTTTATACTTTTCCAATGTGACCTTCATATGCTCATTTATATAATAACTGATATTCTTTATAATGCTTTTGAACAAAGCAATCAGTTGTTTGCTGTTTCGTCTAGTGGAACTAAATGTGTTCGTGTATTTAGACATACGTATACAGTGCATTTGGATGAAAACCTTGAAGAGTGGAACATAAACTGTATAGTCATCTGTAGTTACAATTAAAATAATTTCATCAGTCCGGGCATATGCACAGTCCAGATGTGTGTGTGTGTGTGTGTGTGTGTTTTTTGGATTTTTAACGTAGCTTTAAAAAAATTTCAGTTATATCGCTACGATATCTGCAATGTGGCAGTTTATAGTGATGTCTAGCACTGGGGCATCATGCCGCAGACATGTAGCATGATGTCCCACCCAATCACATTATCCTGACACCAGGCCGACCAGTCCTAACACTAACCTCTTAATGCTGAGCGCCAAGCGAGGCAGCTGTTAGTACCATTTTTTGTAAGTCTTCACAGCCCGGATAAGAAGAGTAATAATCAATCAACAATTTCTGATTGATGGGTCAGTGGGTGGACTGATGTTAAATGGACAGATAAGTGTAGTCATGATTTGTATGCAAGTGCTTTGAAAGTTTTAATGATTTTTTAGGCATCCTTTCTGTTACTATAGCAATTATGGACTTAAGTATACATGTAGATTTTCCAAATGCATTGACATTAATAACTTATTTTAGGAATTTCATTTCCGCAAGTCAAAGTCACCTCAACTATATATATATATATATATATATATATATATATATATATATATATATATATATATATATATATATATATCCGGTGTTGCTAATTTAAACAACAATATAAACAACAGCACGCAAACAACCAACTACGTACACATGTCTTGTCATCATTACTGGCTGAGTCAATTGGAGACACCCTGTCCATAATGGCAAAAAGTCTGGAAGTGGCCAGTTTGGCTTTACTGAAGTCCTGTGCATTTGACGAATTATTTCCTATACTCCATCCTCCAAATATGATTACTGAAAACACCCTGAAGTTGAATGGAAGTGAAGAGTTACGTTGTAGATTATATAAACATGCACACATTTAATATAATGGCTCAAGACAAAATGAAACCTGCTTGTACGATGTACATTAAAGATCTTAAATTAGTGCCGGATTAATTAACAGTGTTCTGAACAAATTGGGTTTTTGATGTAAAATCGTCCTTTTTATAATTCTGATGCATTGTTGAGCTGTGATAATGTTCACATATTAAAATATTCATCACGTGATAGTCACATAACAAATGTGTGATGTCATATCCTATTTGTTTCTTAATATTGATTGAACAGCCGATTATCCGCCGATGTAACCACGTAGTTCGAAATGGTGACACGATGTCGGATTGTGCATTTCATGTAGATTTACAAATTGTTAAAAGTATGATTTGGTACAGAAATATACTGTACTGATCGCCAAAGACCCCCCTCCCCAACCGACCATAACTAAAGAGCCGCACGAAATACCAATCAGTGTCTAAAATCGATTTCTATGTGCACTGATCTGTGGGGGACAGATAGGTCAGCAATAATTTCAGTGTTTTGAATAGTTTAACTCAGATCCCAAAACTACCAATACATCAATTCAGGATTGGGGGCTGATTTATTTGACTAGATAAGTTCGAGTCAAATACATACTGTAACGGAATAATTCAAACAAGCGATTCCTAATTAATTACCTATTCAGGTACTGAGAATGAAATATAAGGAAATAATAACCTACCAGGATTTAATGAAGAGATGTACCGCTAGGCTATATATATATATATATATATATATATATATATATATATATATATATATATATATATATATATATATATATATATATATATATATATATATATATATATACACGATTGGGCGGTACGTCCCTATATATCATTATGTAGGAACTTCCCACCTCTAGAAGTGGGGGTCCACCACACCTTTATCATTCAAATACGTTATCAGATCACAATACGTTGCAAATACGCCACTATTTTGTAAAGCCAGCTCTCCCGGGCTTGTTTTAGCAACAAAGTCATTTGCTTGCAAAAGTAGAAGCTACAAAAGTGTGGTCTCCTTTTGGATGGGGGGATTGACCTCATCATCTGACCAATTCTTTAGTTGCTACTTTCTCTCGTGCTTAGAAGCACACGTTTTCTCTAGGTCAGGCGAATTCTAAATCCAGTAAATTTTTTTCTTATCAACATCAAATGAGTTACTCTCAGGAGTTTTCTTATACAATCTAAGTGTCTATTTCACATCCAATCTTCATCGTGGACGAGCATTTCGAACTGCACTTGTCTAACATCTTCTTCCGATAAGCCTGTTGGGGCTATTTGTATTGTCATCACTAAGGTCTAAGATATTTTTTTATCATTTAAACTCCAGGAGTCGATCTTATATTTTTGAACTATGCCACAAAATTTCATGTTGTATGAATAGGCATGCAATTTCCATGGGCATTTCATGTTATTACTAGCGTACTTTTGCATGGTTACGTTATTATTCTGTTTTCTGTATTTACATGTGTCAATACAATAGGCATAGCTAAGTGTGTGGAGTATGACGTCTCTAGTTTGACTGACTGCACTACCTGCATATAAGTGGTATGGGATGAAATTCAGGTCATACATATCATGTATGCCCACCTGGGAAGATACGGGCGACCATAATCATCAAACTTGCTACGAGCAACAAGAGTGTGAGGAAATTAACGATCAAGGATACTGATTCCATCAGTCTTGGTGCCGACGCCGCCTCTGTTGACACTTCATCATCCCATACGCCCAGTCGCCGCAGGCAGGAAAGGTTAGCATGATAATAGAGTGGACCATGTCGGACATGTTACGGCGGCCAATCCTGAGGATAGACTGTGTCCCAAATTGGACTTACTCGCATCCATTTTTCACTGTCCCAGATACTCTGTTTCCTAGTCATCACAATCCGAAAGGATGCTCTTTTATCACTCTGCTCTTCCATTTGCGAAGATTCACCCTCACAAGCTCCAATTTCCTTTATCGACCTGACGACGTTGAGATAAGATTCAGCCATCTGCGTGTCGATCGACGAGGTTTTCTGGCTTTTGCCTAGAGAGCTCTGTCTGTCACGGAATTAAACTCTTTTATTTACTGAATACATGTACTCGGGTTTCCTTTTTTGTGTACAACGATATCCGAGGGTGATTTATGTATATTGTGTCGTATTTCGAAATAGTGAGTTCGGTTCATCCCATGCCGCACGTGCGAAGTGCTCTCGATGGGACCAGCCGAATGCCTACAATGCACAGACAAATGTGTATAAATACCTCACCGTACGTAAATTTCTTTACAATACGGATAAATCTTGTCAGCTGACAGTCTGCTTCAAGGACTTACACATCTTCAGCTGTACACTGTCTAGTGTCGAATGTCCGGAGTGTCCGGAGGGTATAATATCCAGTGTCCTGAGTGACCGGAGGGTCTAATGTCCGGAGTGTCTAATGTCTAATGTCCGAAGTGTCCGGATGGTCTAATGTTCGGAGTGTTTCGAAGTGTTCCGAGTGTCCGGAGTCTGTAGCAGCTGTGAAGCTGAACTTTAGTAGCCGTGGAGCTGTAGCAAAATGTACTGATGACGGAGTGTATCTCCGTACATGTCATTTGTTAGCCGTTGGCTAATTTTGGGGTTCGTGAAACCCAGTGTATCTTTCGGGACTGTAAAGATAAGTTGTATATCTGTCCCTCTTTTTTATCACCATAACTTCGCTACCTGAGTGAATGCATTTTACTACATGAATAAATTTTTTACATTACTACCTGAGTAAACTATATCCAACGTTTCATTGTCAAATCGTTGTGAACCATTCACCCTTTGTCTTTGTATTTACTAAATTAATTTATTTGCATTTTTCATCATTAAGTCTGTGCGTTCTTACGTTAATTAAATCCAATATTTGGATTATATATACACGCACATATTCATAATTAATTGCTCATGCAAGTCATCCATTATTAAACATTGTATTTATATCATCGTAAAAAGTGTTCTGTTGTGAATCCGAAAATCCCGCCCGGTTATATTGTTCCACTGTCCACCTCCTTCTACTTAGTAACCTATGATCTCTTATCAATTCCCACATTCATTGATAGACTAGCCGTCTTAAGAATCCCTACCACGGTTTGGTCAAGCTGCTAATATACTTCGTTGGTTTGAAAGGCCACTTCAAGATCTAAGCGTCAACAGTCCTTTCAATCTCCCCTGGTAATTTTAACCCTGCGTGCTACAAAACACACCAACCGACCTTTAACCATGCAATCTAAGCTGTCGATAGAAACATAGTTAGCCTGGGACTGTCATGCCTTACTCAGTGCATATGAAATATATATTCTTTTCCTCGGCACACAATCGCTTGAAATCTCGTAATGATAAAACCCATTCTCAACCTTATTTCCAGCAAAATTTATTAGAAATTCTGATTATAACCTAAAATCTTTCGTAGAGGACAACGCTGTCTCTCGTGATTGGTATTCAGTCTCCTGTTTGACGTGTGTGCTAATATTGCAGCTCAACATATATTTAATCAACACCATAGCTGAGTTGGTTATTCTTACCGTTGCGGAAAGAGAGGTATTTCTCTCCACATCTGCTATATTGGAAGCAGATCACAAAGCCAGTTTGAGATCGTATCAGGCCACTAAAGAGACATACATCAATGGTCCAGCTATCCAGAACTCTATCTTTGTTATTAGGAGCGATTAGAGTAACAAGAAGTCATAAGGCTTTCAAATCAGAAATATTTCCTTTCCCTCGACGAGAACCCAGTTTCCGCAGATCACCAAGGACTTTGCACAGGGAAGCAAGGACCAGTTTTCACTCAGCTTCACCCTCCTCCTTCTTCAACCCTCAGCAAACTGAATGTCATACTTAGCTTCTGTTCTGACATTATGATCAGATGAGAAATTCAAATTTTGAAAGACAATTCCCCAAAGACCCCGCGGTGATGCATGTTCTTTGGAGGTGCTTCTCTTCCATTAAGGCTATCTTCACTACAGACGTCCCAAACGACCTTTACATATCCATTCACAGGTTTTCCCGGATTCGCAAAGTTCACGTATAGGAACACGTCTACCAGTTCATGGGACAGCGATTAATCCCGAATTTCACTCCTCGGAGCTTCACAAGAACCGCGAACATCGACATGTCGCATGTCTTAGTATATCCATGCCTGTCAGGTAAAACTACGTGATCGACTTTGTCTAAAGAACTGTGCAAGTTATATTTCTACAATATATGCACTCAATTGTTTCACTGTAGATCTGCTTTGGATTTCTTATAAGAAAATACAATCTCATCCCATTACAGTATTTCACTCATTTGGGCCAGGTGTTTAAAATCCTCTTTAATGTGTATTGAAATCATCTAAGCGGTTTCTACCATTTGCTTAGAGAATTTTGAATTTCAGCCCTGGAACTTCTCAGCTTAGATCTCTTTGATATTACATCGGATTTCTTCATGTTGGGCTGTTTATTCATGGGAACGCTAGAGATGATCCTTATATTACACTGGTGGCTGATCTTTATACTCTAGACCGCTAATACATTTTGGACATTAGGAGACCACATCTCGGCAAATTGTAGGACCTTAATGGGCTGACGGCAGGCTTATAGCTGCAAGAGCAACCAACTGAAATGAAGATAAGCCCAGTCGTAAGCTTGACAGGCTTGGGAGTCCACCACCTGCCTTTCTGTCTAAAAGCAAATATGGCTTCCTCAGGATTGAACATTAGGTACTGATCACCTGGAGATGAAGGCCACTGTACATTTCTTTCAATCATGGCAGAAGACGCTGTCGGGAAAGAGCATTCTCATTCTGTGTCGTAAAAATAAAAACAACCGCTCCTCAATTAAATCTGAAGGCACGGTGGATTAGCAATCTACTGAACTTAGTGATTATTCATATAAGTATTCTGCGTTCATGTTTTCCTGATATTAAGAAAGCCCTCAGAAGAAAACGATTCCCAAAACAAGCGATGGACTGAAGAAACTGCTCTGGCAAGAAGGCTCACTATTTTGAAAGCTTGTGTAGGTAAGTGAAGAGTTCTGTCCGAGTGGTGCCAACTGAAACACATTCCCTCAAAAGTCACATTACCAAAGACAGATAACTTTTTCTTTTGAGCTTACCAAGAAAAAGTTAGCTCACATCGCTGTCAAGTACTAAGATACCACAATCTTAGAGACGTTTCTTAATTATCGATGGTAGGATATAGGCTAGAACAAGGCCCCTCTAACCTTCTTGCGAACTTCGACTCGTCTCGACCAAAGGTGTTGACACCGTCTGATGTAGATTCTTCTCTGGGGTATGGTGTGTTGAATAAAGCAACTTTCGAATCGATGCCTTGACCTGTCTCGACGTTCTGGATACAATGGCTTATCCTCTTCACTTAAAACGAAATAGCTCAAGACCAATATATGCTTTGCGCAATACATTTCCTGCAAAAAATCAGTTCACAATGTTGGGCGATCACCGTTATCATGGCACTTTAACAGAACTTCTCCATAACTGACACCATTCAAACCGCTGGAAGGAGGTTAGAGACGACATGCTGTAGCTTTTATCTCCGATATCTGTTTCTCCAAGGAATATACCACCAGCACAGCAGGGTTCTCTTCCCTGGTCGTTTAGCAGCTTCATAGCGATGCGGCTTACTCTACTTTCGTTGGACGAGCAGGAGGTAGATTGTTGTGTCTAAACAGCGCCGATGTATAGAGTATCTGCTAAACCTAGCCTGTATCTCACACAGGATTCGGAGCGGCTTCATGATGTAAGTTAGTTAAATGGAGACGGAACTTACATTCACTTACTCCAGAGCTCTTAACGTGTTCTACAAATGTATATTGATCGGATAATACATTTGGAGAAACACGTTTCTTCAATAATACCTAATCTCCCTAACCCTCCATGGAATTATATTCCTTGAAGAGTGTACATGTCCGCTGACGTATTGACTGGATTTTGAGCCAATGCCCCAATGTAAAGGAAGACTACTCTCGTCTGACTTCCACCTTGGCAAGTAACATTCTACCAGTTTTGTAGCCAAAGCGTACGCGGGAGGTTTAGATTCGCGAGATAGTGGATATACTGTCCAATGTATCATGGTCGGATGAGTTTTGTTATGGAAGAAATATTTTGCTGCAATTTTTTTAAAATTCTTTTATTGATTATTTTCATCCGTTGTCACAGCATTTTCCCAAGTTAATAAATGGTACCGTCGATCATATCCCAAGGTTTGAAGTCTCTATCTAAAACTGTGCAGGAAGAGTTTCATTTCAACAAAAATATGTACCTCTGTACCCTTGGTAAGAAAATTTCTTGGGTTATACTAGCCACATCTTGGATGTTGCTTTACCTGACTGGTCTTACCTTACTGCTAATTTGAAGGCCAGATCTTCATTCTGTATTAGGTAAGATCCGTAGGTTATAGCAGTAGCGTAAGCAAAGAACACGATTCCATTAGACATAGCAAACACTATACCAGCTGCAAAAGTCCTCTTTATCCCTTCTCTGTAAATGAAATTTAAAATGTAAAAACTTTTTAATCTAATTTCTGTTCAACAGAATTGCCTTTTAATATTCCATTGGTCTGCAATTGTAGCTTAAGGACGTAACTGTAAATACAGAATTTTCATCATAGACAAATTAAATGTAAATTTAGAGTGGGAACTGAACAAACTAAACATTGGCGTTTGAAAAAGATAATGCAAAGCATTGCTCATTAATTCTGATAATTAATTCGAAACAAATTATGCTCCAAAGTACTGTATTTCCTTAACTTATGAAAATTATTCATGCCCAGTTTACGGCAATAAGAAGAAACAAACTTGGATATAGCATTTTCAGCAGCGTAACGGACATTCAAGGCACTAGGCTAATTTAATATCGTTTTAATGAAGTACAGTACATTAGTTACATATTCAGCAACATTTAATCAATCATACTTATATTGAACACTACCTTAAAATAATGCCATCTCACCTCTGTCTGCGTGGGTTCGAGTCTCGGATTCGGCCAATGTGGGTATGTGAGAAAGCTTGCCTGTAGCTTCTCGTGGGTCGGTGGTTCTTTCCGGGGTTTTCCCGGGTTCTTCCTGCACCATTAATACTGACCACCATGTATAGCCTATCTTGTGCTGAAAAATGGCGTTAAACCCTACAACAACAACCTTAAAAATAACGTTTAAAAATTAAAATAAAAACAAATCAGCATAGATTTATTTACCCACTTTGAAAATAGTTGCATTGGTACAAATTGACCGGAATGTGTTGTGCAAGTGACCTTTCTGGGAACGACAGAAACACACGTTCTTGGTTTGTATCATACGCAAGGTCCATGAGGGAAAACTAAATAGTCATGTTATTTTCTGTTTAGGTTTAAGGCGTGCTTTCTATTTATAACATTCTTTACTGGTCAGCTAATAATACTGACTGATCATTTAGTACTACTTGATCATTTAGTACTGATTGGTCATTTCGTAATGATTGATCAATTAGTACTGATTGGTCACTTAGTACTGATTGATCATTTGGTACTGATTGGTCATTTAGTACTGACTGGTCATTTAATACTGATTGATCATCTAGTACTGATTGATAATTTAGTAATGATTGATCATTTATTACTAACTGATCATTTAATACTAATTGATCACTTATTACTGATTGGTCATTTAGAACTGATTGCTCATTTAGTACTGATTGACAATTTAGTACTGATTGACAATTTAGTACTGATTTATAATTTAGTACTGATTGCTCATTTAGAACTGATTGATAATTTAGTACTGATTAATGTGATGTGATGTGATTTTGAATTTTAACGTATCTTTAACAATTTTTCAGTCATATCGCTACGATGTCTGCAATGTGGCAGTTTATAGTGATGTCTAGCACTGAGGCATCATGCCGCAGACATGTAACATGATGTCCAACCCAGTCACATTATCCTGACACCAGACTGACCACTCCTAACACTAACCTCTTAATGCTGAACGCCAAGCGAGGCAGCTGTTAGTACCATTGTATTAAGTCTTTGGTATGACTCAGCCGGGTATCGAACCCACGACCTCCCGCATCCGAGGCGGACGCTCTAATCACTAGGCCACCGGAGCGGTAGTACTTATTGATAACTTAGTACTGATTACTCATTTAGTACTGATTGATTATTTAGTAGAGATTGATTATTTACTACTGATTGATAATTTAGTACTGGTTACTCATTTAGTACTGATTGCTCATTTAGTACTGATTGCTCATTTAGTACTGATTGATTATTTAGTACTGATTTATAATTTAGTACTGATTGATAATTTAGTACTGATTGATAATTTAGTGCTGATTGCTCATTTAGTACTGATTGATAATTTAGTATACTGACTGATTATTTAGTATACTGATTGCTCATTTAGTACTGATTGATTATTTAGTATACTGATTGCTCATTTAGTACTGATTGCTCATTTAGTACTGATTGATAGTTTAGTACTGATTGATTATTTAGTACTGATTGATTATTTAGTATACTGATTCCTTACTAAACCACTAAAATAGTTCAGCCAGTAACATCAGGAAGAAATCCTCATGTTTCAGACATCTGAAAAAGTTTTATTTAAAGCACTGACATTAGTATAGTATTGATTAGATTTTTTTTCTGATATATGAAACACCTGCATCCATTCGTGTTGACCCCACTAAGAACTATTAAAATAATGTATACATTCTTATCCTTTGATATGTTTAATTACTGCCAGGTGAAAATACAGTTAGGGTAAGAACAAATTTAATTGATTTCCTTTATATTGCTATCATAATTCAATTCTAATTATACCGTTTTTTTCCTTCTTCTATATTTGTTCACACGAGTATCATCTAACTTATTAAATAACACAGAAGCTGCAGTGTAGACTGGTTCTGGAGTCAATCAAAATAATTAATTCCCCAATGCTTTCTTTTGTATTGTGAAAAATACAAGTCATAGCATGTTTCAAAATGTTATAATTAAAACAAACCTTTTCATAAAATCAATGATTTTGCTGTATTTCAACAGGAAGATTTCCTCTATTGTTAAAGACACGACTGTTCTCATGTTGTCAACAGACTGAAAGAAAATCTGGAAAAGATGAAATATTTCATGATTAGAGATATCACAATTAATCGTGTACAACCAAATCAATATTCAGTAAAACAAATGTTGATTTTTGCTTACTTAGACCATATTGAAATTGTGGGGGTTTGATGTCATATGGATTGATCGTTTCTTTAAGAAAATTAATATAGACTACCTTTAACCTGATAAAAGTAAAACTAAAAGCATTTGATCGCCTTTATTTATAACGAGGATAAACAGATAGCAAAGCTGTATGCATTCCTACAATATTAAGCCAAAAATTACGATGTCTATATTTTCCACCTAGGACCCATATCCTGAATAATACAACCTTTTCCTCTGGAAACTTCAACGACAATGATCTATAAGAAAGAAAGAAAGAAAAAAAATCCGGACAAAATGTACCCACCAATTAGCAAAGCTTTTTCTTTAGGTATATATGCATATATCTAGTTGAACAGCACTTCCAAAGAACCAAATTGACTTTTCTCTTTCAGTAAAAAATAGTAGAGATTGATAGACTTTAAAAGTATTTGGTGAAGACTTCATGAATGCTGGACGTAAAATGTGAAGATTTCATAAATATTGACGTAGTAAGACATTAAAATTCTGGGGACTATAATGTTTAGTTTCGTATGTAGCAAGAGCTGTAGAAATTTCTCTCTGGGATTTTGTTTGACCTTTTCAAAATTAATCGCACTTAGTGCAGATGCGACTTGGCAAATATTCACACTATGTAATGATTGGTCCGAGTTCCATTGTAATGTCTACTATTGGAAAGTTAATTGACAGCTGAGTTCAATTATAGTGTGATCATGAAAAGAAAGTGCTTGTACACTTTACGCTGGAGGTCTCTTGCTTAAAATATTTACAAATTCACAAACTCTGTCTATCTGCTACAGAGGTCAATCAACTGTGTATTCAAAATTCTAACTTGATGCTAGTCAATTTCTTGTCGGGAAACTTGTGATCCGTTACGTAATTGTCAAATATGGTCTTAAGTTAGTGTGACATAGAGGACGTCTGCTACACTAATAGTTAGACACCTCCACAGTTTGCCCTATATTATTTTGTATAAATTAAAAGCGTAATATCCTTCGTTATATCATTCAAACGGTGAACTATCTCCATCAAAAGAAAATATATCTCGAATATGAAGTGGAATCATTTTGAAAGGAAATCTTTGCCTGTGCAGAAAATGCCACGCTAATCTGGCCAATCTGTATTCATGGTTGTTTTGCTTCTGGAGATATGTAATTTGGAGGAAACTGGAATATAGCAGGACCTTCACTTGAGATATTCTACACCAAAAATGGGTAGAAAACTATAAACACCTTGCACCGAAGTAGTAGTGATTTTACTGAGGCGATAAATGGCGCAAATAAAGCGTTGCTTCAGTTTTAATTTTCCATATATTTTCGACTAGTTTGATAACTCTTCCTTTCCCTCTTGGGTCTCCTAACATTTTCGATTTGATGACGTCGTAGGTGCTCTCCTTTATAACACAAGTCACTAGTATGAACCTGGGTATGTAAAGGTGCAAGCGAGCTTTCATCACTCTACGAAATAAAACATAAATTACAGAGACTGTATAAGCCGCTCTTGCTGCTTATGTGGTTATAGCGGCCGCCTCGAATAATCTAGGTTGCGGTTTTGAACCCCGGCCGAGTCATACGAAAGACATACAAATGGTACTAGCAGCTACATTGCTTGGCGCTCAGCATTATGAGGTTAATGTGACGACTGGTCGGCCTGGTGTCGGGATAATGTGACTGGTTGGGACATGATACTACATGTCTGTGGAACGATGTCCCAGTACTATACATCACATAAACTGCCGCACTGTAGACATCGTAGCGAAGTGACTACAATTGTTAAAGCTACGTATAAAGCTACACTATAACATACCTGACCTGCTTCCTCGACTGATATTTTATTTGATTTTGAAAGTCTCGTAATAAGCCGTCCTTGAATTGTTCCCACAGCGATCATGATGGGCATAAAGGACAGAGTCACAAGCGTAAGTTTCCAGCTATGGAAAAAAGCGATAACTACGGATACAATGATTGTTGATATAGATTCCAATAATGTGCAGATTTTGAACCCAGTTACCTGAAAAAGAATATAAACTAGATATGTAATTGTAAAATAGCAGTAACAAGCAGGGCATGCACTAGTAGAACGTCAATGATACAGGACCGCTCCGGTGGCCTAAGGGTTAGAGCTTCCACAGAATCGGGAGGTCGCGGGTTGGAACCCCGGCTGAGTCATACTGAAGACTTATAAAATGGTACTAGAATTCCCTCGCTTGGTGCTCAGCATTAAGCGGTTAGTGTTTGGACTGATCAGTCCGGTGTCAGAATAATGTGACTGGTTGGGGCATGATGATATATGTCTGTGACATGATGCCCCAGTGCTAGACACAACTATAAACTGCCACACTGCAGATAAGACTACAATTGTTAAAGTAACGTAAACGAACTAAATCACACACACACACACACACACACACACACACACACACAGAGCGATACAAATAGGGAATATCAATATGTTCATGCCGACACATTATATATCTCAAAGAGCCATCCTCATATTGTGTTAGTAACGCACAATTAAATAACAAGAACTAAAGTGCAGTTATGTAGTTTTGCAAAATAAATGTTGATACTGACGATCAGTTGAAGTCTTGGACTTACATATTTATTTATATCAGATCTATTTGTTATATTTTTTTAAACCTTTGCTGCTTGTAACAAAAATGCCGTATACAATTATTCAGGTTGTTGGAGATTAAGTTTTGAGAAGTTAATAAATTGCGGTGATAAATTGAAGTTTATTGTGTCGTTTATACGTATCTTATCTGGAACTCGGTTTTGTAATATGTATTAACAATTTTAAATCATAAACATCGTCACGGTATTGAACAATTGAGGTGTATTTTGGCGATGTGACCAGAAAATTGGTTCACCTTTAATTTCTTGCTAAAGGTGTGTTGGTACCGACTGACATGACTAAAGGTGTGTTGGTACCGATTGACACGACTAAAGGTGTGTTGGTACCGACTGACATGCCTAAAGGTGTGTTGGTACCGACTGACATGACTAAAGGTGTGTTGGTACCGACTGATATGACTAAAGGTGTGTTGGTACCGACTGACATGACTAAAGGTGTGTTGGTACTGACTGACATGACTAAAGGTGTGTTGGTACCGACTGACATGACTACAAGCAGAGGACTGATGTTCAGAACTAATTTTAACCAAAGACAAACTTGCATGTAGGCGGTTATTTAAACCATTCCAATAGCCACAACGTACCATAGAACCTGCTAACAAATCATTCAACTAGGTAACTGACTTGACATTTACCTTTATCTGCTTTTATTTTGTTTCTTGATGGACATGTGCTACATAATCAAGAAACAAAATCCATTCTAAAATATTTTAAATCTTTTAATTTTAATAAAAGGTCAGTTATTAGAATTTGGAGATTTATTATACGACTAGAGATAATGACAGTGACTCGAATGTTTTCAACTACCGGAACAACTAGCTTCCCAGGTGGAGTGCTAGTTACTCTCGAAACGAAACGTAGGATTACACATAATTTTCTGTTGGTTCTTTAGTGTTTTATTACGTTTATGAAAATGTTAACTTAAAAAGATGTTGATTTACTATATATAAAAAATATATAGAACACATTCTGTACAGCACCTGCGGCAACAATTTTGACGTACTGACGGAGGGACGTCATAGCGAATCCTGTATATTGACTGCTTCTTATCAAGGAGTAAGAGAACAAAAACGAAATACTGCACACATTTAAAAATCAAATTTCCCAATCCTGGATCCAAACCGACGACTTTTGATCTTAGAGGTCAATCATCAAGACTGCTCAGGTACGGGCATAGTGCAACAACGTCATAGTGTTAACAATGCAACTGATCTAAAGCTCCAAGATCTATGACAACTTAACACCAAGAACAACCCTTTGTAATAAATCAACGCAGCCGCAAGGGAAAATTAAACATCATCATCAGAAGGTATAATTATTGTACATCACTTACCCCCTGTACCATGGTACAGTCATTTGCTAGTCTGGTGGTGAGGTGACCCACGCTGTTGCTTGGATCATCGAAGAATGCAATATTCTGCAAAGAAATACCGTGATGAATTCCCAAAACGTTGAGATTTCCCCCAGAGAGGAACATTTATATAATCTGAATCATCATTATTAAGCGTATCCGGTTAGTAAACCTTCTCAAACATTGATCTCTCTTTGCCAAATCTAACACCATCAGTTAGTCTGTAATAGGTTTAGCTACACCAGTTAGTTCTTTTATACACTAAAACAAATGATTCATTTTTATCGCAATATGATAGATTAGGGTGGCTTCTTATGAGAACCTACGTACAAATATTTGAAGTGGTACTATTCCATTATGCTTGAATGTATCTTTGGGAAACCAGGATCTAGAAATTGAATAAAACGTAATTAGCGAATTCGGCGACACACAATATACATTGAATGAATACAAAAGCAAATAGTGATCCTGTCCTTTGACATACTGATCCCGAAAACTTTATTGCTGAAACTAATCCATGAGCTAAAATACTGACCCACCTGTCTTACAATGGCCCTGAACGTCATAGTCCTTAATCTTCGTGTCAAATTAGCACCAGCATTAGTGAAGCACATCAACTGTAATAGGTAAATGAAAGCAACGAATGCATTTGTACAGACTTATACACATGTGAATGAGTCTAAGCAGAGATCTATTTCTATGTAAATACGTCTGGACAGACCTATACATACCTATACATATGCAATTTGAACAATGAACCTATGATGGAATGTGATTAACATAATTAATATCAGGTATTAACATAATTAATATCAGGTATTACACCATTCATTTAGTCTTACGGTGGGAATCCAAAGTATTTGATCTTCAACTGTTTTAAAACTGATGTAACGTGAACTTTGGTACATTTCATTAAGCAATGTATGTGCAATGAACGAAAAACATCAGCAGAGGATAGACAGAAAGGCAGAAAAACAAACGGAAAGACAGGCTTCACACACACACACACACACACACACACACACATATATATATATATATATATATATATATATATATATATATATATATATATACACACACACACACAAAGGAAAGCTGACATTTCACGTAAAGGAAAGTCGAGACGAAATACACGATATGCCGGTACCATATTGTGGTCTCGAGGACCGAAAACGAAACTGAGGTAGATGGTTACTGGAGGAGGGGAGAAATTTTTGGAGGGCCGATCAAGTGGTAGTTACAGAGGGTTATGTCGAAACCCTTCCGCCAGTCAAACTATTATATTTTCAGTTTAGTAGGGAGAAAACTGAGCATTATAAGCAAGACAAATTGTCTCTAAATATAATACAGATGTTCAATTGCAAGGTGATGCACCATTGGGTAGCAGGATGGGAGAAACAATTAAGACAACATGTATTATAATCGACCGGAAAAAATGAAAGAACTTATCCGTACCAAGAGCGCTCGCAAGACAGCATTAAAAACTGCAATTCCCATGGTAATAGCAACAAGAATGTTAGTTGCCTGCTTCATTTGCTGATCTGGCTCACCGCTCAGAACCTAAAAAACGGATTGGAAATGCCACAAGATAATTTGTAAAAGAAAACAAAAAGTGTTGGTAATTTTATCGTTAATATCGACTTTAAAATGATTAGAATATTTTATCTTTCATCGGCCATACGCAATACCTTTTAAAGGTGTGACATTGTCTCTATGTCATGCAAGAAAACTTACGTCAGCAGATGTGTGTAAAAACCATTGCAGCATAAATGTATAGAATATGTCTACACACGTGTAATACATAATGCTTACCCCGAGGAATTCCGAGACAAGAAAGGAAAAGCTCGGTGGTACGGCTCCTGCAATGACAGCTGTGATGCATCCCATGACAATAAGATACCATTCAGGTGCACTGAGATGTAAAATTCTCTTCATGGAGAATTCAGGCAGAGTTTCTTTCTCCTTTTTCTCTTCTGAAACCTGAACAAGTAATCATCACAGTAAGTATTTAAATGTATAATATGACATTCACAATCGTAGTATGACATTCACAATCGTACCATGACATTCACAATCGTAAGCCGGCCTGAGTTCAAGGTTCTTTCCAATTAAGCGACTACAGTGTGTTCAACTATTCAAGGTAGATGGGTGAACATAATTGCAGCAAACTTATGAATTTGCCACTGGCCCCGGGGAAGATTAACCCGTTCTATTTAAATAGCTGCACTGTTGTTTAGGACTTCACGTTTCAGAAGGTAATATGCCTGAAATTATTTTTAGAGTAGGAAAAAGAGAAAAGGAAAAGTTAACTGAAAAATCATCATTAGAGGTTTTCGGATATATTATGTGTATCTAATACGTTTCTCGTGTGCTCTCCCCCTAAAATTAAAATAATCGTGTCACATTGACCCACCGTATTATGACTCTCTTGGCTGAGCGGTTGCTCCTTGACTGGGTTTGAAAAGTCCACTTTCCTGGCAGGGAAATCCGTAATATCGTGCTCCAACTCATCCAAAACTGGAGAATATAAGTTCGGTTTCATAATGACAGTGCTCCAAGAATGACTACCGCTAAAACAATTGGAATGTACAGCTTGATCGGGTTAATTTAGACTTACTAGAGTAAAAACTATTATCACCCGTTTAAAAGTATTAAGCAATAAAAACGTTAAATAAATCTTTATTACAAATGATAATGTATTTTATTAATTTTTTTTATAAAAAAAACATTCACAAGAGATAATCGGTTAGGAAGAAAGGTTAACAACCAATGTAACAAACATCTATAAAGTCAGATGATGAGAATTGAATTGTATAAAACATATGAGTTCAAAAGAGAATTCGCGTAAAACGCTCGAAATGAATATTTCAAGACTCTCATAACCACGGAAATAATTGTCCACTATTATTTAGCATGCTGCCATTAATGCTATCACCTATTATCGAGCCCTTGGGGTGGGGTAAAGTGTGATCTCTAAATGTAGACTTTTGAAACTCAATCAATAATGCGCTTGAAACGTGTTACGCATCCTAAATCTGTCTAGATGATTATTGTATTTATATTAGTAGTGAATGGGGTGAGATTAGCAACAATGGAAATTAGCATTAAAAACACGCCTGGGTAAGATTAGCGACAATGGAAATTTAACATTAACCACCCTGGGTAAGATTAGCGACAATGGAAATTTAACATGGGCAAAAAACCCTGGGTAAGATTAGCGACAATGGAATTTAACATTGGAGAAAGGAAAAAAAAAAAAGGAAATATCCATTCTAGGGACAAAGGCATTCGAACAATAAAAATTTAACATGGAGATATTGCTGGGTCACTCTAGGGACAAAGGCAATTGAACATGGGGAATATAGTTTGGGTCTGTCTAGGGACAAGGGGAATTGAACATGGGAATAGAGTTTGGGTTTGTCTAGGGACAAGGGGAATTGAACATGTTAAAAAAATTACTTTAGGGACAAGGGGAATTGAACATGGGATTTTTAAAAAAAATTTTTTTTTAAAAAAGGGGTAGGTAATGGAAAGTCAGTCTCTTTTCGAGAAATGTGGGTGGCCCTGAAAAGGGCCTTTGGTTTTATGTTAATATTAACATAGATGGCATCTGTCACATCTTCTTCTTCTTAAACTCCTTCTAACTGCAGGTCCATACACAAGTACCCTCTTGAGGCATCCTTGTCTTTCTATGTAAACTCTTCTCATCCATAGACTAGTATCTGTCCTATCGACAACAGTCCACTTGGATCGGACATACATGGGTATGTCCGTCCTGAACATCATTGTTGACACAAGGGTGGAAGATTGAACGTCGGTCCACATCTTGAGGCTCCGAGAACAGGTGAGTGATTGCGCTGAACTGCGCTTATTTACAGGGAGAGGAAGGATTGAAACGGATTGAGTTCATTGACCAATACAAACACGCGTGACAAAATTCAGTCAGCCCGCATCCAATCCGAAGAGAGCAGTCTGTGACGTCACGTGGTCTATATAGATTCGCTAGCGCCTGTGTGCAGTCAATCGATGCGAGACAGTGATTCAACATGACGGAAACTCAGAAAACGATTCACTGGGGTGCACCAGCAGTGGAGACCGCCCAAGGGAACCCGGACTTACTTTCAGAAGAGGTACATTGGGATTTTGTGGATTTTCTTACCTCGCAAGAATTTGTTCCGGAACCTTCGTCTCATTCTTCATTACCGCAAGTGGAGAATTTTAGACAGAGACAGAAAGAAGAATTGGAGAAATTTATGCAACGACAAAAGGAAGCGGAACAAGCTTTTCTCCTACAGCAACAGCAACAGCAACAAGAAGAGGTAAGAAAAAAACAACAACAGCAAGAAGTAGCAGCAAAGAAACAAGAGGGTGAAAATCAAACGGCCACGGTAAAGTTGGACATTTTAGCAGAGTTAAGAAGTCTGAAACAAACGTATCAGACTTCTTTATCACGACCGAAGAGAATACGACCTTCCCGAGCTAAACACGCCAACCCTGTGACTAAGCCTATCGTACCATCCTTAGTGATTTCAACCCAGTCATCATCATCAGAAGTAGGCCTCGGCCGTGGCAAAGGCTTAAGGCAGTTAAAGTTGATTGCTTAAACTCACCCCTACACCAAAAAAAGGCCCTTTTCAGGGCCACCCACTTCTCTCGAAAAGAGATAGCCTTTCAATTTGCCAATAACTCAAAAATCAACACAAAAAAACCCATTTTATCCTTATAGTACGTGTCTGTGTATGAGTGCGTGAGTGTAGCTTCTTATTTAAAATCAAAACTCAAAGACACTTACCTGATATAATTAATGTATTCTTTTCTCCATAGTTACAATCCAATTCACAATTCACAACAGAACACTTTATAAAGTTCATACACTTCTTCTGTTTCTTTTTTTTTACTCTCTCTTTTTTTTCAATTTCTTCACCGTCACAGTCTTTTCCTCCTCTTCCTCCTCACTTTCTTCCCTTCTTCTTTTCTTCTCCTGTTTCTTTTTCTTCACCTGGCTGCATTCTTCCTCTGAAGAATCTCTCTCTTCTGAAGAAGAATCCCTCTTTTCTTCTGACTCCTCTTGTTTCTTTTTTGGGCAATCTGGAGACTGATGTCCTTTATTTGACAATAATAACAGGTATCTTGACTTTTGTCTTTTCTAGCCCCTGGTTTTTCTTCTTTTTTGACGGTCTGGACACTCTGAAGACCAATGCCCTTTCTTCTGACAGATATAGCAAGTATCTTGACTTTTATTACGAAAGGAAGGAGAGTAGTCCGTCGGCTGGTCTGAAGAGAATTTTCTAATGACCCCTCGCAAAGCTCTGATGAAACGTTCCATCTGGGTAGTCTCTTCCATCGTTGTGCTCGGTTTGAGAGTGAAATGAATAGTGAAAGGACAAGACACACACCCTTTTATATACGCTGGTTTGCCATGACTATAAATTAGTCTATGGTGTTTAAACTTGAGTCATTTGACGTTTTGCACTCAAGATGAAACGATCCTATTCATTCGAGAAGAAAGAAGAAGAAAGTAAGAGGCAGAAACGTGATCTATCGCCTCGTACCAGAGCTGAAATCTTGGCACAAATTCATGCCAGTGATTTTGAAGAGGACATGAGTGAACCAGAATCCGAACCCTCTAAACAAAGTTCACCACCCTTAGTCAACCCTGAAAAGTACTATTCCATTCGAGAGACGGAAAAGCACTCCTCTAGAAAATTTAGAACCACGGCTTACACCTACACATTGAAGTTTAAAGATTTCAAGTCCGACGTACCATTGGAGAAAGCAGAAGGGTTTATCACCGAGATGTGGGATTCTTTGCTCACCGCACTCAAGCGACAATGTCAACCCAAAGAAGACGATCGCTTGACACTATCCATAGATCACGACAGCTTGAAATCCCCTGTTTGGATCGAGTTTAGCAGACCCGCAGAACTAACCCCTTCCAAAGCCATGGACAAGATTCAACACGTACAACAATCTAATGACCAGTTTGACATCACCGATGGTAAAGCCACACTGAAAATGGCCCACGTCTCTCCTCCTCAAGGGACCGGACAACGCAATAAGGTGTTATTGGTGAACGACCTTCGCAACACCAAAAAGAGTCTCGTCCAAATTCACAATTCTCAAGACCAGATGTGTTTAGCCCGAGCCATCGTGGTGGGACGAACCTATGCCAACAAGAACGACACGGCAGAATGGAAAAGAGCCTGGAAAACTATTCAACGATCCGACCGAGCCAAACAACGAAACGAAGCAGAACTCCTGTTACAACAAGCCGGACTGTCCAAAGACACACCCTGTGGCATTCCTGAGATGCAAAAATTGTAAGATGTCCTAGCTCCATTCTACACCTTGAAAGTGCACCCTCAAGAAATGCGCGGACCTCTGTTGTTTCGAGGGAAAGACTTTAAGGACGGAAAATACATTCATGTCTATTATCACGATGACCATTTCGATATGATTACCACTATCACTGGATTCCTGGGATACAGTTATTACTGTGAGAAATGTGACTATGGCTATAACAATCGAGAGCAACACAAACATTGCGGATGGAAATGCTCAGGATGTTTGGCCTCTCCACCCTGTCTGAGCGAAGGACAAGAAAGAGTAAATTGTCCTGCTTGTCTGCGCACGTTTGTCAGCCCTGCCTGTTACCAACAACATCTGAAGACGCAAGGTTCACAGCAGAAATGTGCTTGTCAACTCCTGAGATTGTACCCTACGTGTGGACAAGGCCTACGTACCAACAGTGCCAAGACACACGCATGTTCAGGAAAAAAAAATTTCACATTTGTCACCACATCGTGGACTTGCAACACGAATGCTACGTGCAAAAATACCAACCCCCACCAGAGAAAGAGGACGGTCACAAGAAGAAAGGCAATTTCATCTTTTTCGATTTCGAATGCATGCAAGAGACTGGCATTCACATTCCTAATTTCTGCGTGGCTCATCGAGCGTGCGAGAAGTGCATTCAAGAACCTATCTTCAGTCATTGCCCTCACTGCAGCAAGATTCCCGGAGGACGTGAAAAAATCTTTCGAGGACCGAACACGTTAGCCGATTTTGCCCAATGGGTCTTAGACCCCATCGACAAGACGTGGAGCCAAGAGGACATCGAACGTTACGGAGATTGTCATCGTCATGCCACAGTGATGGCTCACACTTTCTCTGGATACGATGGACAGTTTCTTCTCAGATACTATACGGAACAAGGCACCGAACGTCCTAAAGTGACTTTGAACGGAGCCAAAATCATTTTCATGCAAGTGGGACAAGTGCAGTTTAAAGATTCGATGAGCTATTTGGCCATGCCTTTGAGTCGAATGCCTAAAACGTTTGGAATGACAGAAATGGCTAAAGGGTACTTTCCACACTTTTTCAATACGGAAGCCAATCAACACGCCGTTCTACCCCATTTGCTTGAGGCTCACTATTACGACCCCGACAACATGCGTACCGAACAACGAGAAGCTTTCTACGCTTGGTACCAGGCTCACGCCTTCGACCCTTTCGACTTTCAGGAAGAAATGCTAAAGTATTGTCGTTCCGACGTGGACATTTTACGGCGTTGCTGTGGAAAATTTCGAGAACTGTTCATGGAACACGGAGGGGTCGATCCTTTGAAAGAAGCTTGCACCATTGCCAAAGCGTGTTCCTTAGTGTATCAACAACGATTCATGCCTGAAAACACCGTGGCTGTCATCAGTCCTCAAACGACCCACTATGTCAAACGTCAATACTCGGTCAAAGCCCTACGTTGGTTACATTACTTGTGCGACAAGGAAGACAAATGGATTCAGCATGCCCGCAACGGAGGAGGCGAAAAGACCATTGGAACGTATTCGGTCGATGGCTGGGACTTAGAAAACCCCAAGATCGTGTACGAATTTAACGGTTGCTTATTTCACGGATGTCCCGTCTGTTACCCTGATCGTAGCACTAAAAATCAGTTTTTACAACGAACCATGGAAGACTTGTACCAGGACACTTGTCAGCGACGCCTAAAGTTAGAACAGCAAGGATACCAAGTGGTGGAAATGTGGGAACACGAGTACGATCACCGTATGAAAACCGATCCCGAATTTAAACGCCTCGTAGAAAGTTACCAGTGGGTGGACCCCCTAAACCCGAGGGATAGTTTGTACGGAGGAAGGACCAATGCCACCTGTTTGCTGTACCAAGCCGACGAAGAGAAAGGAGAAGAAATCAAATACTTGGACGTGTGTTCGCTGTATCCCTACGTGTGCAAATATTGTCGCTTTCCTGCAGGGCACCCACAATTGTTCACGGAACACATCGACCTGAAAAACATCGAAAATACGAAGGCTTGATCAAGTGTAAAGTTTTGCCTCCCACGAACCTATACCATCCCGTCTTACCTCACCATTGCCAAGGCAAACTGATGTTTCCTTTGTGCCGTACTTGTGCCGATACGTGCAACCAAGACCAACCTTGTCAGCACACCCAGAAAGAACGGGCCTTGACGGGAACCTGGGTCAGCGTAGAATTGTTCAATGCTCTGGACATGGGATACCAACTGTTAGAAGTGTACGAAATTTGCCACTTTCCCAAGACACAACAATACCACAAGGGTGATCCCAGTCAGAAAGGCATTTTCGCCGACTACGTGGATGCCTTTTTGAAACTGAAACAAGAAACCAGCGGCTATCCTTCCTGGTGTCACACTTCCGAAGACGAAAAGACATTCAAAGAGAAATACTATGAACAAGACGGTATTCCTTTAGACCACATCGAGAAAAACGAAGGCAGGCGGTCGTTTGCCAAAGTGATGTTAAATTGCTTGTGGGGTAAAATGGCACAACGACCGTGTTTACCCAAGACGGAATATTTGACAGAACCTTCCCGCTACTTTCAGATGATTCACGACAAAACCAAATACATGAAACACGTGGACGTCGTTCGCGAGGATTTGATCTTGGTCAATTACGAAGAAGATCTGGACTTTGTACAAGACGACCCATTTGGAAATGTCATCATTGCGGCTTACGTGACAGCTCATGCTCGCTTAAAATTGTACGAAGCTTTAGAACTGTTAGGGGAACGCGTCCAGTACTTTGACACGGACAGTTGCATTTACATCCATCACCCGAGTCAACAGCACCCTGACATCGAAGGAGACCGTTTAGGAGCCTGGACAGACAAACATCCCGACGACAAGATTCTAAGTTTCGTCAGTGGTGGTCCCAAAAATTACGGCTACGAATACCGGGACCCACAAGGAGAAGTGCACACGAGGTGTAAAGTGAAAGGATTGACTCTGAATTAACGTACCAGTCGTGTGGTGAACTTTGGGGTATTGAAAGAAGCCTTGCAATCGGGAGAGGATGGAAACTTTAAAGTGACCACCTATCAACCCAACAAGATTGTACGTTTACCCACTCACCACATCGTCAGTCGACCCTTGGAAAAAAGTCTATCAAATCGTGTACCAGAAGCGAGTGCGACTTTCCAATCATTTCACCTTACCGTATGAACACGTCGGTATTGGTCTGTATATAAAAAGGAACCCTAGGCAAGATCGATAGTTCATTGTGACTACCAAGACCGAGCGAACAAGATGAATGCTTTCAGAGAAACACAAAACAAGTTTAGACAGGCACAATTCAAGCGTGGGGTTTCTGAAGTGGAATGCGATTGTGAGCCTTGCGACTTTTCAACCTGTGTAAGTGACGGTGCCAGAAGAACCCGTCACCCAGGACAGGACTGTCGTGGACAGGCCTGAAAGACCCTTTCGGGAGGACACTTGTGTGACCTTACCCCCTATAGAACTGGTCAGAACATTACCCAAAACATGTTGTACAGACACTTGTGTTTATTCCACGTTGATGGTTATCATGTGCCTTTTATCCTTGTACTTAAGCCTTTGGCTTTTATGTATTTTTTGTCTTCCGTATTCATGTTTAAAACATTCAATAAACGTGTCCTGAAAAAAGTATATAAACTCTCGTCTTGTTTGTTTTTGTGTCACAAGTGATATTCCAGACACTATGGCTACCTCTGCTCTCTCTGCTCCCTCTTCCTCTACTGTCAAAGTCATCGACGAACACTTAGATCGTGCCAGTTGGGAGGCTTTGTATCTTCGCCATCCCTTTAACATGCTCATTGCAGGACCTAGCGGTTCAGGCAAAACCGAATTCGTCAAACGTTTGATCGAACATAAACATTATTTGATCGATCGACCACCTCAGCGGATCGTGTGGTTTTACAAAGAGTGGCAATCGGCGTACAGCCTCTTGCGAGAAAGTCAAGGCGATTCCATCGTGTTTGTGGAAGGCATTCCTAAAGAAGACGACGGCATCGTCTCTGACTCCCGTCAAACCCATTTGGTCATTTTTGACGACATGTTAGGAGAAGACGAAGAAGAAATTAAACTGTGGTTCACGCGCAAAGGGCATCACCGTAATGCCAGTGTCGTTTACATCACCCAAAATTTGTTTCAACAAAGTAAAGCCCATCGCACCATCAGTCTCAATGCGCATTACGTGGTCTTGTTTAAAAGCCCTCGAGATAAATCGCAAGTGCAAGTCTTAGCCAAACAGTTGGGGACACCTTGGCTGACTCAGGCGTACGACGATGCCACTCAAACTCCACATGCCTATTTACTCGTCGATTTGAAACCTACGACCCCCGAGGATTTGCGATTTCGTACCCACTTGTTTCACCACTGGTGCCAAGACGGAGGGCTTGTCCTGTACACGTCTCCGTCCTCGACTTAATTTCACTCCACAAAAAAAATCTATAAAAACCTCAGACCCTTTTCGTCTGTCTCACACACATTTTGAACATGACGTCCCTTCAGTCGCATCTTCCCGTCAAATTGATTCGTGCCTTGTTTGGCATCAGTCGAGAAAAAAATCCACAAACACGAACTCGTGTCTTAGAAGCTAGTCTCAAAGAAGTCTTACGATGGTTCACGGTGACGGCACGTCAATTACTCCAAGGAATCATTCAGATTCCTCATCAAACCAAACGCTTTTTTGATCGAAACAAAGTCGCTTTGACCCAACTGGCCGATCCCCGCATCGACACTCAAACCAAAAAAACAAATCATTTTGAAACCTGGAGGGAGCGGTACTCTAGGAGGGGTCATCATTCGCTCTCTCTTAAGATGGGATCCTAATGCCCCCAAAGTTCTCCCCAAGAAAAAAGTCAAACGAAGCTCCAAGAAGAAGAAAAAGACCAGGTCTCCAAGGAGAACTTCTCCAGTGGCGGGACCCTCCTCTTACCAGACGCCACCCCGGAAAAAGAAAAGAAGCCCCCAGAAAATGAAAAGTCCACAGAAGAAAACTAGTCGCAAGAGAGGCACTTCGGCCAGGACGCAACTTTACACTCGCAAACCACGACCTGCCACGGCGGTGACTGCGTCTCCGGCAGCCTCACGTTCATCCACTTCTCCGTTGATGACACCAAGAACTGAAGAGTATTTGGAGACGTTGATCACACCAAGAACATCTCCGTTGATGACCCCAAGAAGAACTTCCCTACTGGCAGGACCCTCCAATTTAGTGGCAGTGGCTGCTGCTCACAAAGTACCTTCTCCCAAAATCAAAGTCCAAGAAAGATCGGGCATGTTACAAAGTTTACTGGATTTGTCCAAGCAAGAACTGGCTCGATTTAGTCAGTTACGTACCCCTGCACGAAGTGCCATGCCTGTCCTCAAACTGATACGACGTAAAGACAATCAGTGGCGACGCGTTCCAGTATAAAAAAGGTCTGTGACCAAGTAGGGGTATCAGTGTTTTTGGTGCTGAAGACTCAAAGATGTCACCCTCCAGAAAACATCCCTCTTCTAAACAGCCCCAAGGAAAGAAAAGAAAAGGTCTGCCTCCTCGTTTAGTCAAACATGGGGACATGTTATCTGTCCTGTCCAAAGCTTCTCCACCCCTACGAAAAAAACTCATTCAATCAGCCTCCAAAGAGGTCATCGATACCGTGTGCGAATGCTGTTTGAACGTCTTGAAAGGCACGATCCCTTTGTCCAAACACCAGAAACAATGCTTAAGCAAACATCGTCACGTTCTTCGTCAAATGGTTCAAAAGAAAATTCCCATTCGTCAAAAGAAGAAGATGTTGGTCCAACGTGGAGGCATTTTACCCCTCTTGTTAGGTCCCTTACTGAAAGGAGTCTTGGGAACCATGTTGGGAGGACTGGTGGGAGCAAGATAAAAAGGCCTTCGGAAGTCCCAAGATCTCAGAATTGACCCCTGACAACCCCAGGGAAGGACGAAAACTAGCTTTAGTGCCTTACAAACGATGGATGGAATACCATCGTTGGCAAGAACAACGCACCCCGCATTTACCTCCCATTCCCCATTTGAGCGAGATGTCCCAGTTACAACACGAATTGCAGTCCTTGATGGATCGCCAAGATTTGTCCGAAACAGAAAAATCGCAAAAGTATGGTCAACTCTTGCAACGACTGCAACTCTTTCACCAGAAAGCTTTAGACGAAACAGCTCTACCCACTCTGAAAGATTTTAAGACCTTGATGAAAAGTCCAGCACCATCACCAGTACCAGTACCAGTACCAGTGACCAAGACAGAAAAAGGAGAAGAAGAAGAAGAAGGGTTTCAAACTCCACCAGAAAAAGTACCAAGTTAACAACACCACCTACCTACAGAATTGGATGGATTAAAAAGATGATGGCCACCCCTTCTTCATCACAAGAGAAAAAGAAAGTGAAGACAGAAGTGAAGACAGAAGTGAAAGAAGAACCGATATCCCCTGTTCACACATCCTCCTCCTCCTCGACACCTATTGTCGGTCGCACACGCAAATCACTGCAATCCAAGAAAATACCCCAAGAGGAAAAGAGTAGCATCCTTCAAGAGTGGGTGTCCTATTAACACACAAACAAACACAAAAAATGGAAAAAGTGTTAGCCAGCATTTACTACGATCCCTCCCATCCTGCAGGTTACGCAGAAGTTCAAAAATTGTATCGTGCTGCCAAAATGCGACTGAAAAGTCTCCGTTTACCTCAAGTGCAACGATGGTTACAAGAACAAGCTACCTACACTTTACACAAACCCATTCGACGCAAGTTTGCCAGAAGTCGCACCCGAGTGGAAGGCATCGATCATCAATGGCAAGCCGATTGAGCCGATGTCTCTCATTTGGTCAGCTACAATCGTGGCTACAAATATTTGTTTTGTGTCATCGACGTCTTTTCCAAATTTGCCTGGGTCGTACCCTTGACTTCCAAATCGAGCAGCGAGTTAGTGCGAGCCCTGCAACAAGTGTTGAAACAAAGTGGCCGCCACCCTCTTCGATGGCAAACGGACAAAGGCACCGAATTTCTGAACCAAGCTTTCCAAAAAGAATTAAAGAAACGTGACATTCATTTTTTTACCACCGAGAATCCCGAAACCAAAGCCAGCATCGTGGAACGTTTTCAACGCACTTTGAAAGAACGCATGTGGAAATATTTTACGCATCACCACACTCTGAAGTACATCGACATCTTACCGCACCTGGTGCAAGCGTACAACCAATCTTACCATCGAAGCATCGGACGTGCCCCGCAAGAAGTGACTCCCGAGAACGAAGTGTTGGTGTTTGAGCGCCTGTTTGGTACGTCTCCGACGAGGGCTGTCCCCAAGAAAAGTGGAGAGTTGGCCGTAGGAGATTGGGTGCGCATTGGCAAAACCAAACGCACTTTCGACAAAGGTTACTTACCTAACTGGACGACCGAATTGTTTCGTGTCACTGGACGAGTGCATGGCCGTCATCCTGCCGTCTATAAATTGGAAGACATGAACGGAGAAGTGCTCAAAGGAACGTTTTATTTGCCCGAGTTACAACGTGTCACCAAAAAAGAAGACGACGTGTACGACGATCGAAAGCATTCTCGAACGCAGAACCCGTAAAGTGGGCAAACGACGTGTCAAAGAAGTCAAAGTACGTTGGAAAGGATATCCACCCAGTTTTGATTCTTGGATCGACGCTTCGCAAGTCATCGACTATAAAAAGAAGTGACCATCATGCCCTTTCACATAGACGCAGCTACGTCGACCACTTCTTCACCCAGTTCTTCTCTGCAAGATTTACAAAAACAACCCTTGTGGGTGTGGTGCGGAGAACGTGTGCCTAAAACGCAAATCGTCTTTTTCTGCCAAATCTTCGTGGTGTATTGTGTCATCGGGGCAGCCATTGCCAATTTGAGTTTGCAACAAGGAGACAAACAATTGTGGACCATTTTATTGAGCAGTTGCATCGGTTACCTGCTTCCCAATCCCTCCCTGAAATTCTCCTCGAACGGGAACCACGGGAACCTTGTGTCCAATGCCAGTGTCAGTCACCACTCCAATAACAACAACAACAACCCCATTTTGGGCGGAGACACGCCTCTGACGTCCAGTAACCCCTCGGACAGCCACAGAACTCTGGAATTATGAGTCACCAAAACCAATTTTACTTAACCTTACCCAGTGACAGTTCCATGGAGGTGTTTCCCCACAACACGTTGTGCTGTTACACGGCCAAATTACCTCAGGCCATCCCATTAGATCATGAAGCCCATTGGGAAGTGGCTTTGGTAGAAATGATTCACCCAACACAAATCAAAAACATCACTGAAACTCAAAACTCTTTTGACGTCGAAATTCTGGACCCAACAGTGCAGCAAACCATGATGCACACTTCTGAACATAAAACACTTCCCAAGACCCCAATTCCCCGCAGCAGCAGTGACACTTCTCCTCCTTTTTACATTTATCACTTTAAAATTAACTCAGGCCATTATTTTAGTGGTCAACATCTGGTGGAGGCCATCGCTAACAAATTCTATGCAGCATTTGACAAAGTTCTGACCGGACTAAAAAAAACGTGTCACCATTGAGTACCACAAACTGTCTCACCGTCTATTCATCAAATTTGAAAGTGAGGAAAAAAGTATACGTATTAAATTGTGCCCTGAATTGTATGACATTTTGGGTGGAGACCTCAATTTGGTCACGGATAAGCACTCCAAAAAAATTGAGAAAGCAGAGATTGACAACAACGGGCATTTTGCAAGGTATTTTCGTTTCCCGGTAGAACTGAACCTGGGACTGAATTTGATGTTTGTGTACTCCGATGTGGTGGAGTACAACGTGGTGGGACACACCTCTGTGCCGTTACTGCGTGTCATTCCTTTCAAAGTAAATTCTGCCACGGCCACTGACGATGAAGGTGGAAACACTTACCACGTCCACCGCGAATTTGTACATCCTCACTATTTGCCTGTCAGCAAGTCGTATTTGGACACGGTCAACATTGCTATAAAAGGAGATTTGGGACAAAATATTCCATTCACCAAAGGAAAAGTCACGGTGAAACTCCATTTTCGAAAACGGTTCTCTCACGATTCGTAAGTCATGTATCCAGCGTACCGAGGGGTTGCTTGACAGCGAGGACACGGTTTAGGAGATATGTTAAAATCGGCCTTTCGTTCGGTGGCCCCGGTGTTGAAACCGATGGTGACACGCGGATTGCACGCCTTGAAAGATGCGGTACTGACGCAAGGCAAAGAATTTCTCCAAAATGTCATCATCGACAAAGAAAACCCTAAAGAAGCTTTCATGAGGGCAGGCAAAAATGTCTTGCTACAAACGGGTAAAGACCTTTTGGGCCAACGAGACACACCTATAAATGCCCTGCACGCTACCGAGTCAGGCATTCAGCAAGGACAAGGCAGAAAGAGACGACGAAGAAAACACCCTTTCACCAGACTTCACACTTCTAAAACTAGAAAGGCAAAGAAAAGAAGAACCTTTCGAGACTTAGACGTTTTCGATTATTGAGACACAGCAACAAAAAAAAAATGATGCACCGAGAGTCATGCGCCTGTTCCAAGTCGGAACTGGATCTGTTTGCCATGCCGCCCACCATGATGACCATGCAAGAATCCCAATGGGTGGAATTTCATCCCGTCTCCTCACTGACCGATTCCGCTCCCATCGAGTTTGAAATCAAGGGACAGCCCGAAGATTACATCGATCTGAACAGCAGTTACTTGTACTTGAAAGTCAAAGTTCTAGATAAGGATGATGGTGCAGTAGAAGACACTGAGAATATAGCTCCCGTCAACAATTTCATGCATTCCTTGTTCAGCTCAGTGGACTTGTACTTGAATAACAAACTGGTCAGCAGCAGCATGGATACTTACCCTTATCGTGCCTACCTGGAAAATCTCTTGACGTACGGAATAGATGCCAAGAATACTCATCTCAATGCCTGTGTGCTATGGGAACCTGACGAAGCGGGCAAGTTCGACAAAATAGATGGAAGCAATGACGGCTTTGAGGAAAGACAAAAAAAAATCTTAAATAAGAACAGTTTAGAACTGATGGATCGTTTGCATTTGGACATGTGGTTGCAAGAGAAATATTTGCTGAACGGTGTAAATGTTCGCTTGAGACTGAATCGCAGCAGTACCGTTTTCCATTTGTTGGCTGATACTGCTGCTGGCAATCCTAAAAGCCAAATCGAGGACGTCAAACTCTACGTACAACGCGTGGAAGTGTTACCCAAAGTGGGAAATGACATCAGTCAAACGTTGAGCAGAACGACCGCCAAGTATCCCATACGACGTGTGGAAGTGAAAACGTTCACCATTCCCGCTAAGCATCATTCCATGATCGAAGATCATCTGTTTCAAGGACAGGTACCCAAGCGTTTATTCCTTGGTATGGTCTTGAATTCAGCCTTCAACGGAGCCTTCAAAGAAAATCCTTTCAACACTTCAACGTGAAGAAAATCGAAGTCAGTCGCGATGGCAAGACCTTGTGTACCAGACCTTTCGAACCTAACTTTTCTCCCAATAAAATGAATTACTTGAGATCGTACTTGTCCTTGTACGAAGCCACCAGACAGTTAGGAACCAACACCAGTCACGGCATTACGTACGAAGATTACGTAGGAGGCTATGCTTTGTGGGCTTTCGATTTCACTCCAGACCAGGGCAGCGACGAGGGACATTTGCACCCTATAAAATCTGGCCAGATTCGTGTGGAACTTCAGTTTACAGAACCACTGGACAAGACAGTGAACGTCATCCTGTATGCAGAATTCGATAATTCGATAGAAATCAACAGTTTGAGAGAAGTCATTCTAGACTATTAGAAGCTATGGAAGACTGTTCTCCCTCTTTACCTAGTGGAGAAACTTTGAAGATGGAATGTGAGGAGACCGTGGAAGGAGAATCCCAACACAAAGACGAAAAGGACATCGTGATCAAGTCGAGATGTCCAGAACAAGAACAGCAATTGGTCTCCTACTGTGCTACATACCTGGCAGACACAATTACGATATGGATGAAGCATGATTACTATGGATGTCAAAACATCAGTCAAGAAGAAAAATTCAACGAATATCTGGACGAAGCTTGGAGTCTGTTTAAAAAAGACGTGTTACGTTGGTGGTATAAAGACTTGCGTGAACATTTCTGTCCTCCATTAACGACTCGAGACATCCATTACATCAAAGCCCTCTTTGACAAATTCAAAGAGAAAGTCGAGATCGAAATTGATCACTTATTATCAGCAAAGGAACATTTAGTGACTTATTTTGATCGTGATTTTTCTAGAAACGATGAGAAAGTAAATCGTTGATTTTGTTACTAGCATGCTTATTTCGTTGTCTTCAGCTAGGAAACGTAGTGTCCATCCATGACTCAATGACTTGCAACAGTGGAAATCACAATTTCATTCACAACGTTGCCAACCCTGTTTAAAGTAGAGTGTAAATTGAAAAAAAATGTTTGTCATTTGAAAAAAAATGTTTGATGTTATATTGTTGGATTATTGTTAAAAAATGTTAGAGTTGTTGGTTAATGTTAAGTGATTTTGAATAAAAAATGTTGTGTTTTGAAAAAAAATGCCTTTGTCTTTTGTTTGGCTATAAGAATGTTGATTCATGCTCTTTGACTTCTTACTATCCCTCTCATTGAACGTTGCGGCTCGAAAACCGTGGAGGGATGTTTTCCTTCACGTCCGCGCTTTGACTTTAAGAACCGGGGGGAGTTTCCAGTCTAACCATCCATTGTCGACTCATCCTCCTACGAAGATGTGCTCCAAACTAGCTAAGCTAAACGAAGCCTACGTGAATTTGCATAGGGTCAGACACAGTCTGATACCGAAGCCAGAAGAGATAGAGAATGTGAGAATGCTAAAAGTCACTGAAGACCTGATAGAAGAGCTCTTCAGAGAAGAAGTGAACAGGGAGAAAGAAGAATGGACAGAGAAGTACAGACTTCAGAGACAGCAGCAACAGCAACAACAACAACAACAGCAGCAGCAACAGCAGCAGGAACCTGAACCTGAGAGAGGCTTTGTCGATTGTCGGATCCACACCAAAGAGTTCTTCTTCTCTTTCCGAAGAAGCAGACCTATCGTCAGAACGTCTATCCTCAGAGGACGTCGCATTCTTAGAAACTAAAAGATTGCCATAGCAAAAAAAAAAAAAAAAAAAAAAAAAAAAAAAAAAAAAAAAACCAGCCCTTTTTAGGGCTACCCCAAAACTCTAGAAAAGAAATAACAATCGATTTGCCAATGTGTGTAGGTAAAGTAGTGTGAATATAAACACTGACTCTTTTTTATAGTGTGAGGGTATGTGTTTGTGTATAGGATTGTGCGTTTGTAAATGCTCACGTACGTTGGTGTGGATAGTAGATTAAGATCATGTTTTTTGGGCTGTTTGACGTGTGTGGAGAGTAGATTTGGGGTTTGATTGCTTTGCGTATGTGGATAGTATATTGAAGTGATTAATGAAAAAATTTTTTAGAATAGAAATGGGTAGTATAAAAAAAGTGAGTGAGTGTTTCTTTTAGGTCCGCGCGTTGTTTGGTCATGATCTAGGTAAGATCAATTTTATGTTTTTAGGGGGATGTTTTCCTTCACGTCCACGCTTTCACTATAAATTGAAACTCGCTGGACAGTCTAGCTACCCTTGTTGATTGATCAACAATAAAAATGAGTAGCAGACTTGAAAAACTTTTTGAACTCCAGATGCACCTGGAATATGCCAGATGCCTCCTGAACGAGCTGGCTGCGGATGCCCTTGTGGAAGAAGCCAGGATAGAACAGGAGGAGGAAGAGAGAAAAATGAAAGAAGAGGAGGAAAGAAAGAGAGAGATCAGGTGTCACCCTATGATGAACCCTGTGTGCAAGGTGACACCTAAGGCAAGAACATCTCCCCAACCTGTAGCTACACCACATTTACAACAGGAGGTAAGGATGCCAATTCATCCTAGAATAAGAAATAGAAGAAGAGAAAGGGAAGTCTTCACTATTCCAGAGACAGAAGATTGGAATAGTGAAGCCACTCAACCCGCCTCTGCGCTTACAGCAACAAGGGTGAATTGGCAAGGAGGCTGGAGTCGAAGATGTGTGTGTGTGGTGCCAGACCAGGAAGGTGCCAGCATTAGATAGGTGCATCTGGAGTTAAAAAACAGCCCTTTTCAGGGCTACCCCAATCTCTAGAAAAGATATAACAATCGATTTGCCAATGTGTGTAGGTAGAGTAGTGTGAATATAAACACTGACTCTTTTTTTTCTTGTGTGTGTGTGCGTGTGTGTGTGTGTGTGTGTTTATTTGTAAGCGCTCACGTATGTTTGTGTGGATAGTAGATTTGGGTTTGTTTATTGTTTCTTAGCGTATGTGGAGAGTATAGTTTGGGTTTTGTAACCGCTCACGTACGATTGTGTGGATAGTAGATTATGGATTTTGTTTATTGTTTCTTAGTGTATGTGGAGAGTATAGTTTGGGTTTTGTAACCGCTCACGTACGATTGTGTGGATAGTAGATTATGGATTTTGTTTTAATGATTTGCGTGTGTAAATAGTAGATTTGGGGTTTGTTTATTGTTTCTTAGCGTATGTGGAGAGTATAGTTTGAGTTTTGTAACCGCTCACGTACGATTGTGTGGATAGTAGATTATGGATTTGTTTATTGTTTCTTAGCGTATGTGGAGAGTATAGTTTGGGTTTTGTAACCGCTCACGTACGATTGTGTGGATAGTAGATTATGGATTTTGTTTTAATGATTTGCGTGTGTAAATAGTAGATTTGGGGTTTGTTTATTGTTTCTTAGCGTATGTGGAGAGTATAGTTTGGGTTTTGTAACAGATCACGTACGATTGCGTGGATAGTAGATTTGGGGTTAGTTTATTGCTGATTCACTTATGTGAATAGTATATTATATGAAATGAGAAAGTAGGGGATGTTTTCCTTCACGTCCGCGCTTTCACTATAAGAACCCACAGTATTCGTCGTTCAAACCATTCTACAAAGAAGATGGCTTCGAACCAGCTCGATAAAATGAAAACATTGCACGACGTCCTGGACAATTTAGGTATGATGGAGCAAATGTTAGTGAGGTTAAACGAGGATCACTATTCTTATAGCCCACATAGAGTGAAGATGGAGATTAACAACTTAAGAAAAGTAAAGGAAATGACAAGTGCTGTGATGAAAGAAATAAAGGAGGAGAAGGAGGATGAAGAGGAAAGGATAAGGATGAGAGTATGGAACGAGAAAATTGAAAAGGAAGAAGAAAATGAGAAGAGGAAGAAAGAAGAGGAGGAGAAGCAGAAAGAAGAGAAAAAGAAGGAAGAAAAGAAAGAAAAGAAGAGAAAGAGTGTAGGAGAGAAAATAAGAAGTTGGTGGAGAAATAGAAGAAATTAGAAGAAGAAGAAACCCAAAGGCCCTTTTCAGGGCCACCCACATTTCTCGAAAAGAGACTGACTTTCCATTGCTTACCCCTTTTTTAAAAATTTAAAAAAAAAAAAATCCCATGTTCAATTCCCCTTGTCCCTAAAGTAGTTCTTTTTTAACATGTTCAATTCCCCTTGTCCCTAGACAAACCCAAACTCTATTCCCATGTTCAATTCCCCTTGTCCCTAGACAGACCCAAACTCTATTCCTCATGTTCAATTGCCTTTGTCCCTAGAGTGACCCAGCAATATCTCCCATGTTAAATTTCCATTGTTCGAATGCCTTTGTCCCTAGAATGGATATTTCCTTTTTTTTTTTTCCTTTCTCCAATGTTAAATTCCATTGTCGCTAATCTTACCCAGGGTTTTTTGCCCATGTTAAATTTCCATTGTCGCTAATCTTACCCAGGGTGGTTAATGTTAAATTTCCATTGTCGCTAATCTTACCCAGGGGTGTTTTTAATGCTAATTCCCATTGTCGCTAATCTCACCCCATTCACTACTTATATTTCATTTGAGCTCGAGATTTTGTATCAACAAATCAAACATAATTTTGCATTTGCAAAGAACATTTTTGAAATGACTTAAGAGATGAAACTGAATCTCAGCTCAGAGTTTTTATATTTTCATATCTGGAGCCTTTATTATAGAACTTTACTCAGTATTCGAGTAAATAATATTATTACAGACTTTACAATCATGCCTGAAATTAGTTTTAAAAAGCCGTTTGATTGGAAATATTTTGAGTCGAGTAAACTTTTTGATGTAGAGTACTCCTTCCTATTGATATTATCTGTTTGGAAATAACTCACCTTTAACCTCCTCTGACACCTGTTGTACCTGTCAACATACAATTAAATTATGTTTATTGTTTAATTCAATTGTGAAATTCGTGATTTGACTTCTTGGTTGATGTATACATATAAGGAACAAATGATGCTTTAAAACATTTAGCAACTGAATAAAAAGAGCACTATTTCTGTATTAACAGAGAAGAATTTATTTAAAATGGACATTTCACAATACATGACACTTTCATTACAGCCTTCTAGTTTTGTTAACACAAACGTTTTCATAAATTCTAAATTAAAATTGCTTAAATTCTGACCTCTTGTTCGTGCTCCACAAATTCCCTATTGTGCAGCAGAGGATGAAAAAGATTTTCACGAAAAGACTGACACCTTTACCAAGGTTTACCATATTAAATTTGATGCAGATAACTGTTTGAAATTACGAAGACGCTACTGTCAAGGAATAAATGTACACCACTTCCAGCGACCTTCTCTCCCGTTTGAAAATGTATTTTGTGACAAAGAACAATCTATTACAGAATCAAGCTTGACAACTCAATTTCAACTGACTCTTCGTCACCATTCATTTGTGATACAGAATATCAACGGGAACATTTAAAAGAAATTGAACCTGTCTTAATAGATATGGTACATACAATTGTGATGAAGAGCGCCCCAAAGCCATGTGAACTCGATCCTCAGTTGAAGAAACAGATGCTTGACCATAACGATTTAAACGAACTACCGCCCTGTTTCTATCCTTCCATTCATGTAGAAAATCTTAGGAAATATTGTTCTATCCCAGATTATATCTCATCTGAATTTAAATAGTCATTTTAGCAATATACATATCTCTCTCGTCGAAGTATTGAAGTCGCACTTCTATGAGTCGTTAATAACATTGGACAGTGAACGAATACACTCCTCACCCTCCTTGACTTGTTTACGACATCTGACACAGTCGACCATGAGGTATTACTTTAACGTATCCAACATGTATTTGATATTCACGATAGAGCCTAACTATGGTTCAAGTAATACTTCTTCAACAGGACACAACTTGTGTCCGTCAATGGAAAACATTCAATTTTGGTGTTCCACAAGGCTCTGTTTTCGGCCCCGTTCTCTTCATTCTGTACGCTCAATCGCTTTCAAGTGTCACATACTGAGATACGGTATCTCACCAGTTGCACTCTGATGACATTCAAATATACACATCTAGCTGCCCAACAGAAGTTGAGACTACCATCCAAGGCCTGCAGAGGTGTATTTCCAATGTGAAGTCATGGATGATATGTAACAAGCTGCAGATGAATGGAGATGAACTGAAGCCACCCTGATCACCCTGACTTTCTAATTCACACCCAGTTTCTCAGACAGCATCAGCAATACCAATATTAAATTCACAGTCAGTACGAAACGTAGCTGTCACTCTCGAGAGTACTCTCCCATTACACCAACATGTCAGGAGCAATATGCAAGGCTGCATACCTCGAACTCCATTTGCAATTTTCTTTCATTTCATGCCACTAATACTACCTGTGTATTACTTAGACTGGACTATTGTAATTATCTTCTATCTGGTTCGTCTCAGTATCTACTTCAGGAACTTAAAAATCTTTCAAAGCAACGTAGGGCACGAAGACCCTGAGCACATCGTCACCCTGCTCTGTTATCTCCAACGGCTACCTGTTTGATCCTGAATCAAATACAAAACATGTTCACTATGGCTCCAGTTCAGTATACCTATCTGGCCCCACCCAAATGTATACCGCATCTAGAAACTCACAATCCTCTTCCGAAAACTCGTATTCTCATTGTTGCTACTTTTAAAACAAAGTCATATGGACAATGTTATTTTGCGTCCCAGAGCCCATCTGCTTGGAGCGAATTGCCCACTGATCTTAGACGCAAGAACACTGTGATCTCATTCAAGTGTGCTCTTAAAAATCGCATATTTCTACTTTAAGAACAGACTTAAATACTTAATAATGTTTAATTCGTTAATTATTATAAGCATGTTTGTGTTTTGTAATTTCATGGTGTTTGTTTTTGTAATTTTGTCCTTTTATAGGTTTTAATGTGTTATCTAGTATTGTAAAGCTCTTAGGGCGTCTGAATAGTAGGCGTTGTATTCCATCCACATCTAAGTATTAGAAGTTTATGTCTGTTGAAGGTCTACTGTCGTTATTACTTCTCTCTGCCGAGTGGCCGAGTTGTCTAAAGCGCTCTCCATTACGGATCACTGCCATCTCACCTCTGTCTGCGTGGGTTCGAGTCCAGGATTCGGCCAATGTGAGAAAGGCTGCCAGTAGCTTCTCTTGGGTCGGTGGCTCTTCTTCCACCATTAATACTGGCCGCCATACATAGCCTATCGTGTGCTGAAAAATGGCGTTAAGCCCCACAACAACAACTCTCAACAATATAGTGTAAGGCAGGGGTCTCAAACTCAAACCACCCTAAGGGCCGTATGAAGGCATTTTCGATGGCCCGAGAGCCGCACCAACTTTGTTATCTTTCAACACCACTTGTAACACAAATCATTTTGCGGGCCAGGATACGAAATGGCGGACCCGGTGTTTGAGACCCCTGGTTTAAGACATACAGTAGGAAGAAAATTTGCGAGTCTAAATAATAGTAATAATAATAATTTGCACATGCTGACATTTATGACAAATCTGTGTTCTTCTTTTAATGACGGAAAACTCCGCCCAAGTTGCACATCACTTAGTACATGTTTTGGGTGAACGATGCTGCGAAAAATGCAATTGTTTAAGATTAAACAAGGCTTTTGTTAGGATGCATTTAGGATATCTCCCGAGTTTATATCTTTCTTTTTCAAAACTGAACTGAATAATACGAGAAAAGTAGGGACACTGTAAAATTATGGATTAGTTAAAATCCATGGTATTGCGACGTTTTAAACACTGCCCTAGATTGTTTTCAATGATGGGTCGGTTTCTCAAAAAGCATACTACAAAGTATTTTGGGCGGGCCCATGACCTTAGTTGTCAAGGTCGCCTTTCATTTGCTGGGAAAGATTAGAGAAAAAAAAGCAAAGCAGTCTTGATGATCGATGAAGTGCTATTATAACTGAATTATTCTGTCGCACTGATTGGGATACATTCATGACAAACGTTATCCAATTGGTCGGCATTTATAACAAACATTGATTTTATGACAAAAATGGTTTGATTGGGTGGCATTTATGACAAAAATGACTGATTGGGCGACATTTATAACAAACGGTGTCTCTCTTACCTCCTGATGTTTGACAAGCCCATGGTAGGCACCTTCCTTCTGCATAAGTTCTGTGTGTGTGCCCTGTTCGACAACCTGCCCGTTCACGAGTACATAGATTGTGTCTGCATTAAGTATGGTAGACAGTCGATGGGCGATAACAATTGTTGTTCTACCAACTTGAGCCTAAAATCAAAACAAAATATGCACAGAATCTGACAGGATTCTTTAATTTCGGTCATCCCACTTTACGGTATTAAACGGAAAGGGCAAATATAATTAAGAGGTATACATACCTGCATGATAATAATGATTAAAAATATATTTCTTTTTAACAGCCTAACAAATCAAAATGGGTCCAAAAAAATTAGAGGAAAGAAACACAGTTCCGAAGTATAAAAAAAACATGTTAAAAGTCACAAAGTTGTAGAACCCTGGAAAAAACAATCATCCGATGTAAAAGGTTTTTGAACAGCTAGGCTTAACTAAACACCTCATGATCAAGGGTATCCCTAAATTTAGTGTCAAATTCTATCATAAAACATTTGCGGTTGACTGATTTCACAGCGCAATAGACCGGGGAATCACTGTTAAAAGGGACTGCAACAAATGTATTCCTTATATATGAGAATTTGCATGTGTACGGTCAAAACTAGACAAACCGCATACGTCACCCTCCATTTGGAAGCCAACTTGCAACACTCGTCTATTGAAGTTTTATTCTAATGACTTGATGTTCAGTGAAAAAAGATCGTTGCAACTAGGAGTTACGTCAATAAAAAACGCAGCCGCACATATAAATATCAGCATTTAATACGGAATTATATAAATACAGAGAATTTTATTTGAAGGGAGATCATCCAGTAAAAAGTTGTAGGATGGTGAGATGGCATAAATATAAAGTGAGAGAAAAATATAATACATGATCATACCCTATGACAATACAAATGATCAACTGGCAAATAGACTTGACCATTAACCCAGAAACTGTCGTATATTATCTCATAAGCAAACTACATGCGTTTAAGTTGGATACAAAGACCAGTTCATTGAACACATAATTTCTGAAGAAATCATTCTTAGTCTTCTGTTATCCTCGAAAACATTAACATTTCCGCTACGGATTTAATTAGTCAGGGAGGAATGGCGTAGATCTGACAAAACAAATACTATGCACTGATCCGAAGCGGTATTTAATGTCTGCATTTCCAGTGTCCATTGTTATAGATCATAACAGACTTGCAAATCAAGGCAAAAACCTCTAACATCATTCAATCAATCAAGAAACAAAGAACAACACCCACCCACGCCACAAAGCACCTAAAATTTCGTAGTGGTATATTAAGTTTGCTAGATTTACTCCATGACGCTGTCTGGGGGTATTTATTATTATTTTTTATATACCAGATTCTTTCCTGCCCACCATATTGGAGTATAAAACAGTTGCACTGAATACTGAGTAATGTTAAAGGGGAAACGGGATTTGAATTACGCGTAAATGAAATGAAGTTCATTTTCAAAGATCCCATGTAGTTTTGTATGCATGTTGCATAATAAGTCCACAAAATGTCTAAGCATTCTTGCAGACTGATGGACAGTGTTGACAATATACCACCATTATCAATATATGTTAAGGATCCCTCTTCTTGAGATTACAACCGTTTTTTACTCCTTTGATAAAAAATGCAGTCAGACATGATTACATTATTTAATTGAGTTAGGCTTAGTACATCTCCTTGTAGAACATTAGTATATGTTTCAAAACAGCATGTAGGGTAATATTTTAGTTGGAAACACAGTGAAATTCATTAAGTATATCCTACATCACATCTTATAGAAACAAATGAAAACAAGTAGATCTTCACTTCAATCATCATTGTAAGAATAAAATAATAATAATAATAATAATAATAATAATAATAATAATAATATAATTGCATTGAATGGAGACAAGATAAACTTACCTTTTCTATTGCCTTTTGAACTATAGCTTCGCTCTCATTATCCAGGGCTGATGTGGCCTCATCGAGTAAGAGAATCTTGGGGTTTCGAACAAGAGCACGCGCTATAGCAATACGCTGTTTTTGTCCGCCACTCATCTGAGCCCCTCTGTCACCAACAAGGGTATCATATCCCTGTCGGAAAAAGACATAAAGTCTTTAGTTTAAATATATTTTATTTAATAGATTTATTGTTGGTGATTACAAGAAGAGTAATGCAGAAGAAAGTAGATTAGAATGAAAGCCAATGGCTTATAATGTTCTTTCATTTGACAATATAAATATTGTAAATGTATTTGAATGCATGGCGGATGATATTAAGTTTTAATGATAAAATGTTTTAAATTATGGAATGGTCAGAATGAAGAGAAGTTAAACATTAACATGTTGCCAATATCTAGTGATCACAGAGATGAAACACAAAAGAGCTGGTTAGAAATCAGGATAAAACAGAATGAATATAAAACGAGAAACTGCTAATTAATGTGTGTTGGACATTGTGTATGCAGTTGATAACATAAAAAGGAAAGAAAGCGTAGAACAAAAGAAAGGTAGGTAAAGTTAGATTTAAAATGATCAATGCTTCCTTGCAGAACGTAATTTTGTCGAAAGGATGGTCGATTATTCGTAACAAAAAGGGAATCGCTATTTATAGTTGTTTATGACCCATATAAGGGCACGTGTGTTAGTAATAGGTGCACTTAAGTAAATCGTTTTGACTTTTCAAACAATTTATGAGCGTCATCGAGAACACGAATGTTTACATCGTATGAAAGCATCGTATTGACATATAAAGGTATTTAAAGTTTAATTACCATATGGTGTTAAACAGTTCGATGCGTTGTTCTTGGTAATAAACTCAAGGAAAAAGAAAAATAAGCGTTTAGTTCTTCAAGTAAATGCCAACAAAGAGGTCATACTTTATATACGGTGTAAATAAATGCGGATGTGAATTGCAATTTGTCGAAAATAAAAAAAGACGTATTTGAAAATTCCTTCTATCCAAATGATGGTGTCTTTGGACATGAGTGTCTCGATTATTGAACACGCTTTTGAAGTTGTAAATGGTGTGGTTTTGACGAGTCTTGAAGGAAGAAACGATTTGTAATAAAGACTTGTTCTAGTTTGTACAGAATGGAAATTGTTTACATTGCGCAATTATAGAAAGCAATGTCAGTAAGAGATGGCGGAATCAAAGAAGAAACAGAGAGGACTTGAATCAGCGGTTATTTTTTATTATCTAAAAATGCAAGTATTGGCAACATTGTATACTTCTTAATCTATAGAAGGCTAATAATTGTTTCATCTACTACAATTTGATCTATAAGACAGATCGTTAAATGCTTCAGGTTTGTCTGTTTCTTGCCGTAATTATAACACATTTGTTGATGGTCAGAAATAGGATGTGTACTGTGGGGAATGATGCATACCTTATGTTCTGACCAATAATCTTTGGAAGAAGAAAAAGTTTTATTCTAATTTGTCAGTATGTAGCTGTTTTGCTTTTCCAATCTCAGAAATTGTTTAGCTCTTCACGAAACAAAATTTAGTGTAGCGAGAGGTACGAACTACGATCTAACTTTAACAGTTCTGTTCGAAATATTTTGATGTGATATCAGGCCTATGTGGTCAGTGATAATTCTTGTACATTTGTCACATATTCACATTTCGAAGAATCCCAGTCAGTACTGGCAACTGTATTTCTCAGAAGATTATAGTCGTGTTGGCCGTATATCCATACATGCCATGGAAGTGATTTACTTTCTTGTTTTCTGTAACTGAATATCCCATAAACATTGCAATGATATCTAAGATCTTGATGTAAGAACGGATTCCCTATTCCGCCGTAAAGATTCAACAGTAGTCATTGTCCTTCTTACTTGTACAGCATGTATACACTTTCCAACCGGCCGAACAGGTGCCATATTTGATAATGATGATCCCAAGATTGTGTGACTACCCATTAATCTGGCAATGTCCTTTATGTCAAAGTTTAAGATGAGCGATTTGGACATATTCAAGATGTATTTTTCAGCGTCATAATCATGGATTTATTGGACTCCCGTTATGCAGTGACTGTCTGGGTTGCTATACCGTTCCGCCTTGTTTGCATTTGTTTGTAGTTTTCCTAACCATGTTATGATGTTATGAGATTATAATATAGATCTTACTACCATGGCAGAAAAATGAATGACATGTTGGCAGTCAATGTATCATAAATACCACCACGCTGTTTCATGAAATCGTGATATCATACACTTAATAAGACATTTCGTTTTTTTCTTGCGCTTTAGTGTCATATATACGACTTGCGCGCGTGTCCTGTGACTGTTCTATCTTTACATAGCAGCATTTTTATGTCTTGTGTTGTTTTTCTGGCTTTTCGTTCTAATGGCGCAACGTCGCTCAATACCAGTTTAATTAATTCTTTTATATTTTATACAGTGTGTTCTTAAATTCCTGTGTACACTCGGTGTTCAATTATTGAAGGGCATTGTTCAAGTTATGTATAATTTAAATTACTCGCTCATTCTTCTAATGATCATGATATCATATATACACGTCATTGCATTTATCTGCACTAGTTGTAATATTGCATATGTATGTTATGACATGACAGTCTGCATTTATTACTTATATTATTTCGTTTTGTTCCATTATTAGGACCTGAGAGTCCATCACATCAGAGCGCAATCTACAAATTAAAGACATACAGCCACTAACTTAACCATATTAGAATGATATGCATAGAAGAATGTGCTGTTTACAGTGGAGGGAATTAAAGACAGTAGGGAGGTTCATATGTACTATTTATTCGCAATCGACATTTGTAATCGAGATTGGTTTAAACAACGACGATTAAAACTAAAGACCACATATATGTTATCAAACATGTTAAGTTTAAATTTGATTTCTAACGAGATACAATACAAACTATGGAATCTTTCCATTATGAAGTTATACTGGCAAATTATTAGTTATACATGGTGATTGACATCTGATACCAAATAATTACATTGCCTAATATTTAAACCCTGACCTCGTGGTAGGGAACAGACTGTAGATTGTAAATGTCTGCATCTACAATTAAACAATTATTTCAATACGATAATGCATTTGAGATACCTTTGGAAACATGGATATGAATTCATGAGCATTGGCTTTCTTTGCTGCACCTTCGATTTCATCATCCGTAACATCCATACGACCGTATCGGATATTTTCTCTAATGGTAGTGGCGAACAAGACGGGTTCCTGGCTGACAATACCAATTTGTTCTCGCAGCCACTTCAAATTCAGATCTTTTATGGCACGACCATCCAATAGTACCTGTTATTAAATCATGCAACAAAAAAGAAACTAGTACAAACGTAGTTGTCTCAAATTCGCGTTGAATCAGTATGAACCGATTGTAAATCTCGATGTTTCTGTCTATGTAAAAGCAATTTCAGATCTTTATCTCCCTATTCTAGATGTTATCATACTATTACCAAGTAATCGAACTTTTACTATAAAGACATTTCTTGAATCGGCGAAATGTAACTGGTGATACACTAATTAGTTATGTTTCTGTCAAAGAGAAATCTACACAAATCATACAGACTTGACCAAACTGAAATCATTACCTGGTAGATTATAATATTTTGCAATTTCTATATATGAACAACACGCCTTGAAGGCTTTAATCTGCATTAATTCCCATGGGTAGAAAACAATATTTTATCAAGCATGTGGCAGAGGACAGTGGTTTACTTCGTCCTAAGGACTTCATATTTCGAGAACCAAAATCGTGGATAGTCATAATGCTTCGAGAAAGAAAAGTGATTATGTGTCTGATGAACGTACATATTTCTTGATTTACCTGCACTTGCTACGTATTTCTCGATTTACCTGCCCTTGCTGTGGGTTATATAACCTTTGTATCAGCTGGACGACTGTGCTCTTGCCAGACCCACTAGAGCCCACAAGGGCCACTGTCTTGCCTACATCTACCCTCAGGCTCAATCCCTTCAGTACCTGCTTGTAAAAATGTGTTTGGAACATATCTTGTTGATGCATATCTTGAAAGAAAGAGATTATTTTTTAAAACTTCTCTTCATTGTTTGCAACGATAAAAGCCACACACATGAATATGTTCTGTTTAGTGCAAAACAACTCGGACCAAATGTGAGACGTTACAGATTCAAATCATTCCTAACAGAAATACCTGTTTGTTTTCATTAATAAAATTGTAGTTAAATGATTCATTTCCTAAAAGGCCATGATTCAACTACATAGGCAAAATAATCTTTCCGTACTTTAGTCAACGATTTTCTATTTATTAAAAGCTTAATCCTAAAAGGGATATAACTTTCAGATGATCATGTATTACTTCTACCTCATACCTGTACGTCTCGTCTGGATGGATAATGAAAGTGGACGTCCTTTAGTTCTATATTTCCACTGACGGTTTCTGGTATATATCCCTTTTCTGCTGTGACATCAATATCTGAGTCCCGTTCTATGATCTGAAACACGCGGGTTGCAGCGGCTCGTGCGGCAGATATCGTGTCTACGGCTGGGAATGCCTGGGCTAGAGACGTGGTGCCAATTATCACGGTATAAAAGATCTGGAGGGAAACAGAACATGTATCACTTCACTCAAAGATAAAATTGAAATTCCACTCCCACTCCCTGCTAAAGATCAAATTCTTAGTTGTGACAAGGAATGAGACAGCCTTTGGATCGGTTACGTGGTAGATAAAGTACTGTTCCTTTAACACAGTAGCACATCCATTGTAAGCCTGGTCATTCTCTTTTTATATATTTTCATATGGCATTATTTCTGAAACCATTATGTATGATACGTAACTAAACGCCGTTAAGCTAGTGCCAGATGTAATAGTTATTTCTCTGAATAATGCCTGGCTGAGAAAGGTTGACCATTGGCAAACAAGTTACATCAAACACCGTGAAGAATTTTTTCACATTCCTATATGTTCATGATCATGTTTTCCACTGTGGAACATAGGTGGAAGAGTATCTATATTTCACCACATCCATGCTGTCTTATTTTTACAGGAAGTCAAAATATAGTTTTGATTGGTTCATCACCACTTTGATTTGCTTGCATGACGTCATCATATAGTTCACGTAACAAACATTCACTTATTATATGTACCAGCTTAGTGCCGGTGTTATGTATCGCCTACGCTTTGAAACTAGCAATGTGAGAAAAATAATTCTTCATTATGCAAAGGTGTTCGATTCGAAAATTCCACACTAGTCATCCAAATTATTTCGTCCACACTCGGCTAAACGTTTGATCCATAGCTGGAATTTGCCTATCATACACCGAAGCATATCTTGTTGTTGTTCTAGGGTTAACGCCATTTTCAGCACAAGATAGGCTATACATGGCGGCCAGTATAACTGGTGGAGGAAGAACCCTGGAAAATACAGGGAAGAACCACCGACCCACGAGAAGCTACTGGCAGGCTTTCCCACGTACCCACGCTAGCCGAGCCTTGGACTCAAACCCACGCAGACAGGGGTGAGATGGCAGTGATCCAGAACGGTGAGTGCTTTAGACCACTCGGCCACTCCGGGCCCCCCGAAGCATATGAAGAACTCGCTTAATTTTTAAAGCATAAATACACAACCACACATCATGCAAGATTATTTCCGGCAGATATGTTTTAGATGAAGCTTCTAAAACATAGAATGAAAGCAGGTCAATAATTTCTCGTAGTTTTCGTAATGATTTGCTTATACTGACACAAATTAATTACAAAATTAGGAGCAACATATTTTTTTTTGCTGCGGTAAGAGACAGAAGGATGCAAAAAAAAACCTCAAAGGAGGATTGCTTTATAAAATTCAGCTAAACTGTGAGAAGCAGGAGTTAAACACCTTTTTTGTAGTAAATCCGTACAAATAATCCTACGATACTAGGCGATCAGATCGTTAATACAAGCCTTTGCATATATATCATCCATCATACACGAGGATATATAAAAGATTTAATTGCAAATGCTATGAGACAAACTGTATTTATAAGAAAATTGTCCCAATTAACTCACCGTTATTATGTTTCCCGGTTCGAAACCGGCTTCTTTATTAATGACGAGTTCAGTTCCGTACCAGAAGGCGATGGCCATAGCCGAGAAGCTGAAGAACCAGAAAGCACCTGTGCTCAGTCCAAGGACCAAACCATTTCTTGTTGCAAAGCTGTGTGCATTCGACAACCTGTCCTCAAACCTGTGATAGAAATCGGTTAACAGATTGATGTTATCTTAAAATTCATTGCCTACAAATTGTTTGAGATAGCCACCCATCGAATCTTTCTAGTATGCATAAGAAATGTTAAGTTGAATTTAAAAAATAAGCATAAAAGCTCCAGAGTATGAGAAAACTTTCCTTATCTTTAAGTTATCTGTAGTTAAGAGATATGTTTTGGTGAAGTGGACAGCTGATTGCCGAATTTCAAGTGTATACATCTAGGCTGAGATAGGTATATTTGGCTGGCATCATCTTTACTTGAAGTGGCACTAAACAGCTTTAGCTTCAGTCGTGGTCTAATTTGGATCACGAAACCGTCAACCGTCAAAGTCACCCATTATCAAAATAGTACTCCAGAACCATCAAAATTTACACATTTTTAAGCTCGACACGAATGAAAAAATCAAATCATTACAAATATTTGCAGCACAAAGCTGGTTATTGTACGAATAACACCACTTCAGTGACCCCAACTACAGCAATGCATACAAATTTCTCAAACTCACTATACTCAACTCCAACTGGAGATAATTTACATTTGAGGCAGTGACAAATGCGTACCCGACATTAGTTAGATCACATTTTCCCAAAACTACTAGTAAAATCGGAGGATACACAATGTAATTCAAAACCTTATCTTCAGTCCAGAGCGCATTCATTTCTCAGCGCTAGAAAGCACGCATTCTACACGCTACTGTAAATAAAGAGGGAGATCCATGGTGATAAATGCATCTACGTTTTATTTAGAGTCAGGTAAGGGACCTGACAATCTAGTTGATATAAGTTATGCAAAGGCGTATTAATTCGTGATATCTTACACGGATGCGCTTCTGATACACTGATTGAATGTTAGCTAAGCTTGGCTTTCTTCACTGGTGATATCAATTCCTACCGACTTTAAAAACGAACTTGGGAAGCGTAAATTTTGTAAAGTGCATATATTCTACCCATACTTGATCCATACAAGCTTTGAATGTATTTATAGTAGGTGTCTAAACTGCTTGCAATAACAGATTTTTCCAAGATTAAACAAACCGATGACTAAATAGTGTTTGCTTTGTGGAGGTTATACGATACCTCTTCTGTAGATTGTATCAAACGACTTCTTTTACGAAAAACTGAACAAAACACTAACGCGGTTTTGTATTTCGTGCATACGCATTTTGACAAAAAGCAACTATTTCTACATGTACTGTTTGCACGATACTCTTGTGAAAACTCTAACTCTATCTGGAAACTGGCATTACTTTTGGCTTTCCTTCTCTCGTGAAAACTCTAAATCTATCTGGAAATTGGCATTACTATTGGCTTTCCTTCTCTTGTGAAAACTCTAAATCTATCTGGAAACTGGCATTACTTTTGGCTTTCCTTCTCTTGACCACTGAAAGCTGTTACAGTTCTAATAGCACTGAATACTTCTTCTGCAACGGCCCCAGCTGAGGAGTAGGCTTTAAGTTCTTCCAACGTCATGTTTTTCATCCACTGAAATTGAAAAGCATGTGATCTATAGGTTAGATCTTCAACTTGAAAACCATTGCAGAATGTAAAACAATATCAAAAGAACCTCGAGAAATAAAATTAAATAAAACAGGCGTATATAACGTATATTAATGATAGTCAAACAAGTACTCTTAGATCAAACTGCGGCCAAAACATACTGTTTGTGAAAGTTCTCAACCTGAACTTTAAATGTTTCCTGCTCTGTACAGTTAAAATGATAAACATATATCATAAAACAATACAGTTTGTAGACAGGCTTTATAAACAATCTTTTTTAATTTGGAAGTCTCTAGCATTATATTATGCAGACAGTCATCAACGAAAGCCTAACCATATACATCCCACATTTTCAATTTATATCAATAGTCCGTATGAACATACCCTTTAAAACTTTGGACATATATATTCATTGTTAGCTATAGCTTAGGAGAACTATCACTAGTCGTAATATATGTGAATGAATAGTCTGTTGTCTGTCAAGTAAATATTCCGACTCGGGTTCTAGTCTTAGAACATTGAAGAAGAGAATTCCACAGTATCTTGTTGCATGTGAACATAGGTAACTGGATTTGAATATGCAACATTTTTGTGGCATACAATAAAGGTGTTGACGAATTAAGGTGGAAGAGAAACGTCTATTGCAGTAATATTTTAATATTGTCCAGTGTATAAATTTAAATTTAGAGGAACAAGAAATATTGTTAAAAAAGAATCACGTAGAAGTTAATTGTCTCATACATAATCTTATGTACCTGTGCTGAAATATAGAAATTATTAGTTTTGATCGTTTATACCTAACTATGGCAAGAATATTTTCCTTCCCCATTTCCTGACAGTATAGCTAACTCATTTGAATATAAGCAATAGTTTGTATTAATATATAGTAATTTTTGCTCGGTTTGTTTGCAGAAAAGGCTTGCATTTGATGTAGACACATATTTGCAATAGCAAAATTGGTAGATGCTGTTAAGAAACCTGTTCGGAGTGTATTTTTATATGTTTACTCTATTTTAATTGATATATGCCAATGCGGCAAGCTTTTCCTTAATTGTCTTGAATACATATCTTATCGACGACGACACTTCTCTGGTTATGTAAACATACATACCTACAAGGAACCAATGCATTAGATTACTTTTGAGTATGGCTTACTTTCGAGCTTCCAGGCATGGCTTGCTTTAAAGTACAACTTAATTTTGAGCGTGTTCTTCCTTCGAGAGCAAAAGGATCTAGGAACTGGACAAGTTATTACGAAAGTAAATTACGTTCAAGACCAACTTAATTTCAAAATTGAATGTTTTTGCAACATGATTTTACTTGTGAATACATTTATCTGGTTAAATTAAGCGGCTTCCGTCAGAAATTATGGGCAGTATACAAATCTTTCATAATAAACACTGGTTTACTTAATAATCATAATGGGTAAAATATTACTAAACCCACTAGCTAAGTACCAGTGCACAGACAAACGCGCTATTCAATAATGCAGCTCTATTCGTAAATTGGTTTCAATTGGCACGCGTAGGTCACAACACAGAGGGTCCAAAAAATAGACTGGGCTGCATAAACGAAATGTTAGAATTGTTCCCAATTGGAATGCAATTATTTGTACAGTTAATGCAGATATATATATATATATATATATATATATATATATATATATATATATATATATATATATATATATATATATATATCTGCATTAACTGTACAAAAAATTGCATTCCAATATATATTTAGAGTAACTATTCATATTAGCTATGCTTTTCCATATGTTGTTGCGGAATTTAATAGTTCCACAAACAATTTAACAAGTAAATTGCTTTATCATGCATAGACAAAACGATGTTCCCATGAACTCATATACCTGAGAAAGTATGTCCGCTATGGCTAGTTGATGCAGAAGAGAAGAATTATTTCAGCTATTTATTTGTATCAAACTACAAAACAATTTAATTCTCCTTTTAAATCCATGCCCGCATAGCAAATAAAATTTTCCTTTTTTGATGAATGAATAAATTTCACAAGTTTCCCTACCGTCACTTAAAGTAATTGACATCCCACCATTGTCCAAATAAAATCTCTAAGATAACGTGCATCTGAAATATGCCAAATTGTGAACCGGAAATGTGTCTTCTTCTCAGAAGTGGACCATATACTATATAATTGTTGTCTGTTCAGTATGTGTATCAGATCGAAGAATTGGCTTACCCGCATCGAAAATGTCCCGACCATGGCCAGCAATGGAAACACTGACATCGTTGCTAGCGCCAAATTCCAGCCCTTGACGAGAGCTATGACGTAACACGAAAGCCACGTAGCGATCCATTGGAAACATAGTGCTGTCTTGTCCCCAATTCCTGACGCCAGGCTCTGCATATCTCTGTAGCACAAATGGAAAAACAATGGATGGCATTCAATGGTTTTTAAACAGGAATCTGCAGTCAAACGATCATTTTGACACAAAATATTTTACTCTGTCTGAAAATTTCAAAAGAATTTTTAAAAATATTTTTCAGTCTTGAATATCACTGAATACAAACAACACAATACTCATGAAATCACTGTGATTCTGGGTTTATTCTGGCATAGTTATAACTTTCAAATTCTGAACATAAGTTGGTCGTTACAGGACAAAGACGTCAAGAATATTGAAACTTTGTTATTGACTTTAGATACTAATGGTGGCATGGTGTGATTGTAAACTGTGGGATTCATGTCATTAACTTAGTATTCACTGATGACTGTAATGCTTTTCATAAATCATTTGCGTACTAAAAATAATAAGTCCAACCATAACCTCAATGTTTGGCTTCAAATGGACTAGAAAACAGATGGACCTCTTGATGGACGTCATCAATCTATAAACCCAAATTGGTCTGAAGTCAGGCCAGAAGTAAAACTTTCTATGAGAAAGGTTTTGAAAATTATAAATGTTTAATCACATATTCAAAACTAATCCTCAGTCTTGTTACATTGTTTGCATTTAGTTTTACAAAACGGCAATAAAAAACCAGGAATATAGTTGCAGAATACACGCAACGACTAGCTTGCTCTTTGCATGCATTTCAGTGTCTTAAAGTAGAAAATATACAAAAGGATTAAATCCAGCAAGTGTCAGAACGTATCGAGGATCATATACCGTACAAGACTTGTTTACTGAAGACAAGCAAAAAGAGGGTGCACAGGACACCAAATAGAGAGCTTAAACTTGGCAACAAAGTGTACGGTGAAGAAGAAGAAGCAGGAGGAGGAAGAGGAGGAGGAGAAGAAGAAGATTCACAATTAATGAATGAAAAAAAGCACACAGCAAACATACAGCTTTATCAGTTCTTGAGTTTGATAAATATAAATTTCATGTTGGATTCAGAATAAGTTCATTATCAGTACGAAAATAATCAGTGTTTCCATTAAATGGTTGGTTGAGACCAGTGACGGAGAAAATCAGAAAGAATTTAAATCGCCGTTTTTAGAAGTTAGACACTCAAACAATTTGACGTCGAAACAGAAACCAACGTAAGTAAGAAGAATCGTTTATTAGGTTTGCTATGTATGGACCATCTTTCAACACTGCTGCAATTGCGTCTCAGTATGATATTGATTTTCTGTCGCCTTGGGTGACGAAGTGATGTGCCTTAAGGATATTGGGTCAAAATCGGTTTCTGAATAAATACAAACATTTATTACAAGGATTTAGTAGTAATGTTCATGTCTAAATACTTTTAATTTGAGTTAATCTATAAGAAACAGAAAATAAATCAAGTCCCAGTATTTAAAAAAGCCCCGAATCTCAAGTACAGCTTCAAATCCAAATTTCAACGTCTGATTGGTAATTGATTGTTTTGCCGCTTGCCAATTACATATTAAAACTTTGAGTAAAGTTTAAGTTTGATCACCATAATATATTTTTTTAAAACTTGGAGCCTTTTTTTTGGAATACATGTGAACTTTTCGAATTCTTTGATCGACAGTGAGATAAGACATTGATTAACTAATATAGAAGAGGAAAATATTTTCTCCAGTTCTTAAATCACATGTTAATGCATTGTAATTATGCAAATTACGTAACTGGGCGTGATATTTTAAAAATATATGTCAATGCTTTATTTGTAGAAGACATTATCTCGTCTCCAAGTAGGAATTTGTATTTAATAAATACTAACAGTGACACTGGGTCAGTTCGGTAGATGTCAAAAAGTAGTTATGGTTTCGCATGAAACTTCGTATTACAGATTAAATCGGCATACCTTTGAAATAGTTTTTTTAGTTGTACTTACTGAGTAAATAAATTCCCAAGTTCTCCCGCCTTATGAGTATCAAACCAACTGATTTCCTGTCTCATAACAGACTGATAGAACAGCTTTCTGATTCTATTCATCTGCCTCTCAGCAGAAATGTTCCAGAACACGAATTCCAGATAGGCGCATACGAGAGTGCCCACACCGATCATGCAGAAATACAAGGTGTAGTTGTAATTCAGCACGAAGTCGAAAAGGTCCTTGTACTTATCTCCATATGAAAACTGTGTTATATTAGATGCATTTGTACTGAAAACAAAACAAGAGAGTGAGAGAGATAGGGACGAGTCAAATAAAGGATTTTTGTTAGACTTATCGTCGGGGCCTTCCATAATCGATGTTATCATTCTACGTCTTCTTCATTTCACAAAAAATATATGTGTAGATCAAGCAGTAGGGATACAATTAACACCGTCTTTCTATGACTGCACAAATGTGTGTATTTTTGACATTTCTAACAGCTGTTTAAAGTAACGATATACAAAAAGCATACCCTATCGGGTCTATAACGCATCAATTCTATATAGAAATTGACTAAGAAATAATATCTACTTGAAACCACTAAAATATGGATAATATATTGCTATGTTATAGTCCTTTTTGGCACTGAGAAATAAGATGGAAACATATGTGTATTATTTCACATCAGAGTAACTGCTACCTATGATTCAAGATACAGATGGATTATCTTGAAATCGGCATTCGTTGTTCTCCTAAGCCTAAGATGATCAGTTAAAGTACACAATGATTCAACAAAAGTAAATAAAGTCAACTGAGATTTAAAAAGAATTGAAGATGATTCTATAATTCGTGACTATGAGTATTAGATATTTTTTAAGAAGCGCTAGATACATTGCACTTTTGTGGTTTCAAGCTTTAAAATTGCTAAGGTTAAAATTTCATTAACAATTTAATGAAGGTATTCATGATGGCCAGCGTACCTATTATTAGCAAACCTAGATTTGTAAATATCGTTGAAAATAAATCCAGTTGCAACATCGCCATAAACAATTAAATTGACGGGAAAAGCAATGCCGGTTCCAAAGGTGAAAATCATTCCAAATATCAAGAACACCACGTCCAACTTGTCTGCATAACGAAACTGAAATGGAGACAACGTTTATATTTAATACAGTTTATACTATTACGGAACATATGACCGAATAACATGTCTGCATAACAAAACCAAAATGAAAACCATTTTTACAGTTAATATATTTTACACTTCCTAATTCCATATGAGCGCTCAACTCGTTTGCATAACGAAAATGAAATGAAAACCAAGTTTATATTTAATGCTGTTTATACTTGTACTGAATATATGAACGCCCAACATGTCTACACAACGTGTTCCGTACAATGAAGCAAATGTATCTCGTAAATTCCAATAGTTTATTTACAACTTGCCAAAGTACGATTATAACGAGAGAATAAAAATACTCTAAACCGCTACATACCAACTGGAAGATTCCAACTACAGGTGAAGCTACTTTACTTGTTTCCGTCTGCTTCTTGTCTACCATTTTCACCTCTGTCGATGTCAATTCAAGTTCATAATCATTCTTTTCATTCACCCATCCATTTGCATGTTCATTGGCTTGGCTCCAGTCTGCTTTATGATAGCTGTCATTTGCAATCTTTTCAGGAATGACGGATACACCGTTGCTTTGATTTGATAAATCCAGTTCCTTCATGACCACTAAGATCTGATTTAAAGTTCAGGTTCACAAGAGTGATGGAGAGTCATGCAGATTTCAAATCACAAAATAAGACTCTCAAGGTCTGAAATCAAAGAGAAAATCGCTTTCATATCATGATGTAAATTCGTATTCGCGATAAAATTGTCTGCAAGTTTATAAATTCGCGTGTCTTAAAAGAATGAGGAGTCAGGGATGGAGAAAATGGAAAGGTAAATCGATTAAAGGGTTGCGATAGCTCCTTTGAATGAATGTTTAAGGTTATATAGCTTTCTGAATAGTAAGGTTAATTATACATGAGCCAAAAGGATTTGTAGATGTTACTAATATGTCAAAGATGTTATTGATATGTTAAAAGCCGTTATCGATATGTTTGAGATGATATCGATATGTTAAATATTATTTTTATTTTCACGCAAGATAAAGCGATACATCTATGAGCAAACATATAAAATATTAGAGAATGGTATTTGATCTCACAATGTTGCATATGATGAAGCGGATTTGGATCGTCTCAGAAGAGATATATGATGCAGTAATGTAACACAAGGGGTTGGTTTTCTCATCCCGAAACCCGTTGCATATTCCTTATAGTGTTTCTCCAGTGAAAATGTTTTTGCACACGTGTGTATCTATGATTGTAGCTCATGTGAGTCAGCATGGAAGCCCATATCGTGGATACGAACATACATTGCTGTGATGTGGCAGACAGATTGACATGCGCTGTGATTTACTATTGGAGAATTGCCATTAGAAACCACACATTTTGAGACATATACTATAGTAAAAGAATTGATATGTGCGGCTAATGTGGGAATATATTTACCAGGCCAATGGTGTTTTTGCAATGCATCTGGCTATATTTACCGGTTTATGGATCGCACTGGAGCGAACATGATGAAACTTGGCGTTTAATATAATAAAAAGCCAGAAAGGTCATGGCGTTTATTGAGTCACCGCTCAAAGACAGCGAAGCGTCCAAGGTATAACAATGTCACGTGAAGACATCAAAAACACTGAACCGTCCAAAGAAACCAGTAAAGATCACCATAATTTGAGAAATACTTTCAACATTAATCTATATATGACATCCACACTAACCTACCTTGAGAAGAAATATGAAGCATGATATGACGACGGACAATAAAGGTAGTTGGTGATGTACTTTACGTTTATCAGTTACATAGTCAACATGAATAAATGTTAAAGCGTAGAACAGGTGTGTAAGTGGCAGCATGTGATGTTTGATATTATTGGACACAGCGTAAAGAGTATGACGATGCCGCTCATGTCAAATTTTACAACGGAGGAATACATATAAAATGTGGTGATCCTAGCTTGGAGAAAGAATTTCTGCGCTGAGACCACACATACTGGTGTCCAGCAAGAAGGATGTTTTCACGGTTTCTGTTTTCATTCTTTTACACATGATTTAGAGAAAGAATTTGCTATGAATCGTAAAGAGATATTGTCATGTTACAGCACTTTTCTACGCAGACGACATTACTCTCTTTTTAGATCCCTTTAAAGGCCTTTAGGCCGGACTAAATTACTTTAAAGAATCGTTTGTTGAGTGGAAATTTGTGGTTAACATCTAAAAAAACAAAGGTATTTATTTTTAGAAAGGTGATACTTAACCTAAATATATGAAATTCAGTTGTTTTAAGAAATAGTTAGAAGTTGTAAATAGGTTCATTTATGTTGGACTTGTTATGACGTCTGGTGGTTTCTTTACCGAAGGACAGTCAACATTGACTGGGCAAGCCAAAAAAGGCGATATTTTTACTTGAAAATCACCATGGCATAAATTATTTTGAAAGACTCATATAACTTATCTGAAATTATTATCGCCAAGTTTTGGGTTTATTCCTGCTACATGCATTGAAAGAGTGCACTTGAATAATTGCAAGAAAGATATTAAGAGTCAATAAGACAACACAACATGATTTTGTGTATGGGGAGTTAGGATTTACGACAAGGATAGTAAATATATTTTATTACATTGTGAAGTATTGGTTCAAGATATCATATAAATTAATAATGTTGGACGAGTTAGAATCTCTACCCAGTAAGGTAAATTGGACATATAAAGTTAAATACGTATTGTCAGGATTAGACGTATTTAATCTTTAGACTAATCAAAAGGTCAAAAGGTCAGTAACATGGACATTTATACATTTATTAAAGTTATCGGATAATTTTATCTAAAATGGGATGGATCGTCTTAAGACCAATAGTCGAGCGTTATTTTATGTAATTATTACAAATTTTGGAGCAAAACCTTACTTTGATAGCAACTATTCTTTGAAATACAGAAATACAATGGCTAAATGTACAGTATCCTCTCACAGGCTAGAAGTGAAGCTGGCCGTATAAGCCAATCCATGATAGACTTTGTTTTATTTGTAACCTCCTTGAAGATGAATATCATTTTGTCCTTGAAAGCATATACTATAAATATCTAGGAGCCAAACATATAGAGAAATATTTCAGAAAACGACCAACTATGTTTAAATTCATATAACTTATGAATACTTAGAATATCATAAGTTTGAAGTTAGCCACGTACATGTATAAAGCTTTAAATTATAGAAATACCGTTTTATATTTAGATATTTTGTGATATTTTGACTAATCGCTACCTGACAAAGAATATGAATTGCATAACTTCTGATTTATGTTTAATATTGCCACATTTTAATATTGTAGATATTTCTTTGTCTATGTGGAGATACTTTGCAAACTAACTTGCTTAGGTCATTTTCCTTGATATGCATACGAGTCGTACTATTAATAGCCCTAAAATCCTCTGGAAGATGATGCGTTAACTTATATACCAAAATATGTAAAAAAGGAAATACGATAAAGGCAGCGCAGACAGAATAAAACAACCAGGAAAAAACGAAGTAGAGGCGAAAGTTTTCGCATGTATATAGAAACTACAATGGCAGTGGGACGTAATCGATGCAAAGGCGTATGCCTAGAAAAAGGGTAATTTTTAACATAACATTGCATTACGAATACCTGATTGCGTTACACGTTGGCCTCGCTGCTTGTCGATACCTTAAATGTGGTATTAGAGATATGTCGTGAAATTAGCTTTGCCGTTAATGTTGATCTGTTCTGGAGAGTATTATTGCGAGCGGAGGCGAAGACTTGCCAACGCGCCAGTCTCGAAAAAGCCAACGATGTCGTAAAGAAAAAACCCGACAAGGATCAAATCTACAGTTGTTTATGAAAATATGTATTAGCAAATAAACAATTCGACAATGTTTATTATTGTAATAATGTATAATGATTGTGAATCAGTGCGAGATTAGACCCAAGACAGGCAAGTAAACTTACACAGTGAAGATTTTTCTTTTATAGCTGAACCTCATCTGACCGCAAGACGGCTTCTAGCAACAGCACCACTGTTACATGTAAAGCGTCCTCCACAAGCCAGATGGGCTGAAATCCCACGTGTGGATAGATGCCGTATCACGGCTACCATTGCCGCTAAGGCTGCTGCACAAACAGTTCGAGGCCAAGTTCCAGAGCTTACTTTGCACAGGTGCTCTCACGATTTACAATATAATAAGGAAATTATACCAATTAAAATACGAGCCAGGCAAAGACGATGTATGAAGGTTCTCTCGAAAATGCGTCCGGAAATTATGTCAACATTACAATACGAGTATACTTCCGATTAAAGGTGAAAATAGCTCATTGTGAGGACTTTATTATGCCGCTTAAATTGACAGAAAGCCTGGATTCACCAAATAACGAATCAAAGTCTCAGTGCATATTATTGGAGTGATGCCCTTATAATCTTGAACCTTGAAGACACCAAGGCCATCAATGGTGAAATTGACAAAGCTTTTACAAAGATGATGCATAAGGTTGAAACATACACCAAACTAGGTTCAGAATTTAGAATCAACTTTTGCCAGATGGGCTAAAGTCCCTCTTTGTATTTCAACGTATAAGCCTTTTCACTGGTAGAGTTAAATGCGAACATCAGCGTGGATTCCTCCTGGAGCAGTAATAAATATGAAATCAATGACAACGGTTGTTTCGAATGGGCAATTTTATCCAAGGTGCATCCCACGGGCAGCCATACAGATCAGCCTCGAAAATGATTGGTAAGATGCAGGATATCTATGGCGAGTCACCCATTCGCTAGCGCAAACAATCCTCTCGTGGATGAGAATTATTCTACCTCCCAAACAGTTTCATCATGTAATTCGACGAACACAGTCTGTGTTAGTTTTCATGCGGCATCGCGTACAGCGTTAAGGAATGATGCTAACAACTGAAAGTCAGCGTGGCATCACATAAGAGAAAATATTAGGAAAGCTTCGTTCTCACCGTCATTGACATTGCTACGTAGGCGAAGCCACGGCCGCCAAAGAATAGTCCCACTGGAACCGGTTCTGTGTTTTCAAACTCGGATCGCTCGCTAATCATTCGCCCAATTGTTGCTGAATATGATCATGCACTGGTTAATGCGTATCGCTGTACCTGATTGCACTATCCGTGGACGTTCAAACGTGTTTTGACGAACTCAAGGAGTGTTCTAGTTCTAGTTCTTTGTCGCGATTAATAAAGAACATGCCATTAACAAGATGGACCTGGAACATAATAATATTGTCCTGTAGGGTAATGTGAATGGCAAGATAACCTCGCGATATTTCCGGGTACAAGCCATAATTGCTAACAAAACCTCAAAAATATAGCTAGTAGGCACGTCTTTGACGATTAGTTAAAATTTTCCTCTAATATGTCAAGGAGAATTTTAAAAAATATTATGTTGGAGGAAGAATTTCCTGGTGACATGCATCAGGGTTGTATAACTGGCCTAAGTGAGTATTTAGGGAGCAGATAAGAATTGATAGAATAGGCTGAGATGATCCTAAATAATTAGTTTTTAAATTTTGTCAAAACACGTAAAACAAGCGAATAATGGGTTCAATCACACAGTGAAATTTATCGCCGTTCATGCATCCACGCACAGGGAAACTCTCGCTAACACGGACGAGGAAGTCGATGTCATCTTTTAATAATAATATTTCACACTGGAGGGTCCGCAGGAACCACCCAAATGTAGAAAAGGGGAGTCGGTGGAACCCGATTGAAGTTTCCCGTGAGATCTTTGGTTCTTAAAGGCGGTTTATACCTGTTAGGGTTAACAAAAATGCGTGGTTAATGAAATGAAATCGTGGGTACGTTGGAAACACTCGTGGGGTTCATTTAGGGCGTAAAAACGAGCGAGAGGTAACCAATTAGGTCGCATCGATTTGTCGTCAGTTGCTCACCGACGGCTTTATGGACGAGGAGAAATTTAAACAGTTAATAAACGAACTAATTTAAGACATTAGTGATATATATATATATATATATATATATATATATATATATATATATATATATATATATATATATATATATATATATATATATATATATATATATAATACCGATGAGGTGATTACAATTGTTCGTGAAATTAATGCAGCATTGGAGAGTGTGGTTGCAAACACAACCGGAGCGTCACCGGGATGATTAACTTAACGTCTTCGAAACCGGAATTCCACATGTTTTTCCCGAGGCCAGTTACAGAGGAGAATTCCTTCCACTAGAAATCCCACCAGCGTCGATCCTTGTGTAACATATCTGGCACAATTTCTGATCGATACCTTTTAGAGGCCTGGACGATAATAGCTCGCCTGTATTTTTGTCCAACGGTGGTGTCGCCTTGAAATTCTTGGACTATAGCATTGACTCAGTAAAAGAGTAGATCCAAGAGAGGATTTTGTTGGAAACCGGCAACGACTCTCAAATGTTTACACGCGAACACGACCATGCACTCGGCTCTGCATCTTGATCAAATCTCCACTGCATGAGGTTCGTATCTGGCAGATGTCGCTAAAATCAGTTCAAGAATGGTTTGAAGATATAAATGAGATTACCTTTAACAAAAGTTCTGCGTTCAGGACCCGACAGTACCAGTTACAATATTGAACCAGACTTTGTCAGGATCCCCACCACGATGCAGGTTAATCAACCTGTGTCATCATCACTGGCAGATATAAAAACTCAACATTGACGACGCATGCGTTGCAATGTTAGATAATATTCGGATTTGCCCCAATTTCACTCTCGAGTGATCTGCTTTCAGTTTAATCAACGGCGCCACTGCATCTTCAATGCAGTAATCTTCGATTCACGTTTTGCCATTGTGTGGTCAGGTCTGGCACTCGGTGAACCCCTGCGGTGAAGCTCTAGCGATACAACTGTACATTACATATCGACTAGACATTTAATACAATTACAAATCCAAGCGCAGGTGAAACACTGAGTGTTATCAGAACAAGAAAATCTGTTGAATCACCATATTATGCTAATTGCCTTAATGATGTTGCCTGATTGCTGTTCTCAAGAGGGTCAAAATGTTCTCCCTGGCAAGGCTCTGCGCACAACAATGATTCTAAAACAAGCTGAAATGCATGTAAATAACAGCAATAAAAACGCTGTTTTCGTATCAGTTGAAAAGTCAGGAATCACACGGGGTTTTGACAATTAGAGATTTCCTACAACGAAGAGTAACTAGAAAACAAAGCGTTTACATTTTCATCAACAGCAGCAATTCTAGTCTAGGTCAGTAAGATCATAAATGAAGCCAATCAACAACGTCTTGCACAAACCAATGTTGTATGATTGGAAATCTAATACTTGGAAGAAAACGATAATGTTTAACTGGAACATCATGTCTCAAATCAAATATGCATCAAATCCCGAGTGGGACATTGACGCGCCTGTGTTGCGAGATAGAAGTATTCAAGTATACCAATATTACCCGTATATTGTTAAGGTGCCAGACGAGCATGGTCCAACAGTACTCCTGGCTCTTGTCACATCACGGTATTTTCGTAGTGCGAGAGATTCATGGAAGTCATAGGAAGGTCTGTACGCACCGACATAACGCTTCATACGGCGACGACAACAAAGTCGGATTTATTAAGAACGGCAGCGCATGTCATCTCATCGACGGAAAGGACATCGTTGCCTGTTTGGACATCTTCGAGGTAACTACATTAATTATTGGACATCGATGATTACCCGAGGTCCGCTTTCCCGTCTATGATGTTCTATTAATACATAAGCGATCATTAATCGATGTTTCCAGGCGCGATTCTACTCTCATACATATTTGGGTTCTCCAGAGACTTTTGTACGGCTATTTTCGGGGGGAAATATACAGTCATGTAAGCTCGTGAGGGCACGGTCAGGTCTGCAAGTTGGCATGATCTTGCCGTTGTCGACAAAGTCAGAGGTGTGTTATCCGAACATGCCCTTAGGATTCCTTCATTGAGTCTATCACTAGCCACAGCCGCACTCTGGAGGTCATTTAGGTGGCGCTCTCCAGTTTCGTATTTTGCATAGGGTTAGAATTTTAAGGAAAAAGAATTTCCCATGATTTCTTCACTGGTTATACAGGCTATATAATAAAGACTTTGTATATCTTAGGTGCTGTTAAAAGAACTTTTAATTCCCTTTATTTTGATATATGATTGATGGGTGTACTATGGGTTCTAGAGTATACAGCTTGGGCTCACTTAAGATGTGCTCGTTTAAAAAACTGCTAGCTCCGCATGGTCATTTTCACTTCCTGGACTTCAGAGGTAAATTGTAGAAAAAAGAGCCGATAACTTTTTTTACTTTTCAGATATTTTGTACTTGGTTCATTGCACTTTCAGTAAATGCTATTGTCTACTTCAGCAAAATTCGTTTTCCCTATTTTAATAATTGCTAAAGTTAGTGTACCTTTGATTAATTCTGGTTAATTTGTCAAGCACAGGGGAGCATCCATTTTGTTCTACCGTGTGCTTAGATCATGTACAATTTCCACAAGTACAGTATCCAAAGAAATGTCAGCCACATTACATAAAAGTAACATAGAGGTATGCCAACATTATCTCCATTGTGCATCTTACAAATGCAAACAACTTCACCTTACCTACGTCACTCTCTCAAAAGTTCAAATTAATTGGTGAGCGCCACCTTATAGGGTCTGGCGGAATATTTAACATTTTATTCCGCACGATGACCACAGACTCGCACAAAAGCGGAGTCCGAGTTGAATTCTCATTGCAAATAAGTTCTTAACAAGGTTTAAGTCCACCACCTCATGTGTTTGTGGCATTTCAAATATCATTCACTCTGAACAATTAACTTGAAGGCCCAATTATCTTTGCAAAATTGGCAGTCTCTGAGGTCTGACTAAGATTTAGGCTAGCAACTCGTATAACATTGTACTCAGTTTCGAAAATAATAAGGTCGCCCGTGTCTATCATTGACTGTTAGAATACATGGATTGAGACCAAATCATTGACAAAGATTTCAGATTACCGATTATGACTCCCTATGGCTAACTCAAACATGTTTCAGAGGATAAGCGAAAGAAAACTTAGGTAGGTTTAAAGCTATCGAAGGTGGAGGTGGTACAAGTGCAAAAGAGCTGTGTAATATTTCCGTTTCTTGCGGTGATTCCAGCGCCGTTGACGGCTAAGACTTCCACGGTTGCAAAATCTGGAATGGTTTGGAGGCGGAGCCTTTCGAGGCCACATAACGTTTCAAAGCCACATAAAAAGGAAAAGGTTTTCCAATAACCAGTATAACTCTCAAAATCTTATGTTGTGGCCTCGCTGATGACGGCATAGCAAGTGCATAATTTGACCAGTGTTTATTTAATCACTATGACAAAGTCAGCGTAAACTATTCAGGGTGACTTTATGCTTGATGAACTTGAGTCAATGATCCATCATTGTTAACCTGACTTCAACAACTGGAGCTGGAACTCATTGGGTCGCATACGCGGTAACACCTCGATATCTTTTGTATTTTGTCTCGTACGGGCTTGCACCGCCACATGAAGTGGTTGATAATTTACATGCTGGCTCGTCGATACTACCAGAGTTTTATTCAACGATGTTGTTGCAAAGACGCCTCAATATGCTGACATCTTGCTGTTTGCAGTAGCTGGAAGTAAATCTCATTCACAGACACCACAAGCGGATGTGGATATTACTAGGTTTTCAAGAAAATCCGATTTGATAATGTTAAGCAATCTGGTGTTTGTTCTCGCCGACCAATATGGGTTTGCTTGTAATTTTTTCATGATCAAACTTGAAAACTGCAAACGTTCAAACAGGACATCATAACGTTGTTTTGAATCCGCTATGCCATAAAAAAATGGACGAAATAAATGAAACTAATACTTGAAATATAATCTTCGACAAGTTAAACAATGAAACAAGGTGAACTGTTTGAACCGTACTTTTGCGAGAAAAAGGTATCTCATATAAATTTAAGAAAAGGATTGTTACAAATAAAATTACGTATAATAGAACAAAACTAGATTTTGGCATTGATAGATTATCCAAAAACAATTCTTTGTGAAAATATATAAATATTGAAATCTAAAAATTGCACACCTGGAATGGGATCAATTGGAACTGTAAAAAATAAAAATAAAAATATTTGTGATCTCGGTTTATAATGTTTATGCCTTAAATCCATAGACTTCACAACGCCCTTTTGCTCTTTTCCTGCTCATCATTTACGATATTATACGATTACATCTTGAGTCGTAAAGTCATCAGTTAATGGATGCGGTTAAATAAAAGAAGGTAAGTATTAAGCTGTTACATCATAATTACACATCCTCTTCCAATCTGTCATTACCGTATCTCAAAATTTTGAGTCTGTATCCGTAACAGCCCAGGAATAGATTCAACTATCAGCTTGCGTCGTTTTCGAGATAACTAGCAAATAAACTGGCTAATTAAAGCATATTAACTTCTCCTTCCCCCTTTGGTGAACCTTTTGTAAATCAAGCGTTAAAAAGGTTGAATTATTAAGACTTGTCAGTGTATTTCAATCCGAAAAGGTGATTGAATTTGGTTCTGTAAAACTTGTGGATTTAAAAGACGAAATGCTGAAAAGAAAGCTTTATTCATCAATAAATGACTCATACCTGGGATGAATAATTCGTTAACCCGTGGATTGATGTTTCCTTTTTGTAAGGACTTTGGCATCGGCTACACCATCAATTTGATTTTCACACAGTACCCTGATGAATTCTCCTATTTATTGTGTTTCAACCTGACATGCTACATTTCATTGGTTTGAATGGAATAATGACGATGTCATTGTTCAAAACAGATTATTTTCCCTTTTTTGTCGTCCCAGAGTTTTCATGACGTTGTAAACAAAACTCATATATCAACAATTTAGGTAGGTTTACAATAAATATTCTCGCGTACACAGGACGATTGAGTTAGAGTTTGACATGTTTAATGTTCACTACGACGAGATAGCCATTGAATATTCTCGAATGATGGCTTCGATGCCAACCTTTTGCATTTTTTTGTTTCTGTTGCGATGTGTGAGTTTGATATATTTGTGACGTTTGATGTTTTCAAGATATTTACCAAAGACAGCATTATTCATTAATTACCAGTACTATTTTCCTAAATTCGTTTATTGAAGCCTTCCGTTGATGGTCGTGTAAAAATTGATCTGAGGACTTTGACTTAATCCTCAAATGTTACGCATTATCTTTAGTTTTAATCCGATCGAATGTATCACCGTAAGGTTTGTAGCGAACGTATAGCGCATGCATCACTGTAAGGTTTGTAGTGAACGTATAGCGCTTCCTACCGTAATTTCCGCTATGACTTAGCAAATGTGTCGACATTTGAAAACAGAACTACCACCAAGAAAAGTGTATTATAATAACTTGAGCTATGGACAATAATGAACAATAAAGGAAATATACTCTACAGAAAGACATAACAAAACAGTGGTACGTTTGTTGCACTGATTCAGTATTGTATATTATAATATATGCAAGAGTGAATATCGTCTGTCTTAAAAAATACACAATTTAATTTAGATAAGTTAGTGGTCTATTTGTGTATATGTTAATTTCTCCTTTTCTTGTCTCTCTTTCTCTCAATCACATGCACAAATAAGCAGCATTCTACTACAATGGCTGCGTTGACAAATAAATAAGGTTTCAAACAACAATGAGCACCACCACTACTTATGACTTCATTAACTTGATGAGACACTACATTCTACACTTTCAAGCACTGAAGTGAGCTATAATTATCATTGCTCTATTTACGTGTCCTTTTTCCTTGATCTAGGTACTGTCTCGTGAAACACATAAACCTATAAACCCCATTCAACTAGTGTCGTGAAGATAGATCCCCTCATCCCCTTGCTCCATTCGTATAGTGAACAGATAAACACTCACTCCACCAGTAAACACTCACTCCACCTGTGTCGAGAATACATAAGCTCTCACTCCACTAGTGAAATTGGACACTAACGGTGCATCGTGTTTATAAATGTTCTCTGATTCCGTCCTGAGTAGTTTTCTTGGAGGCGTAACCTGTTTTAAGTAGATTTCTTAAGGCCGTTTTGAGTAATGAAATAAAGTTGTTCAATTCCGACCCTTTGTCCGTGCGTAGCTTTCTAAGTGTGTTACATGTTTGAGCCAAGGAATTTATAGCTTGAACGATAGGCTTAGAAGTTGTATTTTTTCAGTGGCACGAGTCTTTAAAACCTTGAAAAATATTAATTACTCGTCATTTTTGTTGTGATACATTGAGGACGTTCATCAATTTACCACCCCGATGGTCATTTAATTATTTATGTCTGTAACTACAAGGCCTTTAATGTATGTCGAGCAGGCTTCCGTAATGGATACACATCTTGATTTTGAAGCCAATGTTTTAATTATGATTTCGTGAATTTATACCGTTTATATCACTTTAAAATCTAGTATAACGTATCCTGTCATGCAAGAAGAGTTGAATTTGCCGAATTGTGATTCAACGTTTCTAAACATTCTTCTTTAGAAAATGGCTCTAACGTTCCCTATAATAAATTGATTGTCTTTGATATATATTTTGAGTTTTATAAAAGAAATAAAAGTAATTCAAATGTAAAAACTTTGAAATTTTAAACGTCACAAATTAGCATCAGAGTATTATATTTAGTTCATTAAATAACATTTTCGCATATTGCACTTAATCGGTCGTTTTGATAGAGACTAGTTCTACTAAAACAGTTCGAAAAATCAAAACGTTTTAATCCACTTCACCATGCAGTCACTCTTGATATAGAAACCATCTGTGTGATGTCGGACACAAAAAAGTCATTTTTATTCTTAATTGGAAAGGTCTCCACTAGCCATACTGGAGGATACACTTCTCTCAATGCAACTCTTTGGAAGTCATTTTCAAACTAAAATATTTAAAATGTTAAGCTTGTTTTATATATCACTTTTGGGGAATTAGATTACAGTCTGTTCTTTGGTATTACAGTCTGTTCTTTGGTATAAACATCCAGTTAGAGTGTGCAACGATCAAAGCATGATATATGAATCTCTCGTATTTTTTAATTTCGCTCAGATGCGAATCCATATCATATGTCTGTATACTGAAAATAATCTTTAATATATCAATATCACAAGATCTATACCATCTTTACTATATCGATAACATCTTTACTATATCGATAACATCTTAACCATATCGATAACATCTTTAACATATCAATAAGATCTACCAACACTCTAGCCACATACATAATTAACCCTATCATTTACCAATTCTAGAACCATGAATATTTAAATTCGTTCTCACAATCATTGTCTTACTTATTTGTACCTTTTCTCCTTCCCCCACTTTTCCTTTTTGTTCAAAACACACGAGCTCTTAAATCCGCGGTAGACAAGTGTTGTTGCCGGGAATAAATCTTTGACATATCAGTAACCTCTACATACCCTCTAGGCGAATGTATCACTCATACGACCAGTCACTAAACTATGAACTTTTTACTGAGCTCTTGACGTTGTAAAGACTTGTTTATGACAGTCACTTGTCTCTGAAGTAGCGCTTTCTAATTGCACGTGGACTTGAAGGATTATTTTCGCTAGGTCTCAAAAATAGCAAGAGTTTGTCTTACATTTTGCTTACAGCTTCTTCGATTGACCAAAATTAGAAACCTCAAAAACTATTATCTCTACAGGAAAGAAAGATTAGGTATGTAATGTAAACTCAAAACTTACGGGTTCGGACAGTTTTATCAATAAAATCACATATGTTAAAACACTGAGTATCGACTAAACTTCGCGTACTCCAACACATACATTTTAATATTAGGATGAAGTATTTATTTTAGTGTTAGTATTACAATAAAACACCAGCCCCCAAAATGCTCTGAAAAACATGCAATCAACCTCTTACTATTCATAAATGCACAGTAAGCAACTTTGAATAATAATAATAATAGCAATAACAATGACAGTTTTCGTGCTGATGCATTTAACTTTTCAAACATTATTTTAAATAATGTATTAAATAATTGCTGACTAGACTAACATTTTGCATTATCTGTGATTGTTAGTTCTAGAAGTTCTGGTTGCCTAGTAAGGAAAAATGGTTTTTCGTTTAAGTTGTCAAATTCTGTATTCAATTTGCAATTGATGCTGGCTTGTGCATATTACAGATGAGTTTTGTAAATTCTTGAATGGCCTTTTTGGCCATTATTATAAGTAAACCAGGTGGGTGCATACATGGGTACCATATATATATATATATATATATATATATATATATATATATATATATATATATATATATATATATATATATGTGTGTGTGTGTGTGTGTGTCTGTGCGCGTCGAAAATGCATCCTTTACAAATATTCTCCCCCCCCCCCCACATGGCCATGAGTAAATAAATACTTTGACATGGACTACAATGTTATTGAGCTATAGACTTCAATCTAAGTATTACTGAAAATGAATATGTTTACTGGAAAATACGAAATATATACTTTGATACAAGCTTCAACTCACCATTTTAAGCTATCAACAATATACATTGCACTGCTGTTTTTTATATTTAAAAAACTGCGCTGTACTCTAGCACCATTAGTGTTCATGGCGGTAATTAACCCTTGTTACATGTCACATGGGATGCGTCTACATTGGTTAAATTAATTATAAATGAATCTACCTGAACAATTGATTTCATAACTTCATTTCGACTCCTTCTAATTGTATCAGTAAAGAACGTGACCTACCCTACCAACGTATTCGTCAACGGCACTCGTCCCAAGTTTAAGATGTTAACTTCAATACACCACCACATCTAGACTGATTCTATTGAAAAGAAATAAGTTTGGGGTGTATTCATATACAGTCTTAAGCAACAGTGAAACCACCCACTTTGAAAGGTTATTTCAAGGCGTCCAATGTGGCGATTGTACTCTGGACTAGACAAAACTATATGTTCATGCAAGCACTGGTATCTACAATCAGTCTGAGTTAATGTAAGTTGGGAAGTACAGTCTCATTCTTTTCACAAAGGATCCAAATACGAGGTCAGTTACATCTAGTTTAAAGTAAAGCCTTAAGGGCATTGATGAAGAAATATGAATATGAGATACAGTAGTGGATCCAATTAAATTATATAACTGTTTGAGAGAGAGAGAGAGAGAGAGAGTACTTTAGTCTTCCCACATTTATATTCTTTTGATTGTTGACATCCAACATTCCATCCACATGCGCAAACAAACCGTTATGCAGTTTCAGTTGCTTCCTAAAATGAGTCAATTTGGAAATTCATTTTTAAATCTACAGTTATAAATATATCATTCAACTGTGCTATAAAACGTTAATTGCAGTATCAGATATTTTATCTGTAATATCGAGTAGAAAGTTTCTCTTTGTCACATAGAAGTTATAGAGATGACCGGACTCACTTTTTATCCAGTCTCTGAGCCTAGCCAAGATTTGTTTTTCTTTTCTAGACATTCCAATAGACGATGTGATATAACTTCTACATGACTAGTGCAGATAAAACATAAATTAAATGAAATTTTTCCAATGTTCAACACTGTATTTGTTGCCAAACTTTTGTGCAAAATATGAGCTTGAAGCCATTTAGTTCTAGAAGTTCTGGTTACCTAGTAAGGAAAAATGCATTCTTATTTAAGTTGTCAAATTCTGTATTCACTTTTGCAATTGATGCTGGCTTGTGCGTATTACAGATGAGTTTTGTAAATTCTTGAATGGCCTTTTTCAGCCATTATTATAAATAAACCATGTACATGGGTACTATATATTAGAGCTGATACATACAAATTTACGACTGACATATTGCTGGGGCATCGATATAGCCCCTGAAATTCTAAGAAATGTACATGGGATCCAAAATTATTACGAAACCTTTCAAGGTTGATCCACAAACCATCTTCATTTACAAAGTCATTTATATAGAAATTCCTTTTTCAATCCAGTTTTTACACATTATTGTAGAGTTTCCAATAATAATTTTAAAATTGATCTATATTTGTGGACAGTGGGTTCTTCTTTGTTTTCAACGTTAAAATGGTAAACATATACAATTTTATGTGAACTGGGGATTTGGTAAAACTCATATTAAGGAGGTACTTTTTGATAATGCCAAACGCTTCATGACTGTAGTTTTAGTAAATGGTGTTAGTGATCTTTTTACACAGTGCTGAATTAAATTTTTAATTTCCCTGATTTTGTGATCATAGTTTAATTTAACTATATTGTTTATCTCGGTGGAAAGTCTTATGCCAGGATAAATAAATGAGGATGAATCCAAATCAAAATGACATTCTGAGCAATATTTAATTTTACTTCCAATCGAGACAGATTTTTTTTTTGCCAGTCAAAGTCATAGGGCCATTCAAAGATTTGTCCTGTGTACCGTCTGATTTAGGAATATACCTGAGCAGAGATCAAGGTTAGCTGGATTCACCTGGTGATAAGAATATAGCATTGATTCTTTCAAACTTTCAGTCTGAATACCAGTACATCTTCCATCAGATAAATTCGCAGGAGTGATCGTTCAAACCCCGACGGAGAACCAATCATTATTATCAACACATTCTAAATTTGCATATATATGATTTAAGTGTTTCAAGAGACTGTATATTGTTGAGAAGAATTACCCAGAAACACTTTAAATTCGTGGGGTTGCAATTTTTGTGGGTTTTCTCCGGTGTGTTAGACCACGAGTATAAAGACACAGAAAAATATCAGCCAAGCTGATATTCAACCCCTCCCCCATATACAACGGTAAGGCATCACCTGTTTCTTCGTTTTAATGTCACGGCTATCTCTACTGCTGACAATGAGAAAAATACATCGAGATACGTACATGATACTGACCGATAACAACTTTTATTCGAATGCAAAACTAAGAACGTTATTTGCATGTAGTCAGTTGGCCATCAGCAAGCGTATACATATACATTTAAGCTTGTCACACAAATGTATTATGGTAGCGCGTTCATTACAGTGTACAAATGTTAAAAATACTTACAATACAAAAGACACTACTTACGAAATTAGCGATGCCCCTGGCCTAAGGCTATCGCATGTTTTTTTTTTTTTTTGCAACACTGACCGCCGTTGTTTATCTGGCCTCGGCTCGTCAGATAATAAAAACGTTATTCAATTAATTTTCTCAGGCGGACGACACAAATAAAACGCGATAACAATATAGCAGGGTGGTCGAGTATTCAACAGTAGTTTTATGGATCATTGCCATTTCACCAAGTCCGCGTGTACACTGTTGAGGTTGTGTGTAGGTTTGATAAATTCAGGACGATGAAAATCAAACAAGACAATGGTTATTTATTCATTGATATCTGTAACTAAAACACTTAAATGCATGTCGATCAGGCTTCTGTAATGAATACACATTTTATATACTAATATTGATGGCAATTATAAAGAATGGCGTTGTAAATTTGTACGGTTTATATTTCTTCAAAACCTTGTATAATTTATCTGGTATTACAAACTTCAAGTAACCTTTCTCCCTAAAGTATATACGATTAGGTATGTAATGTAAAACTCGTACTTACGGGTTATGACAGTTTTATCACTAAAAACAAGTATATATGTATAAAAACTTAGTATAGAGATAACTTTATTTACTCAAATACATATTTCTCTGGATGTGAAGAGTATTTCTTTTAGTGTCAGAACAAAGTTCCTTGTCAGGGATAGAGAAAGCAGCAGAGGAGAGTTTTAGAGAATTTTATGAGTTTTGCTTTATTTGTTTCTTTTTCTTCTTTTAAGTCAGATAATTATTGATGTCACTAATATCAAAAGAACTGCATTTTCATGTAGTTGTTTAATCCAAACGCAGTGTGTTATAATGCTTCACTACTCTGAAGTCGGCGTCGTTTTCTTCATAGGAAAATATGCAGTATTTAAAGTATATACATGTAAAAAGAACACATCTAGTGCTGTCTTAATGTCTCGTCGTTAAGTTTGAAAATGACAGAATTGGAACTAATTTTCCCAACTTTTAGCGTGTGCCTCGTTGTGTTTTTTTTATAAAAAAAATACAAAACGTCTTGTATTTACTGATTTCAGAATTCGCAAAATGCACTTTGCCGTTAATCAATATAATTTGTATTAATTAGAGTAAATTTGGTAATAGCAATCATCGCCAACTAGCGCATTATGTAATTCCTCGAACACATCCTATAGTACAAGTCACATGGGTCATGTATGGTCATTTTCTCATTTTAAATTAAATATAAATTGTTCTTTCAAAATTTAACACTAATTTTCTTTAACCCAATTCTACTCAGTCTTGATTATTGATTCCTCTGCACCTCAATTGTCATCAAGAAACTTCCAGGCATATTATTATTATTATTATTATAAAAACCACTGTTCGTTCTGGAGTTTTGCCAGAGTTCAATTTGCTTCAGCGTTGTGCGTTATAACCGATTAGTGGGAAAACATTTCAAAAGAAACGCGTATTTATTTACAATCTCTAATTCTAAGCCTTTCTGAAGGAATAAAGTATCATCTGCTATCCTTCCTATGGAAATCCTTAAAAAAAAAATTTTTTTTTTTTGTATTGTGTTTAAGGTGACACTTGTTGTGGTACGCACTCAGAACACGTTAGCCCTGTTCACATTTTTTTTTGATCCAAAAATTATTACTAGATCATCTGCTTATAAAATTTTAAACAGTTGTAGCTTACCCAAGTCAGCTCCTTGTGCACCACTGGTAATAAATTCTCCTTCCATTTGATTAATAAACCTGCAAAATAAGAAGTGCGACAAACATTCCCTTTGGCGCAAACCTGTTACAAAAATAAAATCTCCTACATGATAGCATTGAATCCCATTTTACTCCTGACACTTTCTTACATTAAATACATAATATTAAATATTTTAAATCTTATTCCTAACTTAGTAATTAATGCCATACAATATCGATTTTAATAGAATCAAATGCTTTAGTCAAATCAACAAAACAATATTTAATAATATAATCTGAACATAATGTGTTATTAATCCATTTAATGTAATCATGTTATCAGTACTGGAAATGTTTTTCCAAAAACCAGACAGGGAATCAACATAAACCTAATCATCAATTAACGAGCCTACGATTCGTTTTTACAATCGTAGTGAACAATTGACTCATGACACTTTAAAGAGTGACAGCTCTGAATCTTCTAAGTTATTTATAGAAACTTTCTTGTGGACAGGTATAACTTTACCCTCATACCAAATCTCTGGAAAGCATCGAGTTCTGAAAAAAGTCTTTTTAAGAGTTTTTTTGCTGTTGGTACACTTAAAAAGACTTTAAAGTCATTTATTGATTTAGCTGGTATATGCTTAGTAATACATCCCCTCAAAAGTTGCCAGTTATTCTTAACATTCCTCTTCGAGCTCCCATTAATATATTCTTTCTGCCAACTAAAACTCATCTCCATTATACCCAAATATATGGCTTATATGACGAGCCATATCGATCAAACGAACTCGAATGTGTACGCTAAATAGATTTAATAATAGATTTAATAGTTACTGACAATAATATTATACATTTTTTTCAGTATTTTATCGAAGTTCAAGCTGACTGATGAGGAAATTACTTTATTAGTAAATTCATTAATTACATCAGGTTTCTATTTATATTTTGAGTCGAAAGTGCTAGTGTATTTCCCATAAATATTAATATTACAAAAATAAGTATTTACTTAGATACGAAACTATTTTGACTCGTAAAAGATCGTAATGGCTCTACCTGGTGTAAAGTAATAAATGCAGATGTATTCAATGTCTGTCACGTTCTTTATTCTCCAAGCAGCTTTTGTTCTCGTTTATAAATGAAGTTTTGCTCGTAAAAAATAACTTCAAAATAAGCAATCAATAGATTAGTCCTGCTTTATCAAGGTCCATAGCAATCAGGTCTCTCCGACTTCCTACTTTGTCAAATGTGCAGTTAGATCACTTTATATGCATTGGCTTAAGGGTAATTGTTTTCAGGTAAGCCGAGATCTGATCTGAATGTACATCTACGCTGTCATTCAGTTGATTAAACTGACCAATCACCTGTAAAAAATACTACCCATGATTCATCATTGTAAAAAGTCGTTAGCAGATAAATTTAGTAGCTGCAACTTATGCGTACATGTGGCTGTTACAATCTTTGTCACAACGCTGCTATGCTTTATGTGAGACATCAGACTTTATCCGCGAAGCATCGTGAAAACATCAATGATTTTTAGCAATTTTTAAACAGTGAGCAACGGGGAGACAAGTCCTATACAGAGTTCACATAAGCTATCAGAAATATGTCAACAATAACATCCAGGAGTGATCGGTGACAACTTGACTGCATGTTAACCTATAATTTTTGAACGTAAGCTAAAACGCCGCCTCCATTAACTTACATACATTCCAACATACTTGAGCCCTTTCAAACATTAGAATGTGTTTACTTCTTTCTTTGAGGCCAATAACATTGACATTCCAATACAAAGCTATACTCATTGTCTAGCACGTTGCAAAACTTACAAAAGCTTGTATTACAAGGATTGTGTCTATCTACTGTATGTGCGATAGGACTTACAGTTCACGTGTTTTGTCAACACTTTTATCGTTAAAAAGGATAAAAACCTTTTCAGCTATTTATGACATTGGTAGACTTGGCGATAAATACAATGCATATCGATTATGAGGAAGCAAGAATGAAAACGGGAAGATGCTATTAAAGAAGAATTTAAAAAAAAAAAGATTTTATTAATAGGTATACTGAAAAAGCAGACAGAATTTAGAATTGTTAAATAAAATATATTTGAATAGAGTATGCAGGAATCCGGAATAAACAGAATAAAGGAATCTGATGTAAAAAAAACCCCATCCCAAAACATGATGATGATGATGATGATGATGATGATGATGATCAACAACAACAAACAATTAAATAGCAGAGATTATACAGTGGTTACTTCAGATTATACCAGGATCTCTTTACATTGCAAATGAAATTTTTGAGAATGTATAGAGCGTATAAAAATGAGAAAAGATTATTATATAAAGAGCATGTAAACTACACCCCACCCCCACCCCCAACCCCCAAACAAACTAAAACCCGAGTTCATTTCCTAGCAAGACATTTTTAGGAAACGAAATATCAATTTTATTTTTATTTCCTTGCATCATTCATAATATATTTAGGATTACAATATCTAAAACAGGCCAAATGATATTAAATAATCAACCTGAGACTAGAGAAGATTCAAATAGAGAGAGAACAATAACAGTACATATTAATTATGTGTAGATGTAAGCAATTCCTGGCCAAACGAATACCAGAGAGATTAACAAGATATAATAATTAACAGAAGACATGTAACAATTCTGACAGTATGATAATTAGTTTATTTTATATCTTTTCATACAACAACACGGGAGACCCCTGCCACTTTATTTTTAAAAACCTTATTGTGTTAAACTTGATAAAATTAGAGTCAGTCTCATGCGCATTTTCAAGGTGCAAAATGGAAATAAAAGAGTCAGCGATAAATTAAATAATCAACTTTTAAATGGATTCTTGGGGATTCATCACGAATGCGAAGATGCAAAAGTAGTATAGGGGGGCGAGTGAGGGACAATTGTACTTTAATGTTAAAACAGAGGGGCTGTAATCGGCAAACAATGGAACTTTAACATGGGTGGGACTTTCTAGGGGCAATGGGAATTTAACATAGGGATGAATGGCTACTATGTTTTGGGAACGTCTATGGACAGTACGAATTTAACATGGGTGACGTCACGGTACTGGACACTGGGGAAACAGTGCCAACAATGTTGCAAGTGGCTGACCTCAACTGGGTAGAGCAACGAGGAACAGTGTTGCAAGTGGCTGACCTGAATACGCGCTACTCTAGGGACAAGGGGTAAACACAATACAGGCTTAGACATAGAGATATGTTTAGAGACATGTACAGAGACATAGACATATACATAGACAAAGATATACATAGATTTATATACATAAATCTACCAAACAAACAAATATACAACCGACTAAAATATTTAGGCAAAAGAGAATAGACATCTTGTCGAGACATATGAGTGGCTCTGAAAAGGGCCTTTGGGTTCTTCTTCTTCTTCCTCCAGTTCTTTAACCATCTCCTCAATTTCTCTATTCCTTTCTTCTTCTTCTTCTTCTTTTCACCCTCTGGTATCCAGTCAGGATGTCCCATGGCTCTGAATTTTTCCTGCACCTTTATCCAATTTTCATTGAGTCTGTCAAATGCCGATTTTATCTGTCTTTTTTCATTCGCCGTTCTCTCCTGAGTCCAGGTAGCTTTTATCTTCTTCACCTTCCCTTTCGTCCAATTTTTAAAAATTTGTTCTGCATTACTTAATTTTTCTAATCCCATTTCACACTCCTGAGTGACAAGTAAGACCAAGCTTTTAAATTCTCTATAAACACTTTACTTTTATCACACTATCTACAGCCTCCTTAAATTTACTCACGTTAACATACTCAGACTTAATGAATCCTCTCAACTTCTCCACTTCCTCCTCTACGACGTCTTTGACCAGATCTCGGACTGCTTTTAGACTCGTCACTTGACTAGTCACAAAGTTGAGGGTAACTGTATACCTCCATTCATCTGCAATCCTTTCTAGCATATACGTTACATCCATCATCCAATACCAACCGTCTTTTAAATCATTAACCAAATTCATTTTTAACGTGTTGACTGGTCAACAAAGGTAGCCAGACTGTTAGTTAGTTAGTCGAGACCAATAATGTGTTAGCCACCTGTGCAATTAGATCAAATCCAGCAAGTCTAAAAATAATCCTACTTCTTAATAAATTTATCTAATTCTATTACATAGTGTACGTAATAAAAATGCTTTAATTTTCCTATTTAACTAATATGTCTAAAAGACAAAATAAAAAGTTTGGTCACTGTTAGGTCATAGAAGGTTTTAAGTTTTGATGTGGCAATCCAATGGATCAAGTTTGTGTGAACATAGTTTTATCAAAGAGGGATACCAAGCCAAAATGGTTCCCTAAAGAAAAGAGGCAATTTGTAGCCCTGAGAAGGGCTTTTGTTTTTATGTCCACAACCAGAAGGTGTCCCTGTGGTTCTCAAAAACAGGAGTGTGTTTATCATCATATTCTTCTGTGGGAAATGCCTCATACCCACGGATAATTGACAACGCAGTGGCGAGTTTCACAAGGGTGGTAAGCGGGCAATTCTCATAGGCTTTCGGATAGTTCCTTAGTGTAAGTTGAGCAAATTGCCATTGTTGTGTGTTGGGCTGCTTCATTGGTTGCAGAGATCTCCATGCCATGTACTTGATGGAACTGATGAAATTTTTGGCCTTTTTGGTGTCATTTAGAGTATGTTGATAACCCAACCTCGTGGCGCATTGCTCGACCGTATCTTTTTCTCCGTTCTTATCCTTCCCTCATTCCGCTCCTACCGTATGTTTTGCTGAGCGCTTTTCTAGTTTAGTTTGTAGTGGTTTCTCAGTCATGGTGGTAGCTTCCCTTGTGGATATGTCCATCTGTGTTACAGCGTCCTTCCTTTTTAGGGCTACTGAACGTTGGTCTGGGTGGAAATAGATGTAGTTCTAAAGCATTTGGGGCGCCTTTACCGGGTGTTGGTGGCCTTGTATACCGCCTAAGTTAGAAGCCGGAGTAATGGAGTGGCTAGCCGCCTCGTTGTGGGCAGGTTTCCTTCTCTGATTACTTTTCATATTGCTTTTCTTTCTTTTGACAATGCAATAGTCTTCCTCTCCGATATTAAGGTCTGCACCCTCAATGTTAGAGTCCCAGACTAATAATAGTGTTGTTCTTCTTGCTCCAGCTCTCAGACTCCAATTTGAAGCTAGAGATAAACCAATAGCCTTAATGGCCCTTAGTGATGGAGTGGGTATTACTGCGATAGCTGGTAGCCATCTTGGAGTCACGCCTTGCACGCTTTGTGTCGCAGTATTGACTTCCATCACTGTTGCTTCTAGCTCGATCAATGTGAATATAGCCAGACTGACGAACGAAAGACTTTATATACCTCAAGCACGGACGTGAAGGAAAATACACATATTATATGCCAAACAACCCACAGAGATAACAATGATAACCTAAAATAAAACTATTTTGCATATTTTTCACACTATTACCAACAAATGGTCTCCTATGAACACATAGCATAGAAGGGAATATTTTAACAAGACATCAACAAACCCTCACCTACAATTACCATGTCATTCCAAACACACACACACAAACACACACACACAAAAACACTCACACACACACACTATACACCAGCAAAGGGAGTCGGTGTTTATAGTCACACTACTCCGCTTTCAGACAAAACAAACACTCATGAGAGTAGGGACAAGGGTTTTGTTAACACTAACATATGATTAGCAACTTGATTAGTCTCTCTTTTCTAGAGATCTGGTTAGCCATGAGAAGGGTTGTTTTGTTTTAAAACTCCCAATACACCTGGCTAATGCCTACACCTCAAAGGTCAGGCCCCCTCACACAATGCCTACACCAGTCTTGCTCCCGATTTATGTGTGTGGCTAGGAGTGAAGAGGCAGCTTGATTGGCTTCACTATCACATTCCACAGTTTGTGAGATAGTGAAGACCTCTCTACTTCGTCTATTCCAGACCCATGGATATTGAGGTCTCTGTGGCTCCCACTCTTGTGTTTGCCTCTTCAATCCCTCATCCTAAGTTTCAATGTGAGGGACCAGGGGTCTTGGTTGTAGTAGTAGCTGTGGTGTTTGACGCTGTTTAGGTGTCCTCACCATTGGTTTGACGTCACAGTTCTGTTTAAGCATCAGGTGAGGCAGGATTGTTTCTTTCTTCTCGTATTCTTTCTTTTTCTTCTCCTCCTCTTCTTCAATCCTGGCACTTTCTTCTATTTCCTCCATGGTCAGCTCATCCGGTAGGCGACGGACATAGTCCAGGTACATTTGAAGTTTCAACAGTTTGGGAATTCTGCTTATCTTCTTAGATCTCGATCAGTGAGTGGTGGATAGCCAGACTGACGAACGCCCCGCTTTATATATCTGAGGCACGGACGTGAAGGAAAAAACCATATAGACAAAACTAACGATACACACACCATAACCAAACCATGGACCGCAGGCCTAAAAGAAACATTCACTTCCACTTTTTCATACAAACTCACTCTACTAAACCAAATTCATACAACCCTAAAATAAACACACACACACACACTCCTAAAATTCAAGGAAACGAAGTGAGTGTTTAATAGACACACTTCTATCTCTTGACTTACAAACACACTCAAAGATCAACACACAAATACAGATACATTTGGCAATAAAGTACTATCTCTTTTCTAGAGATATGTTTGAAGCCCTGAAAAGGTATGTTTGGCTTGTTAAGAGTTTTGGTTGAAGGGCTGAGGGCTACCCCTCGGAGAATGGATACAGGAACGGCTGGATATTTGATGTAGGGTTGAAGCTTTCCCTTCTACGTCCTGCGTATCCATCTAAACCGCATAGGTCCCCCAGGACCAGGAGTTTCCAATGATGGCGTCTTTTGATTGGATTGGACTGCACTCCATGGAACTTTAAAAGCTCGTTTATCAGCATTGTCAAGATTGGTATTGGGCAGTCATAAACTGCTTTGCCCATGGTGCTGATATCTACAATGGCTTATTTAGCATCTTTAAATATTTTGAGGTTTTTCTTTTCTAGCGCTCCATCATAATATATCTTGTGATGGGCTTCGAGTATAGTTCGGAGTGCGTCATTGAAATAAATGGCTGCATTGTTGTTTTGAGGTAGGTAGGAAAGGTCCCATGCATCAAATTGGTCGGCCACATAGTTTTCTACGTCTGTTTGAATTGTGGCTTGGTCAGTCTTGGTTGGGCCACTTCTTGTTTTGTTTCTTTAGTGTCTTTTTTCTCAGCTTGTGGTAGTAATTTTTTTTACTACTTTCTGGTGGTGTACACGTTTTTGGTATGGCACCAGTGGTTGCTGACTTGGTTGTAGTTGATGTTGATGTTGCTTCAGTTGGAAGTGCAGTGGGTTGTTGTTTCTTGGTACGCTCACTAGTTTTGGTTGTTGTTGTTGTTGATGTGAGTTTCCCATGATCGGTAGCAATTTTCCCGCTAGATGGTTTAGGGGGTACTGCAGTAGGAGATGTCAGAGTCTGCTACTCGAGTTGTTGAAGTTGTTGTTATTCCAGTTTTTGGTTTAGCAACAGCAGTTGTTGTAGTAGTAGTTGTTGTTGTTGTTAAACCCGCGTCCATTTTCTGGGCTAAGAATGGTAATGTGGCTGCTACAAATCTACTTAAATTGTTGTGGTCCTTAATTTTGTGTGGCGGTGCTGGGATAGTAAAAGGAATTGTTTCCTTTTTTCTCCTCCCTTAGGGATCCCTCAATTGCCATTGACTCCATTCCACTAGTCAAATGACTTGGTTTCACCTCCTAGCTAAATACAAGAGATATATATAATGGTCACAAAGCCATATATCTACTTTGTGTTCGTTTCTAGAAGAGTCACGATCAAAATGAATCACTAAAAGTTCTAAGGGATATCTAAGACTGCGTTGATGAAGAAAATACATACAATATAGTCCACACACCATGAAATCTGTGCCTTGTAATTTCAGATTATTGAATCGTGTGGTCTTGGCATTTCTTCTCATGAAGTCGATGATGTCTTTCAAAAGCGGAAATCCATACGAATCAAAATATTCCACACAGGTATCATCGGGAAACTAGACGGTTACCCAGTGGGTTCCTGGGAGACAACTGTCATTCGTGTTGATCACATAAGCTTGATGGTCTTTTGGTTTGCGATGAGGAACTTAATATTTATCGCACACAACAGGATTCCAAGAAGCGGTGTACGAACTGTATTTCAAAAGGTAATCAAGTTCCCAGGTATCCATTTTGTTTGTTTCCTTTTTCACAGGTGATAATAAGTCATCTATTCAATTCTGACTTTTTCCTTGAAAATCACGTAAATTTTGTCTTTCCTGTCAATCGACTACTCGGCACACAGGATGCATGACTTACAAGTCATTAGAGAATCGTTTTTGAAAACTGGAGTTTCACTGTGACTTTCCTTTTGAAGAATGGAATATTTTGCCCTAGATCTCCTTTTATACGAATGTTGACACTGTCGAAAGACGACTTACTGACGGGCAAATAATGAGGATGTACAAATTCGCAGTAAACGTGATAGGTGTTTCCATCTTCCTCGTCATTGGTCGTGCACTAGTTAAGTGACATCAAGCAATTCGGTGGTCCAGTTAAGTAAATATCCTTTGTCGAAGGTGCGTTTGGTTTTGCCAAAGCACATCCAATCTCCCGTCGTATACACTCCACCTTTCTTGGGGGCATCCGCAGTCGGGGACGTACCAAACAGACTATCTAAGACGACCTCTTCGTTGACAGGAGTCACTTCTTCGGGGGGCGCATCCAATGCTGTGATGGTAAGATTGATTTTACGCTTTGACCAGACGTGGCAAGACGTCGATGTACTTGAGAGTGTGTTGATGCGTAAATATTTACACATGCGTTCTTTCAGGGTACGTTGAAAATGTTCCACGATGCTGGCCTTGGTTTCTTGATTCTCGGGGATGAAACAATGAATGTCTTGTTTATTCAATTCTTTTTGGAAGGCTTGGTTCAGAAATTTGGTGCCTTTGTCGGTTTGCCATCGAAGAGGGTGACGACCACTTTGTTTCAACACCAATGTTAAGGATCGCACTAACTCAGTGCTCAATTTGAAAGTCAATGGCGCACCCAGGCAAATTTGGAAAAGACGTCGATGACATAAAACAAATATTTGTAGCCACTACTGTTGGTAGCCAAATGAGAAACATCAGCTAAATCGACTTGCCATTGATGATCAATACTCTCCACTCGGGTGTGACTTTTGGAAACTTTTCGCCTAATTGGTTTGTGAATACCTGGCTTGATCTTGTAACTAGCGTTGCACTTAAGGTAAACGGATACTTTTCAGTCTGGTTTTGTCTGCACAATTCAGTTACTAAATCCTGCGTAATGCGCAGGATGGGCTGGATCGTAGTAAATGTTAGCTAACAAATGATCCATTAGAACTCTCTCTCTTAAATAAGTCACCCACTCTTCACGGATTATACTCTAACTTGGGTGAGGTGGTTTGGAAACGGCTTTACGTGTCCGACGTGCCACGGGAGTAGAAGTCAAGATAGTGGTGGTGGCAATGAGATGGCTTTTGTCTTGCTTTCTTTTTTCACATCTGCTTTCCCTTCTTTCTTTTTCATTTCTGTCGAAAGAGGAATGGACATTTATCTTTTTTACCCAAGCTTTGAGTTCTTTGTGTTGGGGTGTGGGAGAAGTGTTCAACAAGGACGCTGAAATCTTACTAGGGATGGGAGCCACTGACGGTATTTGAAAGTCTCTTCTTCCTCGGGCATCCGTGGGACTGCGTCTGTCTTGGTTACTGGTGGTGGTAGCGGTGGCGATGGAATTTTCATTAGGGCCTTGACATCGGTGGAGCTGTTTCTTCTAAAGCTTTCTGGTGAAAGAGTTGAAATCGTTGTAACACTTGACCGTACCTTTGTGATTTTTCCATTACTGACAAATCCCTGCGATCCATCAACGATTGCAATTAGTGTTGTAACTGGGACATCTCGGTCAAATGAGGACTGGGAGGTAAATACGGGGGGCGTTGTTCTTGATAACGATGGAATTACATCCATCGTTTGCCCCTAATGTCAGCTTTCGTCCTTCCATCAGATTCCAAAGTACACGTCTGAAATCTTTTAACCCATGAGGTCACTTTTATCTTCTTGATCCTTGGACCCATTTGTGAATCAGCTCTCGTCATGAGTCCTGTAATCATTGTTACCAATACTCCTGTCACCAACGGTCCTAACAACGGGTGCACAAATACTCCGCGTTGTACTAGCATCTTTTTGTTTTGATAGATGTGTATTCTGTTTGCATTATTTGGCGAAGAACGTGTCGATCGATGCTTGGCTAAGCATTTTTCTGATGTTGAGACAAAGGTACCATTCCGTTCAAGACATTCAGGCAAAATTCGCTGTTTGAATGCGGTGTTTTCGTATGGGTGGAGGGGCTTTGGACAGGACGGACAATGTTTGGCTAAACGAGGAGGAAGTCATTTCCTTTTCTTTCCTTTTGGGTTAGAAGAAACATGGTTTCGGGGGGTGGGGGTGACATCTTTATTCGTTACGGAGCACACACAAAATACACAGACGTTGAAGACTTGGCACACGTCAATTTATCTTATTGTTTTTTAGTATAATTTTTAGTAGTTCGTAGGGATTGTAACCAGTCTGTTTGACGAACTGTTTGACTATCGAATCATAGAAACCTTCCCTTTGGCAGCTCCTCTTTTTCATTGGACGATTGTGTCTTTTCTTTGGTGAGCACTGTTGGGCTAGACATCTTTCTCGGATGCAGGGTCAAACGTTGAGACTGTCCTTTTCTTTTTCTTTTTTGTACAGGAGAACGACAATATCGGTGGTGTGACTTCTTTTAGGTGACATCGTTTTGCTTTCAGGAGCAAAAAAACGCTGATACTCATCTTCTGGCACGGGTCTTTTTTATAGTGGAATGCGTCACCACTGATTGTAGCTACGTCGTATCAACTTTATGACAAGCAACACTCCTCGTTCAGGGGTTCGTAACGGATTAAATCGTGTCAGTTCTTGCTTGGATGAATCCAGTAATCTCTGGAACATGCCCGATCTCTCTTGGACTTTAATTTTGAGGGCAGGTACTTTGTTAAGAGCTTCCACTGGAGCTAAAGAGGAGGAGGGTGTCACCGCTAGAGAAGTTTCTGGAGACAGGGGTTTCCATTTGTTCATGAAATGGGGACAAACGGGTTTCAAATTGGGTTTGGCTGGCATCACTGGCAACGGTGACGTGAAAGAAACTGAGGCTACCGGAGACGCGGTCACCGTCCCTGCAGGTGCTGGCTTGGGAATGTAAGGTTGCGTCCAGATAGCAATGTCACTCTTTTGCGGTAAAAAGCTGTTTTCTGGGGTCTTTTCTTGGGACATTTCTTTTTATGGGAACTTTTTTTCTTTGGGTCTGTTACCTAGTCTTGACACCACTGCACGTTTTCGTCTGGTACGTTTGGGGTGGGGAGAGGCTTTTTTCTTGGGGGTGACTTTTAGGTCATTAGGATCCTATTTTAAGAAGGAACTAATGATGACACCTTCATGATAACATCTATCTCCAGGTTTCAAAATGATTTGCATTTTGGTTTGAATGTTGATGCGGAGATCTGCCAGTTGCGTCAAGGCTACTTTGTTTTGTCAAAAAAGAGTTTGGTTTGATGAGGGATATGAATGATGCCTTGAAGTAATTGATGTGTTGTCACTGAAAACCATAGTAGGATTTCTCTGAGACTCGCTTCTACGACACGAGCACGTATTTGTGGATTTTTGTTTCGGCTGATGCCGCACAAACCACGAATCAATTTGAAAGAAAAAATGAGACTGAAGGGACGTCATGTTGAAGATGTTTGAGACAGACCAAAAGTGTCCGAGGTTTTGATAGATTTTTTAAGTCGACAGGGACGTGTACACGACAGGCCCTCCGTCTTGGCATCAGTGGTGAAACAAATGGGCACAAAATCGCATATGATCGAGGGTAGTGGGTTTTAAATACACGAGTAAATGGGAGTGAGGGGTTTGCGTGGCATCGCCGCACGCATGAGTCCGCCAAGAAGTTCCTAATTGTCTGGCTAACACTTGCACTTGCGATTTATTTCTTGGACTTTTAAACAAGACTACGTAATGAGATTGAGGCTGATGGTGCGATGGGCTTTACCTTGTTGAAACGAATGATGGGTGACGTAAATAACACTGGCATTACGATGATGCCCTTTGCGCCTAAACCACAGTTTAATTTCTTCTTTGTCTTCTCCTAACATGTCGAAGATCACCAGATGGATTAGACTGGGGTCAGACACGATCAAGTCTTCATCGCGAGTAATGCCTTCCACAAACACAATAGGAATATCCTTGATTTTCTCACAGGAGGCTGTATGCCGATTGCTGCTCTTTGTAACACCACACGATACTTTGAGGTGGACGATCGATCCAATGATATTTATGTTCGATCATACGTTTGATAAATTCTGTTTTTCCTGAACCGCTTTGTCTAGCAATTAACATATTGACATGTTAAAAGGATGGCGAAGATACAATTCCTCCCAAGTAGCACGATCTAACTTTTCGTAGATGACTTTCAAAGCGGAGCAGGAGGTAGCAGAGACAGCAGAGGTAGCCATAGTGAAGGTGATGTCACTTTTAAAAGAACGAGGACAAGACGAGAGTTATTTTTACTTTTCAGGACACTTTTTTCCTAAATGTTTAAAATTGAACACGAAAAGTAAAAATACATAAAAGTACATCAATAAAATGCAAATCAAAATGATCAAAAAGGAATGTAAACAAGTTACTGTACAACATTTTTTGTGACGAAGGTGTGGTGTCCTAGGGACACCGTGGAATGTTCTTATAGTCTCTACACCACTTGGTACAGTCTCACAGGTCTCCTCACGGAATGGCTTTTTGGGGGTGTCCATGTCGATGACAGTACTGTAGTGAATGGAGTGTTTTCCTCGGTGCCGGGAGGGGTCCCGTGTGGCCGAGTGGTCTAAAGTGCTTACGGATCACTGATATCTCACCTCTGTCTGCGTGGGTTCGAGTCTCGGATTCGGCCAATGTGGGTATGTGAGAAAGCTTGCCAGTAGCTTCTCGTGTGTCGGTGGTTCTTTCTGGTGATTTCCCGGATTCTTCCACCACCGTTAATACTGGCCGCCATGTATAACCTATCGTGTGCTGAAAAATGGCGTTAAACCCTACAACAACAACAAAAATCCACCGTGCCGGGTTCTTCTGGCAATGTGACTAACACGGGTTTAAAGGTTACATTTTCCACTGATCGTTTGAAGTCATTAACACAAGTCTTTGGCATAATGAGCCACTTCGTTTGTCCAAGCCTCGAAACCAAAACTTTTCCAGTCACGTACATCTGTCCAGTGAGGGTGCAAGTCACACACATGTTTGTGAGCATCCTCGGTGACGAATCTTTTTTTTTTCCCGTGGAGGTAGAGAAGTATGGAGATGAAATCGCAACGTTTCTAACAAAATGAATCTCACGTGTACATTTAAAGGTATCACCTTCATGTTTTGTTTTGGTTGGTACAGATCGTAAGGAGCACACAAGGAATCGGCTGGTAGGCGAAATCCCAGAATGGAAGTCCCTAAGACACACACCACTCGACGACCCAAATTCAATGAACACAGTTCTCGTAGAAAGTGTTGGTAATCCTCCACTTTTTTAATAGTGTCATTGACTTCCTTCCAAGGAATTTGTTGTGTCACTAATGATACAGGTCTTGGCATGGTAACGTGTTTTTATACCCTCTTTTGTTGGCGGTAATAAATGTACTGATGGCGTATCCAAATTGTTAATCACTAACTCGCACACCAGACGGCGAACATATGTTACCTCTCCAACCAAGATTAGTCCGTGTAAAAGATTTTGGCAATCCTCTAACTCTTCCTCTGGAATTCGGTGCAGTATGGACACTTTGTAAGTAGAATCTGTTGTATCCAAATCCTTCTGACCCTCACAAAGTTCATCAGTGTCTGACCATTGGAACGCTGTCATCAGAATTAGTCCTCTTATAGCATTCTGATACCAGTGGTTCAAACACTGGTGACGTAAAATATGCAGTTCTTTGAGTTTTACTTGTATTTTGACGTATTCTCAGTAAATACGTTCTCTCAACTCTACAGGCAAACCAAGAATGTTCTCGTGTAAAGCATCCGAGACCATGTCAGTCAGTATTTATACTCAGGTTGAGGGGTCACTTCTAATTGCCCTTATTTTTTTTAAAAAGTTCTCCTAGAGCGAAAGTGATGGACGTAGTGAGTAATTTCTGACCACTGCCATTCCGGGAAACGGTCAAGAATGTCAGTAAAAACTTCTAATGTAAATGGTCTAAATAGGAGTACTCGAAAGAACGCAGACTTGATTAAGAGAAGTTTGACGAGTTTCCTCTTGTGAATTTCTCGACACAAACATTCTACAGTCACCAAATGAGATTTTGTTCTGGCAAGTCCCTGCCAAACTTCCTTGTAAATCTTCTCTAATAATAGAGTATATACGGGTTTGGTGGTCCATAATTGATTAATAATGAAAATGAAAATTTTAGTAAAAAATATCTTTTGAAAGCTTATCCTATCTGTAATTTAAAAAAAAATATAGACAAAATTCTATTGATGCAATTTTAGTATTTGTACAGGTTTGACTTAGGAGTACTCAGTAGTGAAAGTAGCACCTGATTCATTTGGCGCAGAATCAATAACGTGTTTCAGGCACATGTAGATTTAAAAAATGCCGTGGGTCATATGGTGTTCTCCACACAGAAGCTTGCACCAAGGATAGTTGTGCATGGAGTAATATAAGTCTGATCATCAGCACCCAGAAATTTAAAGTTATTGAATTTTGAATATGTTGGTGTTTCCATATGTTTACTATGGGAGTTGAATTAGTACCGTGACTCCGTTAGTTAGGCTGTAAGACCTTGACGCCCACAACATAAATATCAGCGTCAGGTCTTACATATAGGACTATAATACATGTATTACAAGTCAATTTTAAGCAACGATACGAGCCGCTGTGCGTGCAACATGATTGCGTTCAAAATTTAACAAAACTTCTTCAGATGGTTCTTGATGTCCGTTTATCCTCAAAGCAACTTCAGAAACTCAAAGTGTGTCAAATGCCATTGGATTTCTTTCCTATGAATCTACTCTGGCATTTTCCTGAAATGCGATTAATATATGGCGTAGCGCAGAAACTCCTTGCTGTGATGCTATTTGCCATGTGAATAACCAAGCCGCATTGCTTTGAACGCTATCTGTAGTCATTGTCAACCATGACAACAACAGTTTAACACCTGAATTCATAAAATCAGTTAGTTTTTCTTCTTCAGCAAGCGATGGTGTCATTACCGGCACCCACAGTGACAGTTTTGTTAATATTACTTTACCAGCATCAATTGCGTTAGTTCGCCAGATTGCAACATTGTCGATGGCTTTTCTTACAAGTACCACAATATGTTTAGCTCCAAATATAACTTTTCTAACATTTCTACAAAATCCAAAAATATGCGATAGTGGAATCAAACATGAAAAATTTTCTTCACTGATCTACGTGTGCAAATCCTAAGTTGAAATGTTCGTTCATTGATATTACTGCAGGTGTTTCTGCAGCTCCTGCAGCGTTTCTTACATCACCTATATTTATGTAATCACTCTCAGGCTGATCCGTGGTATCCTTTGCAAACATCATTGACGGACCAGCTGACTTCGAGTAATCATCAGAATGTCTTGTCAGACCTAATGTCGTCGTAGCAATATCAACATTTTCGAGACATGATTCAATATTTTGCCGTCTATCATGTACATAACAATGTTAAATAATGCCATGACACCATTATTAACAAAACCAACCCGATCACCAATTCCGTATGCTGTATCATCTGCTTTAAAAGTCTACCTTCTACTTCAATAAATGATTCAGCAGGTAAGAAATATCTGCTTGTATCTTGAACTTGTAATTCGATTCGACCATACTGATGTGCTACTCGTGCATCATAAGAATAATAATGATAATCGCGTATAGATTTATCTTTAAGAACCGGTGCGTCCATATAGAACGCTGGATCGGATATACGCTTGAACATTTTTATTATAATTGTTATTGTGTAACACGAAGACCACTTCCTGCTATCACACTAGCAGTTATATTTTTTCTTTTTCTTTTTTCTTAAATGGGACCCAGCCAACTCTGCTAGTTTTTGATTTGCAGCTTGATTTATTATTTTACTGACATTTGCAGGCATAACTTCAGTGCTGGCCAGTTTCACTGGTGGCTGTGGTTTTCTTCATACTAACTGAGCTAATCTTTCTTTGATCGATGAAAATGCTTTACCGGCAATATTACCAATATCACTAATACCTTTATCATGAACAGCCTCAATAGCCTTCATCCCTAATTGTTTTGCAATCGGTATTGCTTTTGGAGCCATCCTTTCGAATAAACCCACAACAACATCACCAAATCCATCTCTGTAAATCGGTTTGTAAGTTGGTAATCGTGAGTTTACTACCCTAACTATTACAGGCCCACGTTGAGCTGCGTATAATCATTTTTAAATTACATGCCAATTAAATGTTTTCAGTCGCTGTGATAATCATCAACAATTTCATTAATGAGAGACTGATAAATATTATGATCCATAACACCTCCTGTAAATAATCTTTGACAAATATATTTCGTTGATGATTTCTGGAGAATTAAGGACAAGCAATAAGACCACTTCCTCCTGATGTAGTCAGGGAAGAAAAAACACTTCCAGTTGTTTCTTCTGCTTCTTTCCTACCTGGCGAAGAACGTAATTCCCACATTTGTCTAGTCCTCATAAATTCTGGGTCTTTTTCTTTTTCTCTCTCTTGTTTAGTTTTTTTTTTTTCTTTTTTGTTCAGCTTCTTTATCACTTATTGTTGGAGATGGTTGCTTCTGTAATACAAGTAGTTTTTGTGATTCTAGCCATTGTAATTTTTCACTAGAGTTACTTACTCTATCAATAAAATCATTATATCTTGGATCTTTTCTTTTATCGATCCTATCAAGGTTATAACGTATTTTGTAAACCCAATCAAACCAGGTTTCACTTTTTACATATTTATTTGAGTACGCAGGTTTCAAAAATGCTGTTTTATCATTATAACTGTCCACGGCAAATATAGGTAAATCTACGTCTTTAATATTCCTTATGTAGGGAATGCTATCATTGCTAAATTTATCAATTACATAAAGCTTTTCTTGTTCTGGTGTATCACCCTTTTTAATACGAGCTTGTTCAATATCTTTGAGTACTTCTTTATCTATGTCAATAAGCTGAATATCATCTACTTCATCTGAAATATCTTTTTAAATCTTTTTTGTTTGTTTAGTTCTTCTTGCTATTTTTCAGTTTGCTCAGCAGTTTGTTTTACTGCTGGAAGAAGACCTTCAGTAGCTTCTGCAACTCTTTCAGTAACCTTTGTAATAGGTTTAAATAATTTTTCTGTACCTTCTGTATACTCAACTTGTTATTCCTGATGTTCTTGAAGTTTTTGTCTAAGAGAATCGCGAACAGGTAAAAACTTTTTGATTGCTTCTAATCTTTCTCGAGCTGAACTAGCAGTATAAGATTCTGTGCCAAGTGTCATTATTGATGTAATAATGATTTAGTTATAGCAGCAGAGAGGGTGCAATCTCAATGAAACATCCGATGGGTAAATGAAAACACATGTACAAATTTAGAAAAACACAAACAACAAAGACAAAGTAACAAAAAAACTAACCCATTTAGAGAAACTCTCGCTAAAGTTAGAGGCTCTGGTTTAGCGATAGTGACCTTATTTTATATATTTTTTTTCATATAACATCTTAGTTTTCAAAATGATGTTTCAGCAAAAGGTCTGTTCACCCTCTCTGCTGCTGTTCCAAGAGCAACTGATAACATGCCTTTGGATTATTTTAATAAACTGTGTTTATATATGCAAAAATAAAATTCATTCTTATAACCATGTCACTCAGTAACAAAACAGACCATCGCCAGTTACTATAGTTTCTTTCTCTCACTTGTCCATTGTAATAGCATTGTAATCAGATATTTATTTGTCCAGCCAAGACAACAGGACATATCTTAGTCATGACTCTAATAACTTCTAGTGGCGGGGTTGCAACAATAAATACACAGAGCTTTGAACATTGTATTTATATTATTGACAAAATCTTTAGTTGTAAGACAGAAAGACAAAGAAAAACAGAGAGGCAGTGAAAATACAGAATATAGTTACACAAGATTTATACAAGTAAACTCTAATTGAAAATAATAGTAAAACATGAATTGTAGGAAGTAATATTTATTGATCGCAGTTATTAATAAGTATAACATTCATTTATCGTTAGTAAAAAAGCATAATTATGAAACGTAAAAAATAAATAAAAGATTAATAGATAAGATCGTGAGAGTATGGGCAAGAAATAAAACAGTAACAACAGAGTATTCCTTGAAAAAGTTAAAATATTCCAAATAAGAAACAACCTTTCAAAATTGAATTTCAAAGGAAGTTCAGTGACCAAATACTGTCACCTTCATAACTACGTAACATTTAGGCATTTCTGAGCTAAATTAAAAACACGACTTTCTTAATATATGGATTCAAAGAATCACAGATGCAAACTTCCATCTAGTTAATAATGATTTGCTTTTCTCCACTGTGTGCATACATCCTATCAATTATTTTGTATGATGAATCTCTTTAGTGAGTTTTTGTTGTGGCTTTACTATTTTCTTAAATGATTCATTTGCCATTTTCAGTGATGTAATTTAGTAATTGTCTCTTCTAATATTTATTGCAATAATGAAAAACACATTAACATGAAAAATAGCAAATTAATTTTTAGTGTAATTCTATCAATCCTAAATAAGTTAGAAATAATTCCTAGAAGGTCAACGAATAATTTTGATTGGTCATTTGTTCAATATCTGTTCTGTACAAATTTAGGATGTATACAAAACTGAAGGTGAATGAACTATTTTCATAAATGTGTACGTGAAATTTGATGATAGATATGTTGGGCCTTTTGCGGTCATAAAATGTCAGAAAGAAAGGCACACTGATATGTTCATAGTTATTTGTCAAGATGAAGGGTGTAAATAGTAAAGTAGGGATAAACCGAAATTTGTGCCTAGTCGGAAATAGACATAAAAACCAATAAGCTCTTTGCAAAAAGGAACTCTGTTTCTGTTTGCAAGATGCCGGAGACATCAGGTGTGCTGACTGCATTTTAGGTGTCTTACAATACTTTGAGCAACATCGCAAAATATTGAACATCTAGAATTAAAATCTTGTAGAATGCACACACCATGATGGATATTTCAGTGCACCAGCATTAGTTCATTATCAATTGTTTATTTCATTGGTGTAGAACTAGAACTAGTGACAGACTATAAAAATGTTTCTGATGTTAGAGAGTGGATCACAATGAGAACTATTTTGATACATCAATATGAAGAAGCCAGTTGAGAATATTATGCGTATGGTAATGGGAAAATTATAACATTACGGTGAGTACGATAAATTTGAACAGAATTTCTTTTTCATGTTCTTATTGATTAATACCATATATAGTTGGACTCCAAGCCCATATATGCCATTTACGAATACTGATCAATACCATATATAGTTAGACTTCAAGCTCATATATGCCATTTACAAATATTGATTAATACCATATATAGTTAGACTCCAAATCCATATATGCCATTTACGAATACTGATCAATACCATATATAGTTAGACTCCAAATCCATATATGCCATTTACGAATATTGATTAATACCATATATAGTTAGACTCCAAATCCATATATGCCATTTACAAATATTGATCAATACCATATATAGTTAGACTTCAAGCCCATATATGCCATTTACAAATATTGATTAATACCATATATAGTTAGACTCCAAGCCCATATATGCCATTTACGAATACTGATCAATACCATATATAGTTAGACTTCAAGCCCATATATGCCATTTACGAATATTGATTAATACCATATATAGTTAGACTCCAAATCCATATATGCCATTTACGAATATTGGATGGGCAGGTAACAAAAAAATTAGATAATAAAACAGTTCTCATCAATATTCTGCATAGCAGTTGCATTTCCATTACAAGTTATCCGATTACACCCATGAAAAAATTTGTATCACCTCTGTAAGATTTCCTAGATCTTCAAGAAGCAACTAATTATTATGTAACTAAACCATCCATACCTTATTATTATGTAACTAAACCATCCATACATCATTATTATGTAACTAAACCATCCACACCTCATTATTATGTAACTAAACCATCCATACCTTATTATTATGTAACTAAACCATCAATACCTCATTATTATATAACTAAACCAACCATACCTCATTATTATGTAACTAAACCATCCATACCTTATTATTATGTAACTAAACCATCCATACCTCATTATGTAACTAAACCATCCATACCTCATTATTATGTTGTATGCTGAAACAAATTTGTAATTCAGTTCAGAAATCTGTTGTTGTATATACCAATAGGATTAAAAAGAAAAAAACTCAAGAGTTGCTCTTTCTGATCATTGAGCTAAATACATCTAAATGTTTCAAACACCACAAGAGAACTATTTCAAAAACGACTTCGTCAAATTGGTGATAAACAATGCATTATGTAAACAAATTAAAAAATCAGTGACTACGCAACGAAAAATGCGTTTAACCTACTACAAAAAATAAAAACAATAATGGTATTTTGAAGGACATGCTGGATGAAAACCTATTAAGAGCTAAATTTATCATGAAGAAATTAAATCTGTAAAGGAAGTGTAATAAAACCATTCTTAACGAATGATGTTCAGTGATTAGTTCCACGAAGACAATTACCTAGACATTAGTATCTCCAGATCATACAATCATGAAATGTGTCATACCAAAATGAAAAAGTGGCTTTGTCAAATTTTAATGACAAGAACTATTTGGCTGACAGTCTTACCAGCATATTATCTGATGCAAGTTAAAGCCGTTTATTTCATCAAAGCAATAGGTAACGTCAGATATTATACATTTGTTTTCGAGAACTTTGAAGGAATGGGATAACTTCACTAAGAGTCTCAAACATTACAAACAACACACAAACATTCACTCATTTTGCTGTTACGCTGCAGACATAGTAGCGAGATGACTGGAAAAGTGTTGTTGTTGTGGGGTTTAATGCCATTTTTCAGCACACGATAGGCTATACATGGCGGCCAGTATTAATGATGGAGGAAGAACCCGGGAAAACCCGGAAAGAACCACCGACCCACGAGAAGCTACTGGCAAGCTTTGTCACATATCCACATTGGCCGAATCCGAGACTTGAACCCATGCAGACAGAGGTGAGATGGCAGTGATCCGTAATGGAGAGTGCTTTAGACTATTCAGCCACTCAGGGGACCCTCTGGAAAAGTGCTAAAGCTACATTAAAAATAAAATAATAAACACGCACACACTCTTTTTAAATATTTTCTATTATCTCGATAAGGAAAGAAACAAATGTGTGCCTTGGAAAATTATTATGCAGTTCATTTAGCACCACCCTTTAGGCTTCCATGAAACCTAAACAAAATATACATTCTGATGATTATGCAATGCATTGGTACTGATGCTGATCCAGAGGAAAAACTCAAACATGATCAAAGCATTGAGAAAAAAAAAGAAAAATTATATTCTGAAGCAATTAATGAAAACCAATGAAATGTTCAATCAACCAAAGAAGCAGTAAACGGTGGTTGCGTAAACATTAAAAATATCGATCATGGGCTATCCACGGCCTTTCATTGAAAAGCTCTATCCCCCCAGAAAAAAAAATGATCAGGTCTATGACTATTATTTCAAATTTTGCTAAGAATGAACATATTAAATGACAGAAATATTTAAATATTTTCCTGACAGTGATTTAATGCAAATTTTGAAATAAACTGCTGTAATTGTATATTCTGAGTACATCACATCTACACCAGGCACACAACTGACAATTTATTCTTTGATGCTTACAATGATTCATTCAATAAGCATGAAAGTAACGTTTTGCGTGAAGCTATGTTAATGTCAGCAATTGAAGTAAAACACTTTTCATGGCCTATACAAGCTAAGTAAGCAACAACTAAATTTATCAAAACGTTTGACCATGACAAGGCTGAAAATGCAAAGAAATCATTTAACACAATAGCAAAAACAATTTGAAACAATGATTTGTACTATGAAGAACAACAGTACATGGGACTAGTCATATTTATATATCAATTTCCGACTGCAAACATTTGGGTCAAAAAATACATCTCTGTACAAGAAATGGCTGTCATCCGCTCCAAATTGGCAATCTTGGTCAGCTGCTTTTCAGTAGAGATTTACTTACTAAACATTTATGTCTCAATGCTGTCAAGAGGAATGATTGTCTTCTACATCCTTCGTAGATAAAAATTTGATGAATTTGGAGAGAACTATATGGGAAAAGGTATCACAGAAAGTTTCATCTCCTCTGCTGGGCATTTTGTAGTCTATAATACACTCCTTTCTTAGCCATCAGTTCTGCATGATTGCCTAATTCAACCACACCTCCTTTATGTATAATGGCTATTTTGTCAGCATTTTGGATTGTGGACAATCTATGAGCAATCACAATACAGGTGCGACCTTTCTGTGCCTCGCTAAGAGCTTCCTGCACAATCTGAAAAAAAGTAATTTGTTTGTCATTCAAAAGGATTCGGACAAGTGAAGTTCGTTTAGTCATCATATTTCTGCATCTAATTACAACAAGCTACACTAAAACTGTAGTATTATAAATAAAGAGTAAGATCTAAATTACATTTGACGGCACAAACTGTAGTGTTGAATGATTCCAATTCATGATTTGTATTACATGTAATTAATTAAAGGTTTGATTTTTAAAGTAGTAAATTGTATGTTCTAAAAGCAATTAGACCTCAAAAGTAAACTGTTGGAGTTCAAACTACTATGCAATCAAACATTGCCTTTTCTAGGTATACAATAAGCAAATAGCGATGGCCTCCCAGACAATATACGGTATAGTCAGGAACACTATAAGTAAATAGCCATGGCCCCCACATCAGTATACTGTATAATCAAGTATATGATAAGCAAAGAGCGATGGCCTCCCAGTCAATATACGGTATAGTCAGGAACACTATAAGTAAATAGTCATGGCCCCCACATCAATATACTGTATAATCACGTATATGATAAGCAAAGAGCGGTGGCCTCCCAGTCAATATACGGTATAGTCAGGAACACTATAAGTAAATAGTCATGGCCTCCACATCAATATACTGTATAGTCAAATATACTATAAGTAAATAGTGATGGCCTCCCCATCTATCTACGGTATAGTCAAGTATACTATAAGTAAATAGTGATGGCCTCCCCATCTATCTACGGTATAGTCAGGTATACTATAAGTAAATAGTGCTGGCCTGCAATAGTTATGGCCTCTACAGCTATATTTGGTATAGTCAGGTACATTATTAGTAAATAGTACTGTCATGAAATAGTGATAGCTTTCCCATTTATCTACGGTATAGTCAGGTATACTATAAGTAAATAGTGATGGTCTTCCCATCTATCTATGGTATAGTCAGGTATACTATATAATTTTTCATAGTCTTTGCTATAAATGCTTTTAAACCTCTTTTGAGAGGCCACTTTTTGATTTAGTATGAAAAGTGTCTAAATGAGAAAAATCTCAGCTTAATGTCAGTATTTCAGCCATTTTTTTTCTATTTATAGTTTAAGGTGTACAACCAATCATCAGTAAGAATAATAATTAAAATTTTCTTAAATGTCGAAATTGTCAAATATTTTAAGATAAGAGTTAACTATTCAAATAACTAAAACAAAAACAAGATTATCATTTTATGGATTAATAGGAAAGGAAAAATTGGAGGCTATGAAAAAATACAGGTGAAATGGTACTACAGGGACCCTGGGAGTCTTTCTAATTTTGAAAATGAACCACCTTAGTGAACAATTTATGAATTGCCTTAAACTGATTGTGTAGCAACAAATTGTTGTGTCCAAGGAATGATTAATGATAAAGTGTTGCACAGTAGAGACCAATGTACGACATTTTGATACAAGTGAAAATCACGTTTGACAGAGGTAGTCTTAATCTTATTAATGTCATTCTGTATGTAATTAATCAGTCTAAAGAACTTTTAGTTTTGAAAGGAATTATTGTTGTCCTTTATTGTGTAATAAACTGGTCATATTTTTTATCAGTATACTTTTCCATTAGGAAACACTGAGAAACAGCACTCATATATGCACACATGTGACTACAATTTGCACAAAAAATATATGGTATTTGTACAAGGGAATGGTTTTATTTGTATGTATTGATTATTTATCTGTGTTCACATTTTATAGCATCATTTATAAAGAAAATCTGAAATATATGTCATAAAATTTAATGTAAATTGTTGCAGTTATGTTTGTGCAATCTATTATGGTCTGGAGGTTATAGAAGTTGTAGATGTTTGTTTCACAAGAACCACCAGTCGTATGTGGCATTAGTGACATCAGTGACATTGTGGTTTGGCCAAGTACCACAGCGGGAACGTTGGTCTAAACTCTCATATTGTATTTTGGGTTCAATTTGACTTAATTTGGAGATACTTTGTTGTTCAACACAATTGGAACAAATGCAATGCACCTATAAAGGATATGACTTTGAAGACAATCATATTTTTAAAGAGATCACCTCTTATAGAACAAATTTTTCTAGATTTGAGCTTCACCGTTCTTGAAATTGAGGATAAATACTAAATGTATTTTCATGACTATAGAGATACATTTTTCGTATCCTGAACTGTAATTATTTTTAGCCTAACCAACTATAAAGGAACTGCATACTCTGCTTTTTAGTATTATCTCTTTTGCTGCTTTGGAGGATACATTATAAAACTAAAATTCACATGGATGGGTACCTTATTTTAAATCGGTGTACATACATGACTGATACAATAGATAATACGTTTTAAGATAAAAGTTAATGTTCAGAAATAGATATACCTTTACAGCAGTAACGTAAAATACTACTGTTTGTTTTTAAACAAATATCACACTAATTTATGTTTGTACACATATTTACTGCTGTTTCACAGTCTACATGTACACTTGCCCACTTTCTTTAACCATTACTGAAATTGCCTAAAGCCGGTAGTAACCTTGACGATAATACAGCTATTGCCCCATTGATAATAGGTTCATTTAGTGTGAATACAAAATTCTTGCAAATGAAAAAGGCTTTTTCTGATGGTTTGATCCATCCTCAGTCTCTGTCTATCCTATATAACCTCTGTGGCATATTGAAATCAGCATAAAAAGATGGAGATTGCATAAATATGATGGATGACTTTCTCTGCCCCTAATGCGACATCAGAATTGGGTTTGTCCATATGGTTTGTATGTCCACACATCTGTAATTCTGGCTCGGACCTGAATTTGAGCCATAACTACTATTAAATACACATTTGTGACAAAAGCCTAACAGAAACACTCTTATTGGTAGAAAATTAAATTTGGGAAGAATATATGTATTCATTTACCAATCACACATTATATACCCATAACACTTGTTATACTCACTGCACATATACTCACTTCAGAGAGTATACTCATTATCCATTGTATACTCAATATACATTGTATAATCACTGCACACTGTATAATCATTGGACATTATATACTCATTACACACTGAATACTCATTATACATTGTGTATTCACTGAGCATTATATACTCCCTGCACTTTGTATACTCATTACACACTGAATACTCATTATACATGGTGTATTCACTGAGCATTATATACTCCCTGCACTTTGTATACTCATTACACAAAGAAATTTGTGTACTCATTACACAAAAAACAGTCATTATACATTGTATACTCATTGCATATTGTATACTCACTGCACTTTGTATACTCATTACACAATGAATACTCATTATACATTGTATACTCATTGCATATTGTATACTCATTATACATTGTATACTCATTGCATATTGTATACTCACTGCACTTTGTATACTCATTATACATTGTATACTCATTATACATTGTATACTCATTGCATATTGTATACTCATTATACATTGTATACTCATTATACATTTTATACTCATTGCACATTGTACACTCAATGCACATTGTACACTCAATGCACATTGTATCCTCGCTTCAGACTGTATACTCATTACATGTTGTATATTCATTACAGGGCAATGAAATGAAAACAAACCAAAAATGTACTGAGGTTATTAAAATTGATTTTCAATTAAATATTCTTTGTTAAAATATATGAAATGCTGGAGATCGTGTTTTCATTAATAGTACGCATAATATAGTTATCAAATGTAGGAAACTGTAGCAAATGCTAGAGATATATTTGGTATGCAGGACATACCAAAATGCTTCAGACAGCCAAAAGGTGTCTATCAAGGGGGTAATTTGGTATACCTTTTCACTCTCTGAGTCTAATGCGGATGTTGCCTCATCCAACAAGAGGATCTTCGGATTTCTAATTAGGGCTCTGGCTATTGCGATTCTCTGTTTCTGTCCACCACTGAGTTGTGTCCCCTTACGACCCACATTTGTCTCATAGCCCTAGAACAGGAAGAATACTGTCATTTAATTCAGATAATTGCAGCGATATAAAATAATCTGGTCCCAACAAATAAGAAAGCGACTGATGGTATGTTTTCTCAATCTAGCAAATCAAATAAAAGTTCTGAAATTGCATCAACATATGTACCAACTGAGATATTCATTGTCGTTTTGAAGGAATGTGTTTCTTTAACAATATGTGTCTATAACTTATGGGATTTTATATATTTTTGATCTAATTTTTAAAATATAAATTTTACAGACATTTTGACATCTTAACCTTTTATGTTGCATTATTTCACGAGGTGAAATAGTAGAAGAAATAAATATAATTAACTAGCCGATGACACACATGTTATGCTGACATTTAGAATTCTGTCAGCTAGGCAAAATCAGATAAAATTATTCATTCACATGTATTAAACTGCATCATCATCATAATCATCTTGATCAGTATCTGCAGTTGTCATGTGGTCAATAAAATGATTTAAATCAAGAGCACTTGCATCATTTAAAAACTACCATAGTTGGCTTAGCACAAACAGCAACTGATTAATTTATTGTTTTCTTTAAATTAAAAATGAACCCAGAAAAAAAGTGGTAACAGGTTGCCGTGCAAACAATAGATTCAATACAGGGTCAAGATTCATAAATGATTTTGATTTAATATGGAAATAAACTAAAGTCATACCATTGGAAGAGAATTAATAAAGTTATGAATGTTGGCACTTCTGGCTGCCTGTATAATCTCCTCCATTGTCACAACACGGTCATTATCTCCGTACGCGATGTTCTCTGTGATGCTAGCATCAAATAGGGTTGGCTCCTGGGAGACCACACTGATCTGTGACCGTAGCCACTGGAGGTTCAGGCTTTTGACATCATATCTATCTGCAAGCTATAAGGACAAATAATAGAATCTTGCTAATTTAACCACTTATGTAACACAGAAGCATGTTTCTTTGACTTTTTCTATCAGCCATTGCCTTCTTTTCATTATGACTTTATGTACCATGCAGGATGCTAATATTTTGTCCCTTAATCATGCCCGTGTTACTAGTAATCATATCTTTGTTACCATTAATCATACCCATATTATCATTAACCATGCTTGTGTTACCATTAACCTTGTCTGTGTTATCATTAACCATGCTTGTGTTACCATTAACCTTGTCTGTGTTATCATTAACCATGCTTGTGTTACCATTAACCTTGTCTGTGTTATCATTAACCATGCTTGTGTTACCATTAACCTTGTCTGTGTTATCATTAACCATGCTTGTGTTACCATTAACCTTGTCCATGTTATCATTAACCATGCTTGTGTTACCATTAACCTTGTCTGTGTTATCATTAACCATGCTTGAGTTACCATTAACCTTGTCCATGTTATCATTAACCATGCTTGTGTTACCAATTAACCTTGTCCATGTTACCATTAACCTTGTCTGTGTTATCATTAACCTTGTCCATGTTATCATTAACCTTGTCAGTGTTACCATTAACCTGGTCTGTGTTACCATTAACCTTGTCTGTGTTATCATTAACCATGCTTGTGTTACCATTAACCTTGTCTGTGTTATCATTAACCATGCTTGTGTTACCATTAACCTTGTCTGTGTTATCATTAACCATGCTTGAGTTACCATTAACCTTGTCTGTGTTATCATTAACCATGCTTGTGTTACCATTAACCTTGTCTGTGTTATCATTAACCATGCTTGAGTTACCATTAACCTTGTCTGTGTTATCATTAACTATGCTTGTGTTACCATTAACCTTGTCCATGTTATCATTAACCATGCTTGTGTTACCATTAACCTTGTCTGTGTTATCATTAACCATGCTTGAGTTACCATTAACCTTGTCCATGTTATCATTAACCATGCTTGTGTTACCAATTAACCTTGTCCATGTTACCATTAACCTTGTCTGTGTTATCATTAACCTTGTCCATGTTATCATTAACCTTGTCAGTGTTACCATTAACCTGGTCTGTGTTACCATTAACCTTGTCTGTGTTATCATTAACCATGCTTGTGTTACCATTAACCTTGTCTGTGTTATCATTAACCATGCTTGTGTTACCATTAACCTTGTCTGTGTTATCATTAACCATGCTTGAGTTACCATTAACCTTGTCTGTGTTATCATTAACCATGCTTGTGTTACCATTAACCTTGTCTGTGTTATCATTAACCATGCTTGAGTTACCATTAACCTTGTCTGTGTTATCATTAACTATGCTTGTGTTACCATTAATCTTGTCTGTGTTATCATTAACCATGCTTGTATTACCATTAACCTTGTCTGTGTTATCATTAACCATGCTTGAGTTACCATTAACCTTGTCCATGTTATCATTAACCATGCTTGTGTTACCAATTAACCTTGTCCATGTTACCATTAACCTTGTCTGTGTTATCATTAACCTTGTCCATGTTATCATTAACCTTGTCAGTGTTACCATTAACCTTGTCTGTGTTAATATTAACCTTGTCTGTGTTGTCATTAACCCTGCATGTGTTAATATTAATCATGTCTACCTATCTTATATTTTTTTCTGGAAGCCTCGGTAGCTCAGTGTTTTAGTGTGCTGGACTCATATACAGAGTTTTTGGTTCAAATCCTACCCTGACCAGCCCGAATAAGATGCTGTGGCATGTCTCTATACAAGACATTTTAGAACCCAAAGTCTTGGCACATATTAGGCTTTCATGTGCTGATGTGCATTACACTTCAATTTATCAATAAATCATCAATCAACTGAAATTTTGACATGACGGGCATTTATTACAGAAGTAGCTTTGTTTTTTTACATTTACATGTACTGCTCTAGCTGATCAAAACAACGACCTGTGAAGTAATATTTCCTATGGAGTCTTGATTAAGCATCAAACTGTTAGATCTTTGGAAACGTCACTGATCCATATATATGGCAGGTTGTCTTATCTGTGGTCTTGAAAAATTGAGGTATAGAATGGGCACATTGGGGTTTCTAATTTACAAATGAAGTTGTATGGAAGTCTTTGGAAAGTTGTGGTAAACTTATGACTTCTATTGGGAATCACGCCAGAGTCTGACAACCGCTTGGTCAAGTAAAGACCCCTGGCTTGTAACAAGAAAATTTCTGGTGTATGTGTGTTTGTCTAATGTGATTTGAATTCGTACACTGTCCAAGTCATACCAAAGACTTATACAAATTATACTAGCAGCTGCCTCACCTGGCACTCAGTATTAAGAGGTTAATTTTAGGACTGGTCGGTCTGGTGTCAGGATAATGTGACTGGGTGAGATATGTTGTTAAATGTCTGCGGCATAATGTCCCAGAGCTAGACAATTGCCAAACTGCAGACATCATAGCGATATGACTGAAAAATTGTTAATGCTATGTTAAAACTCTAAATCACACATACACACACACACACTATGTGATCAACCTAGCTATTGTAATGACTAACATTTTCCAAACCTAATACACCATCTTAGAGTCTAAGTGTCTCATTATTCATGCACTGTCACAGCCAGTAGCTACTAGCACTCGGTACCGCTGCTATACTCAATACATTCTGCCTTTGTTTGTCACACACAAAATTTTGAGATATTGACTTTACCATTCCAGTAACAAAAACATATTTGGCATATTCCTACCACTTTTCCACCTGTCGGGTCATAGAATCTTTCGATGAGGCTGACTGTGGTACTCTTTCCGCACCCACTGGTCCCTACTAGAGCTAGAATTTCCCCTGGTTTTACATCAAAACTAATTTCATTAAGGATTTTGGCATCTGGTCTTGCTGGGTAATGGAAGCTGACTTTCTTAAACTCAATTGCACCAGAGAAAGACATCTAAAGAAGAGAACAAAACATGTTTATAGAAGTAAAATGTTGGACTTCATAACAAATTAGATTGGATTGAAAAATTATCCAAATAAAATAGCAGGCAGCCATTTTACGAAAAAAAACTGGAACTTGCTGACCACAAGGCATGCAAGTCGATTATTCACACAAATCATCTTTACGGCTTACAAAAATTGTACTCCATGCTTCTATAGTGATATGTGGATTATACAAAGAGGTAAAAGAGCAATACAAGAAAAGATTTTACCGAACATTTCCGCAAGGATCAAATTTCCTGACTTTGTTACACCAATATGGGAATCAATTTTGACTAGTTAAATTTGACTGACTGCAGATTTAGTGAGGTTAAGATGACCAACAGGATTTATTTTAGCAATTTCACTCCTGAGACCGCTAAATCGCTAAAATTTTCACATGTCTTATGATTTCTTCTGTACAGTATATGGAACAGAATTCATATTGTATCAGGACTCTGTAGTGTAATGTGTTCAAAGAGACATTTGTCTTCATTTTTCTAGTTTGGTCCTGCGAAATGAAAGAGTAGATAATGAATGGATTGATTACCTGGACAATTAACACAATATGTGCACCATGTATTAAAAAGATGTACTGAACAGTGTAAGAGTTAAGGTCCAGAAACAAATATACTTAGAGACAGATGAAAAGACAAATTATGGACAGCCAGCTAAACAGATCTCTTTATTCCTCCTCCTAATAATATCGGTGGACAAGAACAACATCATCAAATACTTACAGATGTTCTGCCATCAGTACTGGCTGTGTCAATTGCAGGAACCCTGTCTATAATGGCAAAGAGTCTGGCAGTAGCCAGTTTGGCTTTGTTGAAATCTTGTGATGATGCGGCATTTCTTCCTATACTCATCCCTCCAAATATGATTGCTGCGAACACCCTGGAGATAAGTGGACAAAAAGTATTACGTTTAGGAGATTATAGTTATGCAAAAACTTAATATAATAATTAACAACAAAATGAAATATACACATACACTGTGCTCTGTAAAGAACATAATTTAGCTCCCTTGTGTGGAAATAATGCTATTTATCTTAAATTTGATAAAGTCAAACCACTTAATGTATCACATAATCATCTAAAGCAGTTTTGACTTTCTTAAGTGATTTAGGTATTGGACATTAAAATCTGGTGGTATCATGTCTGTGGTTATCCTTAGTGCTCAAATACATTTTTAAATATTATCATCGCCTAATAATATGAGAAATTTATTCCAAGGCTAGCAAGCAGTCTTGGACATTATCAAATTCCAGTCCTCTCATCTCCCCCAAGACTGCAGACAGTCACTAAGTTATTCAATATTTTATATAATATTTCCAATGACATTTCATTTGTCCAAGCATGAAAACATAAGATACTGAGCTTTTGGCAGATGGTCTGAGGATCATGTGGAGCTTTTCCAGTAACACCCACCAGTGTTGTTATATCATTGAAATTTGTCCAATTCATTTGACAAGGCAATACGAATCGATGAGACTGACAAAGGTAACTATCCAAACAATGATGTCTGACGTTTCCTGAATTGAAGATGGTTTGAAGCAACCGTTTGTTTCAGATGAGTTTCGTTTGTTCTTTGGAAAATCTGAAATAATTGTTGCATGTGAAACAACTCTGTCTAGAACCTGCAATGAGATTCTGTTGGGAAGACCTCAATAGTATTTATAGATAGGGATGCACTGCCGAGGGTCCCAAATAGGTATCAAGTTGTGCACCATGCAGGAAGATAAAAGATTTTGCTTACCAGAGTGTTTTCATGTTGAGACTGGATCTTTCATTTTAGCTAAACAATGTTTACAAGTAAAGAAAGACCTATTTTGGACTAAGTAGAAAATGGGGTTGCGGGGAGTTGACTCAATCCACACACTCACCTCAAAATCACAAAGATGAATTGAAATTCAGTTTCCTATTCTTGTACATAATTACAAACAAAAGATCTGTAAGTCTAATTAAGCGTGACAATATAGTGACAATCGGTATGTAAACCTATTCATATCAAAGCCCATGGGTAAAGCCTAAAGTCATGCCCGCACATTTCATTTAACCAGATACTGGTTACGCAGAAATAAAAAGTGAGTTCTAAATATGAAACTATTCATGTACTGAGAATCAAGACAAATACCCAATCATGTCCTGGAATTTACTGATGAAACGCATGCTGATGTACTTGCAAAGCTTAACATGAAACACTTGGGTGGCATATTCCCAACTAGTGGTATATCAGACATATTCCCAACCCTTATGAAAAAGGTTTTCATCTTTTAGAAACTTGTTTCATCAATCCATTTAGTTATTCCTCAAAACACAGCAAAGTTATCCCAAATCAACAAATTAACCTTGTTTTATCCCAAGTGTTGGAGTATATCTTAGACTGTGCATATAATGACATCGTATTAATCCTGCAATATTGTTGGACAGACACGATAATGCCCAGACAAAAAATAAGGATCCGTTGGAATGATGTTTACTGTGTCTTTATTAGCCACATCTTACAAACTTGATATATACAACATTTCTTACCTGAAAACGTAGTTGAAAGTCAAATTCTCATTCTGTACAAGATAAGCTCCATAGGTAAAGGCAGCAGCATAAGCGAAGAAAACGATTCCGTTAGACATGGCAAAAAAGAAACCAGCTACAAAAGCCCTCCTTATTCCTTGGCTGTAAAGGAAAATTTAAAAACAAAAGTTTATTTTCCTTTGATCTGGTGAATTTCAATGGGGTCATATTTTTTTACATTTACGGCCTGTGTTTGTAGTTTAAGAATACTGAAATTTTGCTGTAATTAAACCTCCATCACAAGCATAAAATTTGCCAGAATTTCGTACGTGAAACTGAGTGCAGAATACTTTGTGAATACTGTCATGCAATGACATGTGCATTATAAATTTAATTAATTTGCTAAAAGTGTCTATTACAAAGTACAGCATATGCTAAATTTCAATACTATTTGATGACACCAAAGTTATTAAAATTCACAGCAAGATATGGAACAAATACGAATACATCTATATCTCCACGATTGATATTCTAAGTCACAAAATGTTTGTATCAGTAACGGGATGAAACAAACTATCTTTCACCTATTGTCCAATGATGTTATTACAGAAACATTGTGCCAAAAACACTTTCACTGTGATATTACATGTGACAACAAATGCGATTTCAGTCTAGTTTAATGTATATATTTATATCCTTTCATTTGTGTATAATTAATAGAAAATTAAGGTAAGAAGATCAACTATTTGACTTTCTTTTTAAACTTCTCTGAAAACAGTTCTCATTATAGCATATATTTTGTATGCTATACGTTTGAGGATACACGCATGCGCTGATCATCCAAACTAGTAAATAGGCATGGAAGCTGTGTTAATCAAAGACTGGTTGCAGCATCAATCGAAATCAAAGTACCTGGAACAAAAACATTTTCGAAAATGGTGGTCATTGAGGTTTCTAAACTTTAGTCATTACAACATGGTGTGTGTTAGTATATTGGGGAAGAGATAAACTGAATCCTGTACTACTTACTTGCTATTTTAACGTTTCTATCTCTTTTCTTGCATTTGTCATCAGTCTAACGTGAAATTTTCTCTTTCAATTAGTAACTCGAGGACTAGAGTGAAAACAAACACTCTGGTGCGCTGTCAAAGGAAGGTCGAATGGAATAAAGGATGAATCAGCACCAAAAGGAGGCTTTCATGATATGATTCTAAGAGGAATTATTAATACTGGCTCAATATGATTCAATTGACAACGATAATACTTGTATGTCACTTCTAGCTGGTGTTAAATAAAGAAGGAAGCTACTGTCTTTAAGGTAAGATTCTAGAAAAAAGCCTCACTCAGAAGTTCATTATGAAACATTGATAACGAAAATTGTACACATGAAAGTTTCCACCTAGAAACAAGTGAGCAAGAGACTGACTGCATCAATGGATTGATGTGCAGGACAGACCAACTTGGCAGTGAGGACTCCAGGGTAACCACCAACAGGTCGAGAAGATCACTGAACCATTATGATTATCACCACGGGGATCTATCAGGACATACCGTGACGTCGACGTCCAGACCTTCTAAAGAACATGAGGCATTATTCTGAGGGTTGGGAGGGTGTAGGCGTGCAGTCAATATCATTTCAGACTGAAGGAGTCAATCGTCCATGCACACTGTATGGGCCTTTTTGAGACATTAAGTGGTAGTTTATTGCTCAGCCTCGTTGCAAACAAGTCTACCATTGATGTCACCCATGTGTGAAAAAGACTCTTTGCTACCAGCTGTTGCAGAGATCATTTTGTGAGGACTGTTTGCCCATGTTTGGACACGCAGTTTACTACAATATTCATCTTGCATAGAATTTGGATGACTCTGAGACTAATACCCTCAGAATCTGTGCAAATTCGAAGACTTTCAAACACAAGAAAGGGGAATGAATGCCACAACCAACATGATATCCATGAAGAGAGAAAAACATCTGCGTTTATGAGATTGATGAACCCATGCAGTTTAGAACAATGGCATACATTTCTATCTTGTTGATGTGCAGGAAAAAATTTTGTTCTGGGGTGTGTATTGGAACTACAGCTAGAAATCTGTCTTGATTTATCTAACAGCTGAGGTGGTGACAACAAAATATGGATCCCAATAGAATCTGGGTTGCAAGAGGTTGTATGTAAGGTCTATTTCCAGTAGAAGAAACTAGTGATGCCTCATATATGACTTTCCTGTGTAACTATCCAACGCTGCATTCAAGGTTCCCAGAACACAGAGTTAAAGGGTTTTTCTGTGGAATGGAAGGAGGGCATATGTAGGTAGGTACATATACCCTCCTTCCATTCCGCTATAGGCCAATAAAGACTATCAAAATGTTCGCCCTTATGCTAACTAAGACAGACATCTCTATCTTGAAATGCTCTTCCAGAATAACCTTGTTGTATGTGAAAATCAACGATAAAGCAAAATTATCCCCGTCCATTACGTCCGACCTGGCCCCTGAAAAACACCCCAATCTAGTGCCTTCTAGGACGTTGGCAGGAAACAAATCGACTTGAAAGGGTTGACAACTTCCGTTCTAAGGGATGATGCTGATGGAAGATATCACAAACTTCATTCTCTGGATTAATGTCAGACCCTTTAGCAAATGAGGGGCGAGGTGTTTAAAAGGCACTCCGGTGGTTCTTTTGGAGTACATAAGAACTAATAGTTCAACATCCTATCTCAGCTGGCGTGAAGTGACGGGACTATCTTTTCTGGTATCTCTACTTGGAGAAGTGATTGACAATCCCCGTTCGAAACCAATACAGATGAGTGGAATTCCATTTCCCTTTCCTTCTATAATGGAGCCAAATAATTTGAAGAAAGCCTTGCTTTTTCCACCCACCAATGGACCCAAGGGAAACACATCCATGGCAGACATTTTAGTCTCACCAAATTTCCCACAACCAGCAGGGACTGAAATGGGTAACGATCCGGTTAGGTAATTAGAAATCCTGGTGCTGCCGGAAAAGAACACCCAGTGACTACCATTTGATGTCCTGCCAGGTGACTTGTTCTGGGTACCCAATTATCGGTGACGGACACTCTGTGACCTGCATCTGTCTTCTTGCTAGGTGACTGGCGCCTGATACCCAGAGTCCTCAGCCCTGAGGCCAACCAGGTGAAAAAGATCGCAGAGAGGAGTTTATATTTATGGAACTTGACTCAACGATCTTGATCCCATTAACAAGGAGAAAAAAACAGACCGCAATTCCTGGAACTTGATTGGGAATGACTGCGAATTACTTAAACCGAGAAGTAGCTTTGCTCCCTTCAGGGATAGGCAAGCTGGCAACTTTCTTGCAATGTAAAATATTATTTATCCCTCCTAGGATCAGCTTATTAGTCATTTACTTATTACAGAGAAGTCCCTTTCATCCCTTGCTTGAACGGAGGGTGTTGACCAAAGAGGAAGAAGAGAAGAGGTTCCTTTTTCTGACATTCATGTATGCAAGTACAAATAATAATTCCAAACAAGCTGGATGGGTGTGCCATGTATGCAAGTACAAATAATAATTCCAAACAAGCTAGATGGGTGTGCCATGTATGCAAGTACAAATAATAATTCCAAACAAGCTGGATGGGTGTGCCATGTATGCAAGTATAAATAATAATTCCAAACAAGCTGGATGGGTGTGCCATGAAGTTTCTTCATGTTGTATTTCCCAACTTCTTGTGGAATCCTGAAAGGCTGGAAGAAAGTTACCAAAACCAACATGTGTAAAGGGTCATATGCACTCTAACACTGGTAATAACAACAATTACCAAAATACAGAAATAACATTTAACTAGCATTTGCAAAAAAAATCATGAAAACGACAAATGGGACACTGATGGTTGAAAATAAATGCAAAGACTTAGAAGAAAAGTCAGCTGCAACACAAAAATGGATACAATTGATTGAAAATATGACAAAAGACATTTTTATGAGCAAAACTTTTATTGCCCATGAGACCTGTCTTATATCGCACATATCAACTGACGAGTGCGTAACACATCGAATTTGGATTATGTTTATTTTTGTTTCAGATCAATTACTAAATGAAAGAAAGAATTTGCACAGAGGACTGGAGGCTGGCGCCAGAAAATGAGATAGCAAATTAATAATAGCAGCCAATCTAGAATTCCTATCATAACATACCTAAGCATGTAGTCAATGATCTTGCTATATCTCATTATGAAGGTCTCCTCTCTCGTTAATGACACAACTGTCCTCATGTTATCAACAGACTCAGTGAAAATCTGGAATAGAACATAAACGTTCGTGATATCACAATTAAGCTTGTAAAATAAAATTAATTTTAGGTTAAACATTTATTTTCTACACTTTCATTAATGAAATCATGTGCACGTATATCATATGGACAGTACCCATCAACTGAAGATGCCAATCGTGAGATAGCAAAGGTTGAATGTATTCGGATAATATTAGCTCTTGTTTATGATGGTCATTTTCACCATATAGGACTGTATGTACTGAGTAGTACAATTTAGTTCTGTTAAAGCTATGTAGAAAAACATGGATGTATGTATGTATCTATGTATGTATGTATGTTCAAAGACTCATGAGCACAAATCCATACTTATCTTTCTGGAGAATATAGTAGCAATTGACATAGGATTCGAAAGAATCTTGTAGAACGTTGGTGCAAAGTAAGCGTAAAATGATGAACTTACAGAGACTTTACATTATTACGACCCACCTTGAAAGTGGTAGGGTGGTTACCCTTATCTGTCCATCAAACGCTAGTTAAATTATGCATATATGTCATTTCAGGCAACAGATAGAGTGGCAGAAACAAACTTTTAATTAATATTTTATACATAATCATACTTAGGTGTCCCACTATGCTCCTTTCCGGCCTCTGGGGTTCTAACTCCAACAAATCCAGTTCAGGTTTGGATTTCATGAAGCCGAAACTTAACTTCAATTGTGAATCCAGAATTCTGATTACTTGCTATACAAGTCTGACATTAAATTGACCAATCAAATTCCTTAAATAGGGACTAAAGTCTAAGACTCGTTGACAGTTTATGAAACTGAAGCCTGTTGTGATTTAGGTTCACGCTTATTATGAACATGAGAAGAAAGTGTATGTGGATTCTTAAAGTAGCTTTAACTATTTTTCATTCATATCGTTACGATGTCTGCAGTGTGACAGTTTATAGTGATGTCTAGCACTGGGGCATCATGCTGCAGTCATGTAGCATTATGTCCCACACCATCATATTATCGTGGTACCAGGCCAACCAGTCCTAACACTACCCTTTCAATGCTGAGCGCCAAGCCAGGCAACTGCTAGTTCCATTTTATAAGTCTTTCGCATGACTCAGCCGGGGTTCAAACCCACGACCTCCTGCATCTGAGGTGGTCAATCTAACCACAAGGCCAACCAGGCGGTCTCCTCTCAGAATTGGAGGAAAATGGGAAATATTAAGAAGATAACTCCAGATGGTTTGCACCAACGATGAAGAAAACATTTGCTCTGTTTAAGACCTATACTCATGCTATGAGTTAAAGGCTGACTATTGTAACACCACTGTCATATTTGTAGATATAGCTAACTGGTCTTCAAATACAGAAATGCAAAATGTAATAACACTTTTCAGTCTATTTCTATTTAAAAGCTAAATAGTCAATTTGATAATAGCGTTACAAATATTGACACATCTTTATTGAAAGTAAGCAAGATTCCATTTCTGAATTACAGCATAACAAAAAGGAAGTCTTTCCCAATATTCATAATCTGCAAACTAATATGGTTGCTGTGGTTATAAAGTAATCAATGAATTTATCAAAGTTTCAGAATGTATTCATTTGTCTGCAGTTGAGACACTAATTTTGTGTTTGACAGTGGAGTGATTTGAAGCAATTTGCATCCTGCAGCAATTAAGCTTACACAGAATAAAAAGGTATCAATGATCCTTGCAATTGCTAGGATTGCTAACAGTCAAATGCTGTATCATGCCTGACTTAGTTATGAAAAAGCATTGTGGCATTTCAAAGATTTCTGGAGTATTTGTTTCAAATTTGTGAAATGACTAGGATCTTGTATATAGATACATTCTCACTTGCCAGAACATTTCTCTTGTAATTGAGGTGTTAGATAAGGGAATGGGTTATCACCCTTACTGTTTGCGATATCCCAAAGTGATCTGAGTGACTATATGCCAAAATACTAAACTTTCTTACCATTAGTTGGTAACATTTTACACGAAGCACATTACAATAATTGAGGTGCCCTTGAAATTATTTTAAATCATACTTGCAGATGATACAAGTTATATTTGTGGAATCTGCAGACCATGTTCTAATAGTCTTAAACTGTATGTTGGAATATAAAAATACATGGAAATTATGAAAAATAAATAAACAACCCAAAGTTTTCATATTTTTGAAAACAATGCTAAGAAATGTTTGTAATTTTAGATATCTAATTTTGTATGTTGATGCATACGATTTTGTTTCCTTGGGTATCATTTTTTTAAAACTTTAATGGCAAATTTCATAGAGAAAAGGCTTGTTTACTTCGGCAAACTAGACAGGGTGCTTTGTGTAGTAGGTAAATATAGGATGTTTGAATTATCTATTGATATGCAACAATGTGTATTTCATGTTATGGGTTTGTTTATATTCTCATATATTTCAAAAGCATGGAAGTTTGAGAATTTTAAAATTATTTAGCAAAAATGTCTTGAACTGTAAAAACAGTACACTAGGTATATAATTCTTGGAGAGTTATGATCATTTCAATTTATGTTATTGTATAAAAGGATTGTATACTTTTCAGATAAAGTATTAATGGACTAAACAGAAAATGAACTATGTATTACGTTTTATTCAGTATTGGTGCAGGAATTAGGTAGATGGTACTTATAAGCATCTATGATGACATCGTGTAAGAAATCTGTATATGAGAATAGACTATTGAACATATTAGATTAACAAGCTTTTCACAGTTTAGAATGTATACAACCAGCAGCAGAACATTGACTTAAAGATCGGTTGAAACCGTAATGATTACATATAATCCAATTATCATCTACTATAGAATGTTTAAATCTGAATTTAATTTTGAAGAGAACATCACTACAAAACCATGTAAGCTAAGACATTACTTTTGAAAATTAAGAAGAAACCATAGATTACTGATGTGCTAGGTTATTGATGCTTCTTACGAACAGTTTCAATTGTACACATCAGGTCAACTGGTGACATATATCGCTATCTTAACTTTGTGTACTTTACGTTTTTTAACAATGCAATAAAATATGTTATACCAAAGAGTTTCTATTCACACTCAACTTCTAACAAATTAAGAATTATTACAATACGACGAATATAAATAAACTCTCTTTTGGAATTAAATAAAGTCTTTCAAAACTAAATAAATTCAGCATGTTCATACGTAAGAAACTGTGTACGTAAGTTTTAGTTTTCGTATTATCAGCAGTTTGGCCTGTCTCTGACCTTCTATCAAACTTCTACTTCAAAATACATTACTCTAACATTGTTTACTCTGTTTAAAATTATAGATTTCTAGTTAAAGATGTTATGCAGTGTTCACATACTAGGCCCAATATAATGTCCTTAAGATGGCATCTATAAATATTGAAATCTTGCAAAATCTTGCCAGTAGCTGACTGCCGTGTTGAGGTGTCGAAATACATCGTTCTTAACGTTGATCAAGACCTCACACATTCCTTAATTAATTCGACTTTGAAATACTAAAGAGAGGAAGCTATAAATCGAAGTTACGGATTCTACTACTGATGTCTAGTAGATAATATTTTTACTTTAATAATTGCTAAAGAAATTTCACCCATAAGTAAAATATAAAGAAAATGGTAATTACTGATTCAGGGCCACCAAAGATGTAACAAAAGTATTTACCACTCCAATAAATGCAACAGCAAATGCATAAATGTGACTTATCGCACAATGTAACATACCTGACCCGTTTCTTCTATTGATTTTTTGTCTGATTTGGAAAATCCTGTAATAAGCCGCCCCTGAACGATTCCCACGCCAATCATGATGGGCATAAAGGTCAGAATCACAAGCGTAAGTTTCCAGCTGTAGTAGAAAGCGATAACAAGCGACGCAATGATAGTCGCCATAGACTCCAATACCAACCCGATTTTAGACCCAGTTGCCTGCAGGAGAAAAGACAAGTCAAAATGTGAATGTGTCACTGAAATTGAAAAACTTACATAGCTTTGCTAAAAATCACAGGTACTAGGAATTAGATGAAGTTAAGGGACTTGCAGACCTTTTAAACATAACAAAATAGTTTCTTTTATCCTTGTGCTGCTTGTGACAATATCATATAAATTTAATCAGATGGCTGGATTGCAAGTGTTAAGATTGTGAGAACCTGCGATGATAAAGAGCAGCTCATACAAGCTGCAGATATAAAAAACAGAACAAGATACATCGATTCTTTGCAATAAAGTCCTTCAGTATAACAATCCCCTTGTTAACTTAGGTTAGGGCGATGCTGTCATTAAATTTGTAAAATTATGTTGTGTCTACTTCGTTTTGGTTCTTGGCACAATTCTAACTTAGTTTCAAACCGCTAAGTAATATTTCTTCAAATCATTTTATACATTATTTTGATATAGCCTTGTGTCATTGCTACTTCGTTTTGGTTCTTGGCACAATTCTAACATAGATTCAAACCGCTAAATAATATTTCTTCAAATCATTTTATGCATTATTCTGATATAACCTTTTTAGAATGCCCTTCAGTATAACGCTGCCTCCTTTAAAATATGAATCACCTGAATGACTCATATGAACCGCGTTATAAAAAGAAGCCTGCAAGTATCCAATCGGGATCTCTGTGATGTGATATATATAGTATTGTGACATTAGAAATCGATGCAAAGCCGGGTACTGTGAAAAAGTTTGTACTGTGGCATTTCTCCACATACCGAGAGAAGTACCACAGTATCCAACAATTATATCAGGGACCAACAATTCAATGTTTTCTGGCAGGGGCCTGATATATGTGTTTGATTTCATTTTTCAATGACTGGAAAAATACACAGCCTTGATTTATAGCAAACTAATACCATGTTCTATCCATGATATTATTAAAAAAAAATTATCATCTTGCGATAAAAGAAAATAAAATATTTCGGTCCAGAAAAGACCACACAGCCCTCACCTTCCCTCCGATAATTAAATTGCCAGTACCTTACAGTAAATTAATTTGCTATATGCATGTTAATTGTTGTATAAATTGCAGTCAAAAAGCTATAACTACAGTGACATTATTACGCTTACGCTATAGCTGATACTGAGAAAGACATGTTAACATTAGAGAGCATATTGATAAAATAGTAAGTGTTGATAATGAAGTCTCCAATTTTATAATTACACTATTGATGTGATAGACTCGGATAATCTGAATGGGATACAAATAGGCGGGCAAGATATTTATCAGAGAGGACCACTAAACATTAAACATGCTTATTCATCAAACGAGAAAATATTTAGTAGACTTGAGAAATTATGTGTACATCAGACAGAAAACAAGTGCTTTCTTCAAAATTGTAGGATTATTCGCAATCTTACCAATAAATACAAATACTTAACACATGCATAAGCATCCTGAATATACGTGGGTACAAAAAAACAACAGAGAAGAAGCTACAACTATTATACATCACTTACCCCCTGTACTATGGTACAGTCATTGGATAGTCTGGTGGTAAGGTGACCCACCTTGTTGTTTGGTTCATCGAAGAATGCAATATCCTGCAAAGAAATGACTTTATGAAATTTTATAGATTATGTTATCGAGAACATAGAAAATGCACAAAAACGAGGAAAATGCATACCTTTTTAATCGCTCAAGTTAAGCAAACCACGTATATAATTCTTCTCAAATAGAAATTTTCATTAGAGTCCAAACAGCCTCAAATTTTCTAAAATGTCTTCAATGATGCAGAATTTGTTTGCATTTTACACACTACATTAGGCGATTCAATATTACACAAATATACTAGATAAATGTGCCTTCTTATTAGCCTTTTGATTGGATATTAATTTAATAGATAACTACTTATATGAACAAAAACCTTTGAAACTCTCTACGTCATTTCATTCATATTCTATTATAAGCCAACGTTTTCTTGCAAATCCAGGATTTTGATTGCGATTCAAATTTAACGAGTGAATTTCATCAAATCATGTCCCATGCTCTACAAACTGAGAAAATACAAATTAGTTTCAGTGCTTCGATCTATGGCCTTACCTTGAAGATGTGTGCATGAATTTGATAACCATATCTTCAACTTAAGATGCAGAGATGTACAAAGGTTTTATCCCCGCATCGCTATCCTCTTTACAGTTATACGGCAGACAACGACTGCAAATGCAGATCTTGGACCAGGACGTTGAAGAAAGGATATTAAGTGGGTATGTGACACACTCTTTCAAGAATATCATGCATCATAATTTCATCAAAAACTGCAAAACGTCAGCTTAAATTAAAGAGGTGATGGGCATAACAACAATGAAACTGACAAATAAATGGAAGGGAAAACAGATATTGAATGTTAAGTCCTCCCCTTTTCTTGAAATTCGATAAAACTTAATGTTCTCTAGATCAACAATAAAGTGATCCTCCCAATTTGACACACTGATCATAAAAACTCTATTCCTGAAGCTAATCCATAAGGAGAAACTTTTACCTACCTGTCTTAAAATGGCTCTGAACGTCAAGCTCCGTAATCGTCTAGTCAAGTTGGCACCAGCATTAGTGAAACACACTAACTGTAATAGGTAAATAACAATAATGAATTATATGTAGTCATACAGCTTGGATTCTTAGAGTTGGACCAACAAAATGATACATTATATATGTGTTAATCAGATTTCATATATATGGGCATCTCTCTCTGTGTGCCATTGTGAGTGTGTGTGTGAATCTATACAAGCCTGTACATGTGTAAATCAATCTGTACAGGCCTATAGATATGAAATCTGATGAATACATATATAATGGAATCCGAGTAACATCACTTGTGTCAGGCTGTATCATTTAGCTTGTCCAACTTTAAGAATCCAACTGTTTGATCTGTTTGAAATGTGTTAACAGGTGTACAGTGCAAACTGGTACAAAACACACTAAGGAAAACATTGATAGACTGGTACAATGCACATTAAGGAAAACACTGATAGACTGGTACAGCACACATTAAGGAAAACACTGACAGACTGGTACAACGCACATTAAGGAAACATTGATAGACTGGTTTACATAATGAACAGGTAAGAGATGCTGGTAGATTAAAAGACAAAACCAATGGATGAAAGATAAAATGGTAGTAAAACAAACAAAGCAACATCATACATACATACATACATGCATGCATACATACATACCAACCTAACCACATCCATACATACTTACCTGCCTAGCTACATACCTAACTACTACCCACGTACATACATACATACCTACCTGCCTAGCTACATACCTAACTACTACCCACATACATACATACATACACACATACATACATATTGTATTTGCCAAATTTTACATTGCAATTTCAGAATTAACAAGCGAAAATGAAATGACACTAGTCTTATGGGATCTGGATTATATAAAATTTTATTGCAACAAATACAGCTGCTTTGACATTTAATAGTGTCTATTGTTTAATAAATTCGAGTTTTAAAAAGTGTATACAGTTATCGAAAGGAGGAAAGAAAATAGCAGTAGAGGCAGTTTGTGATTTCGTCAACAAAGGTTTTCCTGAATTTGTTTCATGTGAATTCAAAATACTGCTATTATAACAAACAACAAGTAGTTATGGGGTTGCTCCAGAAATGTAGCTGACACCAAGTTGCACAAAAATAGTACAGAAAAACATTATAACTAGCCAAGGTGACATTTTACGATGATAAGGGAATGCAGGATATGGAATTTTGGCAAAACAAAGATATGTCAATCGTTTATAAAGGACTTGACAGCAAATTGATAGTTGCTATGTGCATATGATAGATGTATTTTAATACTATTACCAAAACAAACTACTGTGTGAATTAAATTCTTGAAATTACTTTTCGCATAAAGATGGGTATTATACTTTCCTTTTCGATCAATTTGTGATCAATATAGAAAGCATTGCGACTAAAATGTAATCCACTTATAAGCAAATTATCCAAAATTGTTTCCCTACAAAGATCTTCTCTCCATCTAGTATTGCATATTTTGTGGAACACACAATACCATTTTTAACTCTAGACCAAATGCAAACACAAAATTAGTTCCTGCAACAATTTGCATCCATATCATGGTGAAATTTATATGCGTTTTCATATATATACATGTGCTATAAATACCATGACCTTTTAAATCGAGATATAAGGTTGAATCCAACAGACTGATATGCACTTCATTTAAATTATGTTTAAACTATAGTTTAACACGCAGTTGCTGTGGCAGTGGATAGGTGTATTCTTTAGTAAATTGTAGAATAAATTAATCTCCATAGCTGCTGAGTATAGCAGCAGTGAGAAAGTAAAATTCATAATATATATATAATTTTAACACATGGGTTTTGCAGAACCCGATATCTCATCTATCTTAAGTTATAGACTTGCAAACAATTTTAAGATGGCTTGCACAAGCATTTTAATACAAAAGTAAGGTTGTCCGACTAGCAATCCTTGCTCTTTCTAGCATTTTGCTTCATAAAGGGGAAGAAAACACTTATTCTATATAGACTGTCCCTTGTTGAAAACGGAATTCCTTGATAATTCAAAACCGATGTTCAACAGTCGCTAAAAGAAAAAGAAACACATTTATTGAAAACATGCTCAGAGTTTAGAAATATTTCTTAAATGAACGATAAAGCAGCCAATGAATTTTATTGACTAGATTTTAGTTGTAATCCTCTCCCATGCATTCACATATATTATACGACGATGAGCCAATGACAAAGTATGTGCCTTTCAGTCTTTAAGGTAATATTTAGCCCAAGTTTGATAGTAACATCATCAGAAGTGGTGATAAAACTTGGATTCTACTACTGTCATTACCTAACAGCAAAAGATGTACATACCAATAGCACTCGCACTGCAAAATTAAAAACAGCAATTCCCATGATGATGGCAACCAGGATTTTTGCTGTGTATCTCATTCCATCTGGCTCACCGCTGAACACCTAAGAAATGGATTTGAAATTTCACATCATTACTTGCAGAAAACAATAATTTGTTAGATATTGTTTCCAATATTGACTTTAATATCCCCTTCTTCTCCATGACTCCTCTTCCAGGTTCATGTATGGACAATAGGCCCGATGCGCCTCCCCTCCCCCATATGTTAAAAGGCAACTAATGGTGGCAAATGGGTGTCTATGAAGGATAGGATCCTCGACCTCTAGCTAGCCATTCAATGTTTATGAGGTTAACGAAAGATAGCTTCTCTCTGCTGACTTGTAAAGTTCACCATTGTTACTAAGGAAACCCTTGCAAAGACCATCGTCTAACAAGTAGTGGCAAGTGCAAATCTAGTAAGGTTTCTACCTTTATTAATGTATATCATAATGTATAGCAATGACATAACAAGCGCAACACTTCAGTTTAAATTCTTGTTACATTGTTTCTCTCCATGGCGGATGTAGTGCACGCGTTTGATGAACTGATAACGTTATATTTTAGGAAAACTCAACAAAATGGCAACCAATAGTGGCAGACGGAGATTAAAAAGAAAAGGGAACAATTCAGCTAATGATCTAGAAACGGAAAATGTTCCGAGTCAAGAATGATGGCCAAGAATTCTCATCTTTGTGTAAAAGTTGCGAATAAGAAGTTAAGAAAGTATTCTCCCTTTGTTATTGCAACAGCTTTCCATTGTTTGCATTGAGATCCATTAAAGTGTGAAAACACTTGACTTGGGTAAAAAAAATTTAATACCATTAATCCATGAAATGACCAATGATTGAATATCGACAACTGTTCAATTTGCTTTAGATAAATAAAGTATGGACATTAATTGAAAATCAACTAAATATATGATCAATAATGGAAACATTTTTTTACTTTCGTACGTTTGACATCTGAACTCAATGCATGTAAACTGCATAAAATGCATGATGATCCAATTAATTATTAATGGTTCTCTGATCCCTTTTGTGGAGGAGACCAAATTATTAGGTCTTATTTTTTAGCAGAAACTAGCTTCCCTTCCATATCTTAGACACCTCAAGGGCAAATATTGAAAAGCCATGTATTTAATATGACTCAAATCCAACAGATATAGGAGAGCATACCAGAAGGTCTGTCTCTGGGTGTAAGTGTTTTTAGTAACAGCTAATTTGAGAATGGCTCAATAATCTCACAAATCTTACATGTATAAACGTGTGTGTGTGTGTGAATCAGCAGTCCTGTACAAATGCATGTGTGTGTGTGTGTGTGTGTGTGAATCAGCAGTCCTGTACAAACGTGTGTGTGTGTGTGAATCAGCGGTCCTGTACAAACGTGATCAGATGCATAACCAGAGACGATAACTCTGTGAACATTTAGAACTTCACCTTCAGAAAGATTCTATGATAAGGCAAACAATTTAACACTTTATCTCTGACAAAAAAAACCACTGGATATTTTGTATACTACCAACCTATCTTCTCTAGTCCTTCTAATCTCGTATGTGATGTCGTCTTTAGTTACAAATACTAAGCCTTGTATGATCGCAAACCATACATCTTTCCACATTGTGGTCTAGGACTTGACCCTCATTTAAAAACAGCAAGAATCATGTTGATCGGATCTCCAAAATTACATATTTCCAAATCATTACTATGCTTATCAATGTCAAAAACAATATTTCATCATTGCCATTACGAAAATCCTTTACCAGTCTTCATATTACACGGTAAATGCAATAACTTAGAGGTTCCTGTTGTCCCCATGCAACCTTGTATTAAACGATTCTAAAGATGAAGACAAAGTTGTAACTGTTGTTGCAATATCCAATGAAGCCATGTCAGACCCATTACCATGTACACCTCCATATATTTCCGCAGAAATTAACGCCAATCTCAAAGTATATCTCAAAGTATATCGAACCCTATCGTAATGCAAATTTCAGTTTTTTGGGTTCTTTATAAAAACTGAAATATTTAAAAACCCTAAATCTTACACCAATCTAATACCACAAGTCTTACAGACACATGAATTGCTCATAAAATCAGGAAACATTATTCTACACTTTTTGCTTCCTGGTAATGAAAGACAGTTAAAGCAGCCAAAGCTACCTTGCAACCACCAATTTCTGAATGGAAAATTCTGTATACTGACTTCAGATGTTGGAAAAATCTGTATGTCTTACATCTTTGCCAAAATTAGTGGAATAAAAACTCTAAAAACATGTTTTACTACATGAAAGTCATCATTAGAGGTTGGCACCACTCGTATAAGGTCACTATTGGTCAGCATGCATAAACATTCAGGTTGAGTAGATTGACACATGCACTGAGACAGATGTATTTTATTGTGAACTCATTTATGAAGCTTTTTTATGACGTACCACCTGAAAAAATCTTGAATTCTATAAAAGAAAGACGTTTGTATAGCCAGTCTACAACTCATATTGTAAGGAGTGTATATTTTAAACCCTTGTCTTTTATTTTCTATGACTTTGAAAGTATTATAACGCTTTCATTTTTGTAACTTTACATTTCTGGAGTAAATATTTACTTCTCTTGCAAGGATTTATATTCAAAAAGAGTGATAGTAATTCTACTTTTACATGGTAAGAACATCTTTAAGCCAGCAACTTACAACCAGGATTGTGCTGATCTACCTTTAAGCTCCATGTACATAACCAGGATTGTGCTGATCTACCTTTAAGCTCCATGTACATTAAATCATACTGTACAAGGATATAAAACAGCTTACATTTTAAACTAAGAACAATTCAGTCGGCAATTACGTGTAAAGAATTCATGTCTACTAACATGTATCGTACAAACTGCTTACCCCAATGAACTCAGTAACGAGAAAGGAGAAGCTCGGATGTATGCCTCCTGCAATAATAGCTGTCAGGCATCCCATGACAATAAGATACCATTCAGGAGCATTGAGACGTAAAATTCGTTTCATTGAAAATTCAGGCAGATTTGTTTCCTCCGTTTTCTCTTCTGAAATCTGAAAACGTAATCCATAAAAATGACTGCCTGAAAGCATGTGTCCATATTATGAGATTTACAATAATACGTTGCCAAGATTTTAAGGTCTTTGGTTCAATTAATTCATAGCTACGAATTGCACATATCAAACGAGAGAGGCACTTTAACCTGCAGTGAATTATTGAAATTATCACTGCCCAGGCAAAATTAAACTGTTTTACTGAAGTCAATAGCCTCAACATTGCTTTGGATTTCATCTGTTCAAAAATTATATGCTAGAATAAGTTTTTAGAGTCGTGAAAAAGAAGGGAAAAATGACACAAATCAAACTTAAAGCCTCTTAAATATATTTTTACTTCTGGTAGAATCACTGTATGCATTGGTATGCTTTTTCTTGTAGAATGTGATAGAAATTTTTAGCATAAACCTACTGATATACGACTCTTTTGGCTGAATAATTCGTTTTGGACTGGTAATGGTGAGCCCATGTTCCTCGACGGGACATCCACTAATGTTTTCTCCAACTCTTCCAACACTGGATAATATAAATAGATTTTGAGAAATATCCAACACATTAAAAATTGGAGACGATAGTTTTGGCTTAACTGTAAAATGTATTCTATGTGATCGGATTATTTTGTATATCAGACCTACATGACTATTCCTAAAAATATATTACTGTCAGTACACAATTCTTGAGTGAAACAAACCTGAAACTTAGTCAAATGAAAACAATATTTTTTTTACAGGACCTGAACGGGTGTAAAAATGATTCGCAATTGGATTTATCTGTTCACTTGGTCTCATTCTACACATAAATACTGAACTCAAGCCCAAAAGTATTAAAAAATCGTATTTAGAGCCGTCCAATATGGTCGAAATTTGGCATGTTGTATAGGAATCTTAACAATAATATAAAACCAAAATTACGTAACTCTAACCTCACTCCAAGCAAAATTAGAGAAAAAAGTTTTTCAAAATGTCATCAGTTTCATAACCACACACTAGGCTTGTATTTCATTAAAAAATCTACGATAAGTGAAGCCAAAATTTGAATGAAATTACTTCAAGAGGTGTCATACCTGGTAATAACGGAATTAAATTTGTGTTGTTGTAAATAGCTTCCCTTCAATTTTGGAAAACATATGCAAAACATACCAATAACAAAAGTAGGAAGGACCTATGATTATCATGTTGCGCAAAACTGAAATGTTCAACTGACATTTAGCTTTTAATGAAACACAGCTATTCTACCTAACTGACATTTAGCTTTTAATGGAACACATATCTAACTTGTCTAATTGACATTTAAGTTTGAAACATAGCTATGATGTTCAGAGTTTGGCCAGTACACCTCATACAGAAGATAATTTGTTCACAAGACAAAATACGCTTTCATAAGCTAACATCACACTGTGAAAATATTCAGTCCCTCCTTCTATTATAAACAGTGACTACAAACGCTATTTTACACACTAAATATGGTCATGGCATTAATCATACGTTTAAGTTATTACTACATTACCAAATTATGTAGTGTTTGTTAAAAAATCACAAACAACTAACAAATTAATAATTTCGACATATAACAAAATAATCTATCAGCACATGTCCTACCTATGTGTCAACTAGTTATCGAGTCAAATGTGATTACTCTAAACAGCTGAAGACGGTAACTAGTGTATTGGCTAACATGCTGCCGTGAATGTTATTAACAAATATTTCAGTCAGGATTCAGCACATGTCCTACCTATGCATGTGTCAACTAGTTATCGAGTCAAAGGTGATTACTCTAAACAGCTGAAGACGGTAACTAGTGTATTGGCTAACACGCTGCCGTGAATGTTATTAACAAATATTTCAGTCAGGATTCAGTTTAAGTTGAATTACATTTTCTAAATTGGTCTTTCAAAACCTGTGGTAAAAACATGCTAGGAACAAAGTCAGATCCTAATTTGGATTTAATTTGAGAGCGAGGTTTCCTACGAACAAATTTAAATGCAATTTACATCTGAAAAGTGCAATTATGAATAGCTAAGAGTGAAACCTCAGCCTCAGGTACAAAAGCAGAGCTTTCAGAATTGTCACAACTAGAGTTCATCTAAACGTTTTTATGATATGAGACATTTTTGGGGTTTTAACCTCAGTTTGGTTTCTACTACTCAATTTTTGATCTCGACTGATAGTATATATCGATTTACGACACCATAAATTAGCACAGATAACTCACCTTCATCTTCCTCCGTTACTTTCTGCATCTGTCAAAAACAATGAAGTTAATTAATTAAGTAACAAGAGTTATTCCCTCATGATTTTGTGTGCACATGACCATGGATGAACAAAAGGTTTTAGAGGTAAAGATAGCTATTTCGCTGTCCTGAGAAAGAAAATATTTGTAAGAAAATGTTAATTGCAAACGAGGAATGGAGGAATGGTATGTTCATTAATGAAAATTGGACCGACACCATAAAAGAGTTCATTTCAATAGAATTGATGTTAAACAATAAAATGGCACTGTCATAGGTTAAACAGCGAAAAATGCATGTCCATCAGTATAGCACACATAACGCATCCCATTTGGGATGAACAGTTCATTTTCTGCCTCGTATATCACCTAGTTGACAAAAAGTACCCACTATCAAAGAAGAGATGAACAAAGAAATTGTATAATAAGAAGCTTCATGACTAATTTCAGACCATTTCTGGAGTTAATATTCTGTTTTGAAAACGACGTTCATTGTCTGTAAAAAGTAGGAACAAAGTACGAAATTTTAAATTAACTCTGAACATGGATGTGTTAGTGTTGTAAACGATAATGTAATTTTCTTGGAAATGATCAATGTAATGCTATCTGTTCAACAACACTCAAACAACGGCCTCTGATGCGCTTAAAACAATGTCTGCAGTAAAATTAACATTAGCATGACTTGTTACAAAGCTGTTCTTGGCTTTGAACTGTCCATACTTAGTTATGCAAGTCTCTCTGTAAAAGATATATTCTTGTAGAAAGACGCATATATATATATATATATATATATATATATATATATATATATATATATATATATATATATATGAGAGCAGAATTTATGCAAAACTCCATGTATGCTCAATGACACTTATAGTGTCATTATGTTTACTTATTATGAATATTGGCAATATTTCTAGTGCTTTTAATACTTAAAACACATACCGTTCAGGTTTAATAATGAAAAATCATTTTTGTAAGCTAAACTTTCTATGCCCTGTATAATGACATGAAAATCAAGTCTTTCTACTGCTATCTCCACACCTGTGATCCATCTTCTTCTTTCCATCATTCTTTTCTAATCAGAAATTAAAGAAAAATACTCCATCACATGCGTTAGCATGTGATTGGGCAATCACACCTTTTGGAACAGAATTTGATCACAGTCTTGTTTCTGCTGACCAATTCAGGCCCTCGGGTTGGAGTTTCCAATTGCACGCTAGGGAGAGTCCTTTATGTCTTTTGAGTGGCTGCTGCAAATGTATTATATCTGTTGCATTTTGTGTTCAGCAGCAGTCAAGGTACAATACAAAAATGACTAATTTGTTGGTCTTACCTCCTGGTGTTTGACAAGCCCATGGTAAGCACCCTCTCTCTTCATCAGATCCTTGTGTGTGCCCTGTTCCACAACCTCACCATTCACCAGTACATAAATGGTGTCCGCATTGCGTATGGTAGACAGTCTATGAGCGATAATTATTGTAGTTCTGCCAATCTGAGCCTAGAATCAAAATCATAAAATCCTAAAATTATATTTAAAAAATTTCTTTCGCGGACGTTCCACTTTGGAACACAGAAAGAGGAAAGACTAAATGTGAACAAAAGATATAAATAAAAGTATGCTGCAGATTAGAATCAGAACCAAAATTTTTTCTCTGAGAGCCTATCATAACATAGAAAACAAAAACTCCTTAGAAGAAATAAATATGCACCGAAAAGGACCAAATTGTGGACTGTCATAAACAAGTGGAATCTTCTTAAACTTATGGTGGTCACCATCTACAACAGTCTGTAAGAAAACATTTAACAACTTTTGATTTGGGCATCCCTCATTATGCATCACCAAACAAGAAACTGGGACAAACTGATTTTATAATTAACCAGAAGGTGAATGATCCATACAATGCAGCACGAGAACTATGAGGATCTGCCCATATTCGGTACTAGCAATTGCCTGAAATATATAATAATCTATCATAGTAATCTCAAATTAGCTACATGACCCATCTGGTGGGTGTAAAGCACCGGATTTTAACTTTAAAAAACTACTTGTGAAAAAAACAAAGAAAACATACCTTTGTAATTTAGCCTTGAGCTTAAACAAGAATAATCACATATATCACTATTAATCTTTAATCTGCATAATTCTTAGACTATACACAACAGCTTTTAAAGGAACTCCTTCACTGAAGTTGTGCAAGGATTATGAGCCCGAAGAGGAATACAAGGCAATACAAATGCTGGAAAACCAAAGCTACGCTCACTTTCGACCTGCATAACCTTTTTCAACAAGTGATCCAAAATATTTTAACATTTTCAGATTTTGCAAGAGGATGTTTCATTTTACTTCAGAAGGTAAAATGTAGCTTTGTTTGTCTGAAAACTGTACAATGTATTCAACAGAAAAAGGTGACATTGTTAGAATCATTTCACCCCAATATTCCGAATTTTGTCTGAATCTACCAATGTTTACGGATACCCTAACTCGTCCAAAACCAATGGTCAAGAAAAGTTATGTTGACATGTCCTGTAACAACCGAGATCAGTAAGCCGAATCAATTCTCTGACTGGACCATTATTTTTATAGAACTCACACCACTTTTTATTAATTGAGCAGTGTACCAGTCTCGAAGTGGGAAAACAATGGATACTGTACTTAATACTTCGAGATCAGACCATTTGCTGTAATATCAGCAAGATTTTTCTTTTTCAATATCCAAAAGACATATCAGTGCTTTCAACTTCTACACAGTGCTAGAACATGACTTCGATCTTTCTTGGCAAGATAAAATGTTCTCATATTTACTCAATGCACAACACTGATGATGAAGCTACCATTTATCAGTACCGAGATTTAGGGACATTTAGCTGGAAAAAATGCTGCGAAGAAAATATTTTAATTGTCAAGAAATTTTTCGCTTACATCAAACAAACAGTACGAACTTGGTCATCAAGTGCACAGGAATTTTGTTTTTAAACAACGCTATAAACATTTACAGTCTTCTTTATGGATTTGATTATTTCGTGGAATATATTGAAAAGTGCTGAATATTGTGTTAATATACGCACATTTTCTTTTCATTAACTTTACATTGTCAAATCATACAGTATTTTCCATATTGAACAGATTCCTATCCCACAACACGTGTCTAAAAATAGTATCATGTATTAAGAACTACTGGATTGTAAAGAATGTTCGTTCATGTAGCTGACAATTTATATTGTGGTTTATTAGATTTCTTCGTGGAGGAACTAAATAAGTAGTTTCGTCCATTTGAAAGTAGAAATGATAAAGTGGAGGAGTTTACTGGGTCACATATGAAATTTTCAAACAAGTACACACATGTAAGTGATATTTACAATGTTCACAACAAAAGCAAGAGACGCAGTATTGAAAATACCATTCCGATAATTTAAACAGTTAGTTAGGAGAAATGCTCGTAACTTTTTGAACATAGGTTCCGACTATGACCAGTGCTCTCTGGGTCAATAAAAAATAGCATAAAAAAGCATATTGAGGCCAAGGGCTGTCTCATATCTATCGGACAAGTACCACTTTATAAGTCAAAGTACTAAATTTGAGGTCAAAATGCACCTGAAGATGTTGGTAGAAACGTAAGAGCCAATAAGATAAAAGGCAGAAGAGTTATTATTTCCACTGGCTAAATGGACTTTCATGAATCAGCTGGTTTGCATTTCTCCACATAAACATTTTAGATCAAATGTTTTGGATTTTGGCTGGTGATAGAAGCCATACAGGTCATGTACGCATAGCTGGGGTCCCCACAAAAAGCATCCAAAGGACAAGGCATAAACATGTCTCTTTATCTGTTGATAAAAATGGCAAAAATTCTACTTACATTTTTGCATCTTGAATTTCCTCAAAATGTACTTTCTTAATTTTGCAAATCCAAATTATGTGACTTATGTCATGGTTCCATAACTTGATATAGACCAAGAAATTGATATGTAATTTTGACTAAATTTCGAACAACAATCACATTTTCCTTACTGTACCCTAAATGAAATGAACCTGATATTCCACAGCGTCGTTTTCAATTTCACTTGAAAGAATTGATATTTTTCCTACAGTATGATTCGAAACAATCAATGACAGAAAATAAATACACATGTAGCTGATTCAAAGAGGGTCCCTCCCTGCTCAAAGTCACATGTACATCATACAGAATTGTCATAGCTAATAAATCCATCATAAGCAGATAAACAAAAAAGAGTAGAATAGACAGAACAATAAAGCCCATTCACTCCAGACCAACTGAAAAAGTTGTTTCGATGTGCAGTCATTCAAAATATAATACTAAACTTCAATTTTCAGTAGATCAAAATGAGAATTATTTTTTACATTATGAGCGCCTGATCAAGTTCTAAGGTCGATGAGCGATGCTATGTGTGCATTAGCATTGTTACTGTATATTGATGAATGTACGGTTGTGCATTTATTTTGGAATACTGTACAATTTCAAGTATTTTGTTGTTTTATAGTATGTGTTTTTATTATTAAGACATAGGTAGAAAAAAATGAGTATATAATCAAAAGGTTACTGCCTTTGAATGGGAAAATATGACCTTATTTTTTCTGAGTAATACTGCACTCCCAAGATCGTGCAATATTACTCAGAAAAACTAGTTCCTCTGTTTCCCATACACCTTCAGTAACCTATATTTATAGCCTTTTTTTTGTTTCCTTGAACCTATCAATAACAGAAATGCCGATCTATAGACAAAAACAATGTTCTAAAAAATGGTTTGCAGCATTCATATATATATATATATATATATATATATATATATATATATATATATATATATATATATATATATGAGTGTATTGCAAGAAGGGTAAGTGATATAAATGACAGTATGACAGTGGATTAAAAATGTCGAAGGAAAATAATTTTTCTACTAAGCAAAGTGTATACTCTAGGGTACTTTCTGACTGATATCAAAGTCTACAAAGATAAAGATTTGGGATGTAATTTGATGTCATATTCTATAATTTTAGGTGCTTTCATCGTTTGGTTGCAATCTCATGGAAGCTGACGTACGTTCTGGACCATTGTCTTCAAATCTTGAGCGGGAAGGGGCAATCGACGAAGATACTTAGTACAGTATATTATCAGGGACATCAGTTCGACAACAGATATCATACACTAAAGAATCATTAAGGATCAGAAAGGTTTATGCAAAATGGGTACAACATTTGCGGACGACTGTTCAAAATAGACCAGACAGCTACTCGCCAAATATGAGCAAGGTGACCAGATATATCTGAATGAGATTTGACGCAGGTAATGAAACATGGATTTTCTTTCCTGAACCCAACACAATATAAAAAATATAAAGTCTGGATAGGAGAAAGCGAGTGAAGAACACAAATCACTTGATGTATTCAGATTGTCAACGGAATTTTATAAGCATATATTTTCGATGCAAACAACCGGGTCATCCAGGTGCCTGTGCCTGACTACACTAGTATCAGTGACATTTCTATGCCTCCAAGTGTTGCCAATACTTGTGGAACGCTACCAAACTACCTGTCTGCGCACCGGTACAGCATCCAGTCTTTGCCGCATCCTCCATACATCCCTGTCTAAACTCCAAATGATTTCTGGCTGCATCCCATTATCAAAGATTCGAGGAGAGGCAAACGACTTGAAAGCAACCATCAGGATGGAAATGCAATTTTTCAGTATATTACAATATACCAAAAAGTGAATAAAAAATGGTATTTAATAACTAGATAATCGGACTGAAAAAGGTATAGGGGTGCATGTAGATTACTTTAAGGGACAGGCTAATAAAGATCTTTGTCTTACAGTGCACTAATTTTCAGAACTTTTAAATACTCCTCTTGTGTCCACATTCCCTTTGACCTTTATTCTGCAATCCTGTTATATTATAAGAATCTTTTCCACAAAAATGCCTTAAGTTTTTTTATAACTAGGACCATTTACCATTTGCACTTTTTGTGGATGTGCTACATTTATTAAACTGCACGAATTCGACATTATTGGGAAAGATACCTTCATTCTGCACAACTCTCACAGTAGAGCTGGAAATATTCTTAATACATGTAATGATAAACAGTTTCAGCTTTTTAAAAACTGTGGTATTTGCAGACACCGTTTGGCACTAAATCACATTTTTGTGCCATTTCTTTATGTCTGTTTTCTTGAGATGTATGGAGAGTCCATGTTCATAATATATAAACAATTGAAAGGTGTGGTTAGTTATCAACTGAACAAAATATCTGAATGATTTGGGTTAAGTATTACTCCTTATCTAGCACCGGGATATATCTGAAAGCATTCCCGTACAGAAATTTCTCATGGATTCCATATGGAATACTTATTGGAATCCGTATGGAAGAGATATGGACTGAAAAACTTATGGAATGAGACAACTTATTCCATATCAATTCCATAAGTACTCACAGCAAGTGAAAATTCCATATGGAATAAAGTTGCAACTTTAATCCATAAGCACTTTTTTCCATACGGAAAGCAGGCTCATGTATTATAACATCATGGAAAATACTCTCTGAAGAATTAATAACCTAAACTATCTGATTAAAATAGAAATATTGGTGGGAGTTAGAGCACATGTATATGTCAGTGTAGCTGATGTGGAAGGATGACTATATACTATATAAATTTGAAGAAACAGATGTATGTCAGTTTTCTTTAATTTATTTCCAAAGATGTTTAAAAACAAAGACATGACCAAAAAAGTAGGGAAAATGTAAACATGATCAGAAAATTAATATCTGGTAGTACAAGCATAGATGAATCTTTGGACTTAGAAAATTTGGTGCAAGGTGGATTTTGGGCTTGATCTAATGTTTATTCTGAAAAATAATTTTGTTGGCTTCCTATTAAAATATGCTCTACAAAAATCATACCCTTGTGAAAATGTGACTTAAATGTCAGCAAAATAAATGAACATTTCTTGACATTCACTTAAAGGTCCTTTTTCACTTAAATTAAGGTATTTTAGGAGATTTTACCAAAATTTCTGAAAATATCAGTGAAATTTTGTAATTGAAATTTCACTGACTCTGCCAACATTTCTGAAAATATCAGTGGGAATTTGTGATTGAAATTTCACTGAGAGTATGTCAAAAATTCTAAAAATATAGTGACATTTTGTGATTGTAATATCACTGACATTTTAGTAAAAAATTATCAATAAGATATAAAATTTATTTTTGTTTCTTGTATAATTTGATTGATTTTCAGCAGCATTTATATTCCCTGTTTCTGATAGCTGTAATTGTATTGTTTATTTTGGGAACAATAACTTCTTTCCACATCTTTCTGTATTATATTTCTTTATCAAATTTTGTTATTGTTGTTGTATTTTTTTAAACTTAAACTAGATTTAACTGCCCTTAAACAAGTTTTCTTGTTTTCTGTTTTGAATCAGAATTTCGCTTTTCTCCTGACCTGAATCTGATTTTCCTCGATACGGACCCTTTTTTTAATATCATCTCCGAAACTTTTTTTAAATAATGCTCTATCCGGTCCCATTCCACAATGGGCTTTCTAATAAGTATTTGTTCCGTTTATTATTTAAAGGATGATCATTGTTAAAAGCTTTCTGATTGGTCAAAATTTTGTACTTGCCCAATGAATCGTTGCCTAATGGAAACTGACGGGAATGCGAAACATGGCGATTCGAGCGGGATACGAATTTGAATAACCATTTGAAAAAATGTGCGGCAAAGAGAATAGCTTGAATGCAAAGTTGATGGGAGTGTAACTTAGTCAGTCTGTATGAAAACTGAACGCCAGGACAAGCATTTTGCTTTTTGTGCCATAAACAGCTCTACAGTAGCGGCTAACGTGCTAAATAGGACAAGGAATTGAACCAGGTTGATTTCGATAACTCAGAACTGATTAACTTCCAGGATGAATTTAAGGAGGACAACGTATAGATCACTGGTGGGAATTCTTGCGAAATACCCATGTCTATCAAAGATCGTCATATCTTTGTGGAATTTTCTTGGCCCACACGTAGAACATCGTTCAATATCGTGAGGCATTATTGTGTATATTATCAAAATATTCTAGGTGTGTTGGAATTCAGTGTAAAATAGAGTACTTCTATCATGATAAACGTTTGTCAGGGCTGCTTATGGAACAAGGACAAATTCAAGAGACCACAACAGCATCATAGTTTGTACATTAATCAAAAATCAAGTTGCAGTACAAGTGACATTGCAGGCTTTTAGAATTTCTTCTTTTCATGTTTCAAATGGATGCTTTTCTGTATTTTTGCATTATTTTCACAGTTGAATTTTTAAATGGAGATTATCTTATATATGTTTATGTGTACACAGATGCCTGTGTATGTATTCCAGGCTTGATACTTGTGATTTTTAAAATCACTTAATTATTTAGTGTCAAGCCAGATTCTTCACATGTTGTATATACCGTAAATATTGTACATAACAGATAGAAGGCCTCAAGGTAGATTAGTTCTGTAATTAAGTTACCTTCTCTAAATAAAGTCATTATTATTATTATTTTTATTATTATTATTATTAACTCCCATATCTCTAGCCTTGGATGTCATATAATTACAACATCTGTAAAAAAAAAAAAAATCATGCAAATTTAATATCACCTTGGTTAATAAAGTCTTGTTTAAGTCATATTCATTATTGATCTGAAACCTTCTGAAATGTATGAAAAACTTCTGAAACTTCAGTAAAATACTACATAATGATCAAAATTGTAGTGATATCTCACAAATGTTTTAGTCAAATATTTGTGAAATCTCACCAGACTTTTCATTTAAATGAAAAAGACTTAAGTGATGCCATCATGGATTAGGCTTTGTATTTGAGAAAGAAAATGAGGACAAGTAAAACCTAAATATTATTTGATAATGTCTGTCAAAATTTATGATCCATTTTAAAAATTGTGGTGAATATTCATCATTGATTCCCAATAATGTCTAAGAATCATTAGGCAGTTTAATAGAAACTGAAGCAGATTTTTTTATGGTTTAGACAAAGCGCTTAAAAAAACCCGTTTGAAATTGCCTTAAGTAGGCATCAAAATTTTGTTATGGAATAAACTGTTACCAAATTCCATATGAGCTATTTACAAATTCCACATGGACCATTTACAAATTCCATATGGTATATTTGCCAATTCCATATGGACTATTCACAAATTCCATATGGAGTATTGCCAAATTCCATATGGATTATTCACAAATTCCATATGGAATATTGCCAAATTCCATATGGAATTTTAATTTTATTCCATATGGACAACCTACAGATCTCATGGACTAATTAGCATATTCCATGAGATTTTCCATACGGAGTACGTACGGAGTCCATAACATTTCCATATGGATACACTGAAATCCATAAGAGTGCTTCAACTATAGAATCGAAATGTCCATATGGATATTTCTGTAAAAGTACGTATGGATTCCATATCCATTCCATGTGGAAAATTTCGTACGGGTTGTGTAGAATACATGATGGCTCTAATACATGCCAAATCGTGCAATCATAATCTGTATAACATCTTACAGAAAACCTGAAATAATTTCCAAGAATTTAATAGTGTCGACATCCATCTATTATTGCAAGAAACGTTAGCAGACTTCAAATTGTAAGAAAGGAGATTTGCCTTTTCGAGTGCCATTTGCACGATAGCCTCACTCTCATTATCCAGGGCTGATGTGGCCTCATCGAGTAAGAGAATCTTGGGGTTTCGGACAAGAGCCCGCGCTATAGCAATACGCTGCTTTTGTCCACCACTCATCTGAGCCCCTCTGTCACCAACAAGGGTATCATAACCCTATAAAAAAAGAAAACAGTGTTATTTTTGGTGAAAAAGCAAACAGCCTTCTGAATGCAAATATATCCTAATTCAATTTTCTTGTGCATGCCATCTGGATATTATGATCTTTCTGTGCTTCTGGTGGTTTTGTACGATGTATGACATTGTACTGCCTTTCTTATGTGTAATGTATTGCATGACTGCAATTTATATACGAAGTGCAGTCATGCTACAGGTATCTTTCTAATGATATTGTGTTGCTCAGTAATATCCCAACCTGTCATATTTTATTCCATATGTCATGCAATTGTCCTTGTACACTAAATGTTCAATGACTTCATGTTATTGCTTGAAATTGCAGGTGACGGTCTACTTACACGTAAACAAATAATAATTAAATAAGAAATAAATCTCTTTACCAAAACAATTTGGAGAAAGAAAACTCATTAATATTGTATGAATAATTCGAGGGTATGAAACATGACAGACAATCCATTACCTCGTTTTTTTTATGTCATTTATTCATCTTGTACTATTGTACACATATAATAAAAAGTACCTGACACATTGTGGTTGTAATATTAATATTGTATAATTATGACAGTATATGATACACTGGTTGTAATATTGTAAACTTATGATAATAAATAACACACTTTGGTTGTAATATTGTATATTTATGTAGTACATGATGCAGTCTGGTTGCACTATTGTGAACTTAGGAAGTACATGACACACTATGGTTGTAATATTTTATACTTATCTAGTACATGACACGCTGGTTGTAATATTGTATACTTATGTAGTACATGACACACTGGTTGTAATATTGTATACTTAATGTAGTACATGACACACTCTGGTTGTAATATTGTATACTTATGTAGTACATGACACACTCTGGTTGTAATATTGTATACTTATGTAGTTCATGACACACTCTGGTTGTAATATTGTATACTTATATAGTACATGACACATTGGTTGTAATATTGTATACTTATATAGTATATGACACACTGGTTGTAATATTGTATACTTATTTATTATATGCTCATTTTTTCCCCCGTTAACTTTACATTGTCAGAATCGTGCAGTATTACCCAATATTGAATCCGTGTGACAATACACATACAGCATTCACGTGCATAAAGGAACTACTTTCTATTGTAAACAAACAATGGATGCAGATGCCAGCACTTTTGATTTGTACACAACTCATGTACACTCGCGAAAGAGACTCTTTACGTTGTGGTTGTTTAAATTTGTTTCTGAATGAACTAAAACAGACGTTTCGTGGACTGCCACATACCAGCTGCTTTGGCACATTCCACGTTGATACAATGTTACGGATTTAGGCTAACTACAGTATATAACAGATGCAAGATAAGGTCCTTACAAATAACATACAAGTTTCAAGTCATATACCCTCTTCTTTAGCTGGTGATAAGAATGGCAAAATAAAATATACTTACAGTTTTACATCCTGAATTTCCTCAAAATGTATTTTCTTAATTCTGCAAATCCGAATTACATAAGCCATGTCATAGGTTTTCAATCTGGATTACACATTTCGAAATTGTGCTGTAATTTCGATGATAAGTGCAACTGCATCCTCCTTACTGCACTCAAAATGAAATAAGCATTAAATTCCATAGCGTCTTTTTGATAACTGCAATTGAAAGACTTCATATTTTTCCCACATTATGATTTCAAACATTCAATGAAAGAAACAGAAACAGAAACACATTTGCAGATGTAAACACGCTTCTCCTGCACGTCTTCAAACCGATGTATTTCATGTATAATTTGCACAGATGAATCCAGTCCAAAATCACAAACTTTCGTTGAATCGAAACAAAATACCAAAATCTATTTATTCCAGATCAAATGGAAAAGTTGCTGCAATGCGCATTCATTCACAATATGACTGCAAATTTCAATTTTAACTAGACACGCCATTTTCTTTCGAAAGTTATTTCGAGTTCAAATTTATCTGGGCGGAGTTATGTAGGCATTAATAATGATGTTGTGTAATGATAAATCTGCCTTTGTGTATTTAGTTTGGAATGCGGCATTCATTCATTTACATTGTTTCTTGTAGTGTATTTTGTTTATATAAGTAAGCCTTAGGTAGAATAAGAAAATGAGCATATAATAAAAAGGTTACTGCATTTGTACAGGAAAATATGAACTCATTTTGTCAGATGGATATACTGTACTCCCAAGGTCGTGCAGTATTCCAGCCAAAAAAATCGTTCATATTTTCCCAAACAAATGTAGTAACCAATAAGTAGTACATGACACTCTGGTTGTAATATTAATTAATTATGATATTACATGACACACTCTGGTTGTAATATTGTATACTTATGATATTACATGACACACTTTGGATGCAGTATTTTATATTAATGTAGTACAAGACACACTCTGGTTCTAATATTGCTTAATTATGATATTACATGACACTGGCTGTAATATTGTATATTTAATTAGTGCAAAATACACTCAGGTTGTAATATTGTGTACTTACGATCTTAAGATAGTTCATGACACACTGTGATTGTAATATTGTATACTTTAGATAGTATATAACACAGTCTATATATGTATTTGCTTCTATTTCATTTGTACAATTATTAAACCTTTGATCTATAGATCTGAACTTCTTTAATGTCAGAGAGCATTATAAAATGCATTCAGTAAGTTGCGAGACTAAGGTCAAATACATAATAAAAATTTGAAGTTTTAGTTTTATGGGGTTTGGCGCCATTTTACAACACGTTGCAGACTATATTTGACAGCAAGTATATTTGGTGAAAGAAGAACTCGGGAATCCCTGGGAAGAACCACCAACCCCAGGGTACCTACTAGCAAGGTCTTTCACCTTTCTGCGTTGGTCGAGCCAAGACTCAAACCCATACAGACAAATGTCTGATGTGAGTGATCTGTACAGGCTACTGTTTTAGACTACTCGGCCACCCGATGCCTCAAAATGTAAAGTTTTGATGGACAAAAATAAGAGTAAAATGTAATATTTCGATGTGCAAAGAGTGGCCATGGAGTTCATATTTAATATATGTCTTTGCTATACCTCGTTATTTGCGACTGGTTTCCAAGCAGACGGTTATAAAAAAAAGAACCAAATCATAAAATTGAACATAAATTTGATATCTTCATTGCAAAAAATTTAATAATATAAACTGTGGAAATTTTTCCATGGTGACTTTCAGACCAGTACTTACTACAAAAATGTCAGTCAAAATTTTAACACAGAAATTTATTTCTCAGATATTTAAACAATGCCCTTGCGGACACTGTGCTGGAGAACTTATTGTTACAGCAAGATATTTTAACAGTTGCGTTTGGTTACTCCAAACTTGAAATCCCTTTGGAAACTTGGATATGAATTCATGTGCATTTGCGTCTGTAGATGCCTCCTCGATTTCCTGATGCATAACATTGAACTGGGGAACATGCTGTTACAGCAAGATATTTAAATAGTTCCTTGTAGTTCTTCCAAAATTAGAATTTATAGCAATAAATTTGAAATACCTTTGGAAACTTGGATATGAATTCATGTGCATTTGCTTCTCTTGCTGCATCTTCGATTTCCTTATCTGTGACGTCAATGCGACCATACCGAATGTTTTCCTTGATGGTTGTAGCAAATAAGATTGGTTCCTGGCTGACCACACCAATCTGCTCACGCAACCACTTCAGATTAAGGTTCGTTATATCATAACCATCTAGCAACACCTATGATTCCAGCAAAAGAAATATTATTATACAAGATGTTTGCACAGACAGACACGTGTCATTGATATGAAGCTATCAATGTTTCACTTAATTGTTTTAGTATACTGAACTGGCTGCCCTGGCACTGTATTTTATTCCTGAGAAAATGTAAACCTAACAAAAGAACAAGACATTCGGGCTTGTGTGTGATATTTAGTTTTTAATTTTTGAGGTAAGTAACCAATGGAATCAAGACCAAATGTAAGAAACCGACTGAATAGAACGATTTAATAATTCTTTAGATCTTGGTTCATTCTTTTCCTTATGAGATAAAGCCATTCCAGGATGCATTTGATGATTATGCAGTAATCAAATATTATCTCCGATCTAATGTAGCTTGAGATTTTCAGGAGTGTTACTTTTAACGATACTGCAAGGTTTGCACTGAGTATGGATAATTTGAAAGCAACAACAACATAGGCTGCATTAAACATTTATACAAACACTGCAGTGGATCAGACCTGACTACACTTGAACTAAGACGGGCATTTTTATTACATTTTTAAAATTTTGCTTTCATGAGACTCTCTTTCAGAGTGGATATAATAACGGTTCAGAACCATTAGAATATAAGTATTTATATTTTGAAAACCGTTTTTGAGGATAATAATAGTATTTCCCAATTGAAAAGGCGTAAGGGTTAGAGTGACATAAATATGTTTGGAGTTACCTGCCCTTGCTGTGGATTATAGAACCTTTGTATCAGCTGGATGACTGTGCTCTTGCCAGACCCACTAGAGCCAACAATGGCCACGGTCTTGCCTACATTGACCCTAAGGCTCAGTCCCTTCAGTACCTGCGAGGAAAATATTTCATAACACATTATCAATATTTATTCCGGGGATTCCATCTACAGGGTACGGAGAATATTTGTATGAACTAATGTTGCTTTTCCTTGTTATGATTTCGGCCAGAAATATGAATGTCATCAATTCAGAAGAAAACAATACGGAAATTTTGTATAACGGACATATCTAAACGATTATTTACTCAGAGAAATAATGTACCGCTTGACTGAATCAAATCATAATTAGTTTAGTTGTTTCACCAGATACAATGAAATAAGCAATAAGATCTATTCACAGTTTGCTCAGGGCATTTCTGTTTTGGATATATACCCGAATTTAGACATAAAGCATAATCCATACATGCCGTATATACTCGCTTGAAGTCAAGTCCCACTGCAAACTGCACAGATCCAAATCCACCACTGCATAATGTACCAGTAATCTAGGTCTATGCACTTAGTTAGGAGTAATCAGTAGAACAAACCATAGAGATCATGATCTGCCTGCGCATTAAGCGACATCAGATCAGGGTCGATATTGTTTGCTGTTAGTATTGACCTTTAAGCCAGTGTATCAAACAGCCAACTTTCATGCCTGCGTTACTGTGAAAGCTTTTCTGGAATCAAGAATAAGGTATTTATAAAAAGAAAATATGAAGAAAGCGTTAGCCTTGAACTGCTTATTTCTCTTTTGAACCACAGACCTGTATATCTGGTCTGGATGGGTAATGAAAGTGGATATCCTTTATTTCGATGTTTCCTCTTACTGTACTTGGCTTAGCTCCAGTATTTAATGTGACGTCAATGCATGACTTCCGTTCTATGATCTCGAACACGCGACCTGCAGCGGCTCTGGAGGCAGATATTGTTTCCAAGGCGGGGAATGCCTGAGCCAGGGACATGGTACCAAGCATTACAGAGAAAAATATCTGGAAGAAATAGCATATCAATTTATTTAATGCATAAGACATTTGCTCTAATCTTGCAATGTCTGGAACTCAGATATATGCGCTTGACAAATGGAAAAATAGGCACATTTAGACCAGTGATACAGCAGACAGAATATCTCATGTTTTACATTATAGTCCGCCAACTATAGCTATTACAAGAAATGTTACATTCTTTCTTCTCTTCTCGAGACAAAGTTCAAAATCTTAAGCTTCCAGACTTTCGTTATGTAGCCTTTAATAAATTCCAAAGATTTTAATTCTAAACCAGACTATTGTGATGGAAGCTTTCGTGTGATTTTAGACCAGACTCTTGTAGTGGAAGTTTTATACGGTGTGTTGACTATTTCACCTTTATATGATATAGAGTAAGCTCTTCCTTATCTCTATGACAGGGAACTTCGTTTGCCATTTGTCGAATGACAGTTACTTCAGTGATGATTGTCTCAAAATTGTAAAGATATTAACCAGTAACATGACGATCCCAATAAATACGTTTGCATTTGTTTAAATTTGACGAAATCCTGGGTTTCATCCCTCCCCTTTCTGAGTCCCCTTTATTCCTTGCTTGGACCGCTAATTAATGAATTGCAGTACGGCTACTGAAAGTGTTATACTCTGTTATGTAATACTATCGTATTAAATGGCGATTGGATCAGAAGAGAAGAACTTGTGGAAATAACATTTACGCCAAAAATTTGAAAAAGTGTCCTCAACAAAAACTGAAATAGACATGTATGTATTAAAATTTTGGGGAAGAAATTATGCATACGGTGTGGATAAAAGACCTTCCAAAATAAAGGAATAAAATAAGGTACATGTAAATATCTGTTATACAATTTATTCAATCAAACCAGCAAATGTTCATTCCTGTAAATGAGGATACAATCTTCATAGTTTTTGCAACTATGTGTTGGCACCGTTGCTTATGGCTGTGACAAAACAGCATAGGCGTGCTAGGCTATTTTGCCAAGGTACGTGATAACTGGCTGACGGATAAAGGCTATTACACCAAGAAAAGTGATAACAAGCTGGCAGAAAAGAGAGAGATCAATAGTAGGCCATGAGAAATGGATGGATCTTATATGAAAGGAAGCTAAAATGTGGGAGGTGGACTTGTTTTTAAATCAGTAAAAGCCATATAAGTAAATATGCATTGGTTCTGAAAACAGCACTGAAAAAATTATCTTCGATCACATGCAAGGAAATCACAATGGAATTCAATGAGAAATACAGTGTATTAAAAAAGTGCCCCAATTAACTCACCGTTATTACGTTTCCAGGTTCGAAACCGGGTTCCTTAAGGATGATGAGTTCAATGCCATACCAGAAGGCGATGGACATGGCTGCAAAGATGAAGAACCAGAAAGCACCTGTGCTCATTCCAAATGCCAACCCCTTTCTTGTTGCCATGCTGTGTGCACTCGCCAGTCTCTTCTCAAACCTGTGATAGAAAACAGCTGACAAGTCAATTGCCTCCTAAACTACAATGTCTTAAAAATTCGTTCTCATTGTCACCTAATCAACCTATGCACCTAATCAACCTATGCAATCTGTACAATGAGCGTTTATCAGAATTCAATGGAAATGACAACTGCAGTTTATGTGATAACTTTTCTGTATTTAGGTTGAATGGAATTTGGTCATAATTTGATTAAAGCTGATATCTGGTTGTTGAAGATACATTCACTGCGACTCATGCATGTGACTGTCATCATATATCCTTGATCTTTTATGCTATCCCTTCAAAAGTTCTATAGAAGTCTCTTATAGAGGTAAAAAGTTTCGATTGTCACTCCATAATAATTATGTTGCACACTTTCTGTTTCTATATTGTATATCTTACAGGGAAAGTTGGACGTCACGAGTAATAATTTACGTATGGTCCCAAAGTGTTAAGAGTGCATGCAAAATATGTTTAAAGCAACTAAACCATGTTTCATTATGTTTGTTGTTTCACTCTTCACAGCTTCTTTACATATTTTAATAATCCAGATCCAATATTGTAAACAACCGTTGTCAAATCATTTGGAATACACTGCACCTGCCTCCTTGCAGGAGGATATGATACATCTCAAGGACAACCGAATAAAGTTTAAACCTCTTGGTTTTTCTCTCCAAGAAAACAGTAGTAAAATACTTTCAATATTACATGATTTTACCGCGTACAGACTGTTGAATAATGAAATACGAAACAATTCCGCAACCTCTTTTTTACAACTTTGCTCTAGACAGTGTTATGGTAAAGTCAGAAATATTGATGAAAATAGACTTTAGGGTTTAGGGAATGAACGGATATTTGTATTGGACTAAAATATCAATTGCGTCACATTGTTAACCAGACCAAATCAGCACTGTAACTTTCTGAGGTGAACTTAATTTTGTAATATTCGTTCCGTGCGAATAGAGATATACAAAGATTAATCTTCGACTGTTATATTTTGTTTTTCAGTATGTCACAGGTGTCAACTGCAAATTATTTTCACTACATTTGTTTGCTTCTCTTCCACGTTTCTTACTATATGTTACTGCGTACAAGCAATCTGAATTTTTCTTAAAGTTGGCCCTTACCTCTGGCTTTCCTTCTCCTGACCATTGAAAGCTGTTACTGTACGAATAGCACTGAAGACTTCCTCTGCCACGGCTCCAGCTGAGGAGTACGCTTTAAGTTCCTCTACTGATGTGTTTTTAAGCCACTGAAATAAAAAATAGACAATTCACGGATTATTTATTCAATTTTAACAGTGATCTGGAAACGTCATTTGTTTAAACAAACAAAAACTGTTGGTTATGGGTTTTACAAATATTAAAGTTAAGGAAATTATAAGAACAAAATGGGTACAGATAATAATCAAAAACACTCTATCAAATGCATGAGTATGAAAAATAAAATGAGCTCAAACTTAGGGTAAATAAACACAGCAATAATAACCAAGAAATTACGAAATCCAGGCAAAAGTATAATCTTCGCGATCCTCCTCAAACTTAACCTTCAAAGTTTTCTGGTATATAAAGTTAATATGGGAGGCATATACCATAACAAAAATAATGCCTGAAGACAGGATTCTAGAATTTGGATGTATCTCTGTATCAATAATAACTCATCTGAACGCCATATCCTTTTGTACACATCCATCAATAATGGATGTACTAGGTCATCCAACATATATGTCAAAACAGATAAGACATTTCTAGTTCTCCAATAGTGTTTCTACCAATTCCATAAGTACACATTTACGTTATACATCTTGGGTCCATTAAAATATAAACTAATGCTCGTTTTTAATTCATTTCCGCATTACAAATACTATTTTCCTCTCTTTCTAACTGAGTAAACTTCACAAGTATTTCTAGTACCACCTAAGGAATTCCTGACATCTTACTTTCACTTTAGTCAAATACAGTCCCAGAGTGTTAAAACACAAACAGATCAATGAATAATGATTAGTTAATGCTTGCTGAAAACCGTTACGGGTTCAAACGTTCAGCCTATGTAAAATATATAGTTGTCTATGATTAGAAGTTAAGCATTCAGACTTAACAACTTACCCTCATCGTAAGTCCTCCGACGATAACAAGAAAGGGACACACGGATATCGTTGCTAGTGCCAATTTCCAGCCCTTGACGAGAGCGACGACGTAACATGCAAGCCACGTTGCGATCCACTGGAAAAATACGGCTGTCTTGTCCCCATATCCAGAAGCAAGGTCCTGCATATCTCTACAGCAAAAATTAAATCACAATTAAATATTTAGAATGAAAGATACTCAAGCCCGGTAGGCAAGAACCTCTCCGAGAGATCAATGAGATAAAAACTGTAATAAGTCACATTTAGAGTCTACACAGGCCGCTGAATGCGGCGTGCACATAAAAATAAAAATAATGGCATAACCCTAGAATGCATGTGCTTTTAGCTTCCAGCTAGCGTGTGCTTCTAGGTTCATTCTGAGCAAAATTAGAGAAGAACAAATGTTTTTGAAATCTGAACATGAGATCAGTTTCTTTTTCTCAGACAGGTTAGAGACATCGTGGTCAAGAGTATTACCCATTGTTATGGTGTGGGGGTGGAGTGAGTTATTGTTCGGATTTAGTCTTAAAATTCTGAATAAATCATTTTGATAAGTACCGATGAAAATAATTAAAAAGGCTTTCACATAGTCACAAATACATCAAATACAGCAATTGCTTAGTTTCATGTATTACATTAATCAGAAGTTATAGACTGGATCTTCCATCTATAACTGCATTTATCCATGCGAAGGATCATACTATATTCTGAAGGTCAGGGATTCAGATGAAATTTGAACATGCGTAGCATGCTAGTAGTATCTAGTAAAGGAAATTGTTTGCAAAACTTCTGTATTGCAGTGACACTGAGAAACGAAAACGACAAAAAAGAGGACACTGTTCCATCTAGTTGTGGAATCATTTACAGCGGCAATAACTATTGAGTTTAAATATGTCTCTTCGCTGACCATTACGAAAGCATATCGCCACGCTTTCTTTCTAGAGGCGTTATGTTGTCTCCATGCAGGAATCATTTTCATATATAACAAATAACTGCAATCAATTTGGGCCAGTTTTGTCGCTGTCAAAAAGCAGCCACGGCTTCAGCTGAAGTTATATTAACTAGACAATTAAATTTGCATTACTTTGAAGAAGTGTGCTTACATTGAAGTAGTGTGCTTAATTGTACTTACTGCGTAAATACATTTCCAAGCTCTCCCACCTTATGAGTATCAAACCAACCAATTTCCTGACTCATAACAGACTGGTAGAAACGCTTCCTAATTCTGTTCATCTGTCTCTCAGCAGCAAGGTTCCAGAATGCGAATTCGAAGTAAGCACATATGACAGAACCGAGACCGATCATGCAGAAATACAAAGTGTAGTTGTAATTCACCACGTAGGCGAAAATGTCTTTGTACTGATCTCCTAGCATAAACGTAACATTTCCACTGAAAATAAAACGAGAGGAAGATAGAGTAATGCATTTGTGAGTCTTCTTTCTCGGGATAAATGCGTATAATGCGTACAACTCATAAGGTTGACAACATTTTTAAAGAAATTAAGAAATGATGGGATAAGGAAACCTGTCATTTAAAAAAAAATCAAACAGCTACCATTCCTTTATCTAATTTATATTGTAAGTTTACCTAATGACATTGTATATCAGAAATCACAATGATCAAAGTAGATTCTGCCTTCCCATCCTTTATTTGTACCTGTACATTTTGTATGCAAACTCTACGACATGTCAAGTGTCACAAAGAGGCGTATAAAACTAAATTCACCAATACTGTACTTTTATCTATCCCAAACCACGTCCATACTCTCTTCAAAAATACGTTTTAAAAATATGTTGCCATTTTAAATGGAAACTGACAACTGCCGTTGTGACATTTTTAAAAACAAATATTTATGTGTTCTGTGAGCAAGACATTTTGGAATCATAAGCCATTACTGTTATATGTGATCGTAGATACTGAGTGTACATTGAAAACATACACGCATGCACGTATAATTCATAAGGGAGACAAAAACCTACCTTTCCTTATCAAAGGTCTACATTTCTGTGTTAGTGATGTCGCAACCTAACACCAATGTGCTGCTAGATAGACTAGACGTTTACTATTTGTTAGCCCAGTCATGGCAACTCATTCGGTATATCGTCAGACTCGTAATCTAAGGGTTTTGGGTTCGATGTCCGTCCAGGTCAGCCCTAGGTGGCTGCATCGGTGTGTCTTTGGGAAGTGACTTTGCTCCCATTTCCTCAGCATGGTATAGCAAAAACGTGCCGTTAAAACCCCAAAAAACAAACAAAACTGATTGCTATTCTGGAAAGAAACTATATCAACGATCTCACGTGAACTCCCGTTTCAGTCTAAATTAATGAATCAAATAGCATAAATCTTCCACGACACTAGGTTGGCAATAAATTAAACTTTTTGGAACAGTTTTATAAAATTTTAAAGAATTTTCAAATATAGAATATGTCAAATAATGACATGAACTGCATTCAATATCGCAGGCATTTTTAATGGCTGATATAGAACCAGCTAATGAAGGAATACAATTTATGAATTTCCAAACATGCATTTCATACATAAATTATTAAACACATTATTCGATTATATTGCAGTTGTTAAATCGACAAAGCTGAGCAAGACTTCCCCGTCTTTAATCTGGACATTGCTTATTTTCTGTGGTATTATGCTTTCTGTTCGTCTCCAAATATCTATTGGCAACGGCACGGAAGCTGTATAATACAAGATTATATTGATCACATGACATAATTACTTGCCTTTTTTAGACACAGCAGAACATTGTAGTGAACTGCTTTTAAATGCACTAGGATCCGTTGATTATTAGGCTTTCGCCGTACATCACTTCGTGACGTCATCTGTGACTTCGTCTGATTTGACAAGTCTCTAATTATGCCATGAGGAAATAAACTTAAATAACATAGTGGTCATGTGATACATGATATTCTTACGTTTTCTTTGTAAAAACAAATTTACTTTCTACTAATGCAGAACAGTTAAACAAACTGCTTATGTTCAATCTGACCAAAGTATTGTAGCTGTTCCTTGCAAGTTTATTAGGAGTCAAAATTGACTAAATACATCATTGTAAAAATACACATCGGTCATGCGTTCTGCGTGTTTCCCTCCTTAATCTTAATGTTGCCATTTCTTTCTCTCGTTCCTGTAAATGTTCGGTCATTTCGGAAATACTGCATACCATATAACCGCAACCGGGTACAATCAAATCAGCGTCATATTTAAATGACAGCAGAATTTTTCAATTTGAAAAATTTCAAGCAGCCGTTGTCATTACTAAGAAACATTCTTCATAGCTCTCCTCCCCCTCCCCGCGGTCTAAATCACACAATGGGTTTTTAAAGAATTCCTCGTGTTGTTTTCTGGGGGGGGGGGGGAATCACCTCATGCAATTCACGTTTGAGGCCACTGCAACACTGCTAATTCACCACTTTATTTTAATTATTTTTCTTGATAAAGGAATAAGACAAAACTAGACGTGCTCCTATATGTTAGAGAAAATCTACCGTCAGATTCAACTTGCACTATATGTCGTCAAAAACTCGGCAATGCCTCGTCTCTGTTAATGAATTCCGATCCTGCATAGTGGATTTAAGCTACAGTTATTGAACAATTCAAATCTATGACAGTAATTTTAAATTATATATTTTGCTTTGTCTTGATTTAAGAAGTTGCTTATGAAGATTCTGTCTTTATGGCATTTACAGCTTTCAAGTACTAAAACTGAAGTTTTATTTAAAATGTATCTTCTGTAAGATAACTCACTTACCTGGGATGCATGAATTTTGTCTTGTAAATATCATTGTAAATGAATCCAGTTGCCACGTCGCCATAAACAATCATATTGATAGGAAACGCAACACCGGTTCCAAAGGTGAATATTATTCCAAATATCAAGAACACAACGTCCAAACCGTCTGCATAACGAAACTGAAATGAAAACTAAGTTTATATTAAACGCTGTTTAGACGTGTCTACAACATACGACCGTCCATTTTGTCTGCATAACGAAACTGAAATGAAAACCAAGTTTATATTAAACTCTGTTTAGACGTGTCTGCAACATACGACCATCCATTTTTTCTGCAGAACGAAACTGAAATGAAAACCCAGTTCATATTTAAAGCTGTCAACACATGTCTACAACATACGACCGTACACTCGGTCTACGTAATGAAACTGAAATGAAAACCCAGTTTATATTTAAAGCTGTCAACACATGTCTACAACATACGACCGTACACTCGGTCTACGTAATGAAACTGAAATGAAAACCCAGTTTATATTTAAAGCTGTCAACACATGTCTACAACATACGACCGTACACTCGGTCTACGTAATGAAACTGAAATGAAAACCCAGTTTATATTTAAAGCTGTCAACACATGTCTACAACATACGACCGTACACTCGGTCTACGTAATGAAACTGAAATGAAAACCCAGTTTATATTTAAAGCTGTCAACACATGTCTACAACATACGACCGTACACTCGGTCTACGTAATGAAACTTAAATGAAAACGAAGTTTACATTCATATCTTGTATACGACTTATTCCTTATGCCATCTCCAAATTTTTGCGAATCTTCTTTCGGTGCACATTATGTTTGCATCCATAATCTCCAATCAAAACTTTGTAACAGCAAGCAACAACCTTCTGCAAGATGGTCACTTGTTAGTACTGCGAAGTATTATAACGAACGTTTGTATGTTTAAGTTTGTAAATGTCAGCTCAGAGATAAATTTTAGTAATATCTTTCTTTCTTGTGTGTGTGTGTGTGATTTGGATTTTTAACGTAGCTTTAAAAAAAAATTAGTCATATCGTTACGATGTCGGCAGTGTGACAGTTTATAGTGATTTCTAGCACTGGGGGTATCATGCCGCAGACATGTAGCATGATGTCCCATCCAGTCACATTATCCTGACACAAGGCCGACCAGTCCTAACACTAACCTCTTAATGCTGAGCGCCAAGCGAGGCAGCTGTTAGTACCATTTTTGTAAGTCTCTGGTATGACTCGGCCGGGTATCGAACCCACGATCTCCCGCATCCGAGGCGGACGCTCTAACTACTAGGCCACCGGAGCGGTGCGAAATGTAAGGAAAGGTACCACACATGCAATAGGTATATTCTTCACCACCCGATACTAATGATGCCATTATTTTATATTATCTAGTATGGGTTTCATGGCCAACTATAAAGAATTTTTCATTGTTTTCTTTTCATGTGTTTCTTTTGTTAGCTTTTCGTTTGTTTTTCTCTTTTCTAAAACTCAGATAGCCCTTTGCGAAACAATTAAAATGTTTAAAAACCATCTGATGCTTCGATATATTAAAAACGAACCAAATGGATTTTATTGCAATATTAAGGCGAAGGTTATGTCAAATAATAACCTCATTAACAACTGACACTAATACCATTGTAACTATGAGAAACCCAATGCCTTGAATTGCTACATACCAGATCAAAGAATCCGACTGAAGGCGGAGTTTTGTCATCTTTCTCCTTGTCATCCTTATCCACTACTTTTACATCTGTCGATGTCAAATCGAGTTCATGCTCCTTCTTTTCCTTCAACGTCCCGTTGGCATGCTTATTTCGTTCATTTGGGTCTATTATGATAAAGCTGTCCTTTGCAGCCTTCTCGTGATTCTGCGTGGATACGCCATTGACTTCATTTAATGAATATGACTTACTCATTGTCACTTAGAACAGAAAGTATAATAATCACGTTCAGGGTTTGCTTTTTACTGCACACGCATACTATATACACGTCACAGAACTGGATTCCAATTTTCTGAAATCAAAGAGAAATTATATTTTAGACAAAGATACCTGATGATCATCTGATGTCGCAGGCAGCGTGATATTATTTTTTGTTTTCAATATTTAAAACGTACAATCGTTTCTGTGTAAATATCACATGATGTTAAAATATTAATGGCTATACTATACTCATATTTTTCCGGTTTTCAATATTATCCGTTCTTGTGTCTAAATTGACCCATTTTAAAAATTAAGATAAGCATGTTTATTTTGGCTTTCACAGCAAGGGAGATATAATAATAATAATAATAATAATAATAATAATAATTGAGAGACCAGTTACTAGCTAGACTTTTCTAAGCGGATCATTTAGTTTAGTGTGATTTGCGCACGTTGCAAAATGGACAGACTTGGTTCGATTCCCGACGGTAACAATTCTAATTTGGATCCTTTTCTGTTACATTTCTGGCCCGTCCAAATCACAGTGACGCGTTAGAGGATGCATTTCAACAACTGTTAGAGGTGGTTACTGGTGACACATGAGGACAAATTTCAACGAGGTGGGTCTATTGTAAAAGTTTTGAAGGGGAGTATAGCCTTCGAGGTATACGAGGTCGCTTACTATCCAGACTATTTGGTTTAGACGTTTTGATATTGTGGAATGTGAATCTTGCTCCAGTACAGACGAACCGAGATCAATTCCCGACGGCGACAGTTATATTTTCTACCCAAACCTTTTAAAACAATAATATTTAGAGCAATAATAATAATAATAATAATAATAAGCATATATACTTCATGAAGTGACAGCAATAATTTTATAATTATTAAGTATGAAAATAATAAATAAGCACTCTTTCCATCAATAATTTATTCATTGTCCATCATGTACCATTAAAATTTGATCAACGCCTCAGCTATTTGACGAAACCGGATACAAACATCATCTGTTTATACATACCGCCTATGCATAGTTTTCTTCAACCACGTCATCGCGTGGTTCTTTGAGATCTCCGCCATACTGCTTACCATGCTGTACGGCATTTCTGCCTACTTAAGGTGTCCGTCACCAATATTGAAGCAAAACGCATACCGAATTCGACCAACTGACAAAAATAAAATACTGTAATGCTTACCATTTGAAAAGAGCAATTTTCACCAGAATATTCTGTTCAAAATAATATTAATTTTGGATGCACGGGATACCACCACCCCATGTTATCATGACTCGCGAGATGTTGGTCCATGTTGGTCTATTCTGCGCACAGCTTTGAAAAGATGTAATCTTTATCCATCAGGCTATAGAAATGAAATACATTACTTTGGACTGTTTCTGTAAGCCAGTGCTGTCCGGGTCGATTTTAAATGGCCCGCCAGAGCTCGAGCAGCTATATAGTCGCTGATTTTCAGTTTTCTGCTGCGGCCCTCTGCTTCACGAAAAACATTTTTCAGTGGCCCATGGTGTCAAAAAGGTTGGACAGCACTGCTGTAAGCAGTTCAGTCGAGTAATTAGGTCAGGTTTATAGCTAGTTTTACAAAATTCAACGTAACAATGCCAATAAATGACAAGAGAAATTAAGCTAATTAATCCGATCTTGTAAATTTTTTTTAAGTAAAGTTCAATATTTTAGAAAAATAAGCTATTATGCGGAAGATAAACAACAATGAATATGATGTAATGTGTTTACAAAGTCGTGTTTATGGGGAAATATTAATAAAACATTCAGAAACAGACTATACGCTGGGGAATTTCTTGAGAATCCAATTCTAACGGCCAGTTGACACGTCGGGTTGCAAACGATTTTGTACGTGTGTGACAACTTGCAAAATTAGAACTTGGATTAAGATGCACGATTTTTTAAGTTAAACGTTTCCATGTTTTAAATAATTTATGTATTTGCATGATTCTAAAAGATGCACAATAAATAGGATTGTCTTGGTTACATGTTCAAAAAGGTCATGAAGTGGGTCTTCATGTTGACATTTATAAATCACATTTTCAAATGCATTTCGAGTAAAAATGTAGGATATCTTGTTACACTTTATGAATGTCACTTTTCTTAATTAAAGCATGATCGTTCTTTCTTGATACAAAATGGATTTTTGACAGAATATAACATGTTATCAAATGTTTACAGAAATACGTATCTATGCGCAGAATTACCCGACACGCAGAATTGGCCTACAATTCTGCCGACACGCAGAATTGGCCGACATGGTGGTATAGTAAAATGTCTGATAACTGTTTCGGAGAGAAGGCGCGTCGGTCGAGCTTTGTGGAGGTAAAACCATAAAAATGTCTCCTGATCTCACCGAGACAGTTTCTGAAATCATTCAAGGTAAAATTCTATTTTCAGCTTCAAAAGATATCATTAAATATCGTCCGAAAAACAGATGTGGATGCAGGAGGCGTTTCTCGATTATACAGCAAAGATATCCATGCTCACACAAAATATACGTCATCTTATTATCACAATGACGTCATAACATACCTTTACCCTATCAAATCACTCTTCGTAATTTTTGGAAAGGTTTGTCGCGACTTGACGAAGAAACTTCTTGTTGTTGTTTTTGCTGTTATTTTGTTTATTTGTTTCTGAAAGTTTTTTTTTTAGCAGGTCTCAGACCTCGTTTGACGGAGATTGCACAGAATCACGCGAATGGTGTTTGTGAACGATGCTATGTAATGCAAACGTACACACTGCTGATGAAAACAAATCTTCATTTTGTACAACAAAGTAATATGTTGTTTGTCTTGACACATATTATAAACTGCACTTGTGGTGAATACCTCATCATATGTGTGTTTGTGTGATTTGGAGTTTTAACGTGGCTTTAAAAAAAAGTTCAGTCATATCGCCACGATGTCTGCAGTGTGACAGTTTATAGTGATGTCTAGCACTGGGACATCATGCCGCAAACATGTCCCACCCAGTCACATTATCTTGAGACAGGTCGACCAGTTATAGCACTAACCTGTTAATGCTAAGTTCCAAGCGATGCAGCTTTTAGTACCATTTTTATAAGTCTTTGGTATAACTCGGCAGGGGTTCGAATCCGCGACCTCCCACATCCTAGGCGGACTCTCTAACCACTACGCCACCGGAGCGGTAATACATCATCTTCAACGTCATCTTTATTTAATGATGTGTGACTTATCATAAAGTAATTATAGGTCATGTGGTATGTACTGTTGGACTAGATCGATGTATAGTACTGGATGAACTTGTGAGATCTAAAACAAGTTACATAGGTGGCGTTCTATTTCAGCAATCAGTATAATTTTGGAGCATTGTATTACATACACCTTCAAAAGGCGATTATTCGCTCTGTTTCACTCATTGTCAATCAATATTACTTGGAAGGTCATACATAAACGCCACGAAAAATTCATACGACTAGATCAATGTTAAATTATGTGGACAATTTAGGACGAAGTCAATCAAGAGTTGTGATCCAGTGTATACCGGATTAAATGTCGCCATCTGTGGTGTCACAATTAAAGCACCAGGTGTTGGAAAAAAAATTGTGCTACCCTGCATTGGCTAAGATTAGACCCGACGTATTCTTTTCTTGACCCAGTTTTGTAGCCATTGTCAAAACTCCATTGCAATAATAATACATTTCGTCAGGAAGTTCTTTTCTTATTGTTAATTAAGGTGAATAGCATTTAAAAACCAGGAATAAAAATACTTTTGTTACTATTGATTTAGTACTTAATTTTAAAATTAATATTGAATTTAACATCAGGAAATACGCCCACATGGCCACATTCATGTATACATAGTTTAGCTCTAATCCAATATATATATATATATATATATATATATATATATATATATATATATATATATATATATATATATATATATATATATATATATAAAATGCAAATTAAATTTAAAAAACCTAAATAGATCCAAAGAGTTAAAATGCAACCAGAAAAAAAGAAAGAAATGGTTGTGATTACTAGTTGCTGCTGTTAGTACGAGAGAGAGAGAGAGAGAGAGAGAGAATGACCTTTGATATAATGCATTAATAAACAACTCTCTCGGGTAAACATCGCAGTTTTATAGTATTGTTGTATCTTGTTCCAGGCATTTAATGAAACATCAGTGATTGCAAAATAAATCTTTATCCTTATTCTTAGGTATTATCTAAAACCGATGGACCACAATACCCTGGCAATAATACTGACGCACACTGCACGTTTCAATTTTACCCGACTGAATGACAGCAATATCGAAAGAGGGCAATCACAACGACCACCTTAGAGGAATATGTTTTGATTCATCTCTTCCTAATTGTATCTGCAATCGTTTTTTCAATTTTCATTAATTTATTGCGTCATTTTTCCTGATATGACTATTTCGTTGTTTTTCGTTGGCTGCATGATATTCCATTTACTTGAACACATGGTTTTTTTTGGCTTCCGAGATAGAATTACCCGTGTACGCATGCGGATCCAAAGCAGTAAAGTGACGTTTCTTACCGTGGGATACTAAGATTTCATTCATACAGTGGATGACGTGAAAAATAATTATCAATAAGGTAATTTTGTTTCATTTGTGCTAAACCTATTACAGAACAAAATGAACAATATGCCTGTTTTATGTATATATCAAAACGATTATTGACTGAGTAATGTGAAAAATACGTGGTTCTCTCTCGTTCATGTTCTCTCTCGTTCATGTTTTGTAGAATGCCCTCGGGCCCAGTATTTTCCAAGACTCATTTAATAACCTATGCTTACTTAATATTGCCTTTGACCTAATGGCGTAATAAGCAAACTCGTGTCATAAGTGGTATGGATTTGGTGTTTCGCGGCACAACAACACGTGACTGTTATATAGTACCAAGGCAATGGGAGCAAATTGTCTTACCAAGGGACACGCCATAGTAGCCTACCCAGGCTGTTCCAATAGTAAAATTCGAACCAGCGACTGAAAAGTCACGAATATAGGTGACATGGTCATTTTGACAGAGAGTCACGTGCCAGGCGTCATACAGAAATTGGTATGACGACTGGTAGCAAATTTTACAGCGTAGCTGCACATGATTGGTGACGCAGAAAGGGGTTTACGTGACATTAGCGGATATTAACATGATGGATATCTGAATCATTATAGAGTCATTGTAGAAGAAGAAGAAGAAGATGACGATGATAATGATGAAGAAGATGAAGAAGACAAAATATATATCTGGTAATTCGTGGACTAAATCTCCTACCAACCAACAATAATGACCGGCGGGTATTTTCCGTAGCGAACAATCTGACTTTATAGCATGCTGGGACGAAATGTGTGCAATACAATATATCTATATTTATTTTCCTTAAGGCTGAAATGCGTATATAAACTACGAACAATTCAGTAAAACTGTACAAAGGTTTGGAATTTCCCTCCAAAAAAGATATGACATTAATATAATCGAACCCAGGTAATTGACTATTTGTAGAAGACACCTAAACCCTTTAAACAAGTTAGACTGCAGTGGACAATAATAACCTCTAATTGCACATGTTGCTTCCGTGCGAATTAGCACTTTCATTCATTCATTTGTTCTTTCTTTCTTCCAACTTTCATCTTTATAAATACTAAAGTGATTAAGACAGGAGATCATATAAATTACATTTAACTAACATACAAATATACATAGGTTTGATTACAATAAAAAGGAATATAAACGTGTACCCCTCTAAATATGTTTTCATCAGTTATACTATTTGCTGCATAAAAAGTCTCGAAGTTAATTAAAATATAAAATTACAAACAATATGTGTACAAGCTAAAGGTTGGTTGACAAAATTATCACTGTTTTCTGGGATATAAGTGTACAATAAGTTGAACGGTGAAGAAACAAGATTGTTTTGAACAATGATCGGTGTTATGACTCTATGGTTTTAAACTAAGAAACAGAAGCGAGCAAAAACCAAGTTTTTTTTATACAATTCAACAAATAATTGAAATTTCCCTAGAACACAAGGTGAAAATTTTAAAAGAACTTAGAGTATTGTGAATCAAATCAAAATAGTCATAAAATTTCTATCACAGTTTCAAATGTATAAATTTCCAACTGATTTTCAACTGTATCCCAAATATATTGCAATATTGAATGTGATATTGGGCCTGTTGTCTTGAATATGCTAATGTGCTAGTGGCCTGGATTGTGGCGATGTGCTATGAGTCTTTTGATGCACCACAATGATAAAATTCAAAACGTTTCTTGTCTGAATTCACTATCATTCGAAATTAATGTTTATGTCTACGAATACTATTGATGAGCACTTTGTATTTCCAGTGAATAAAACTTGAATAAATACTTCTACCCAAACGAAAATCTGAACACAACAATAAGACTGATTCTGTTTAAATATGTTAAGACAGGGATGAGTAATTTTTTAAGTAAACAACACCAAACAATCTAAGACTCAAAAACAGAATCAGTATGAGGGTCAAAAGTTCATTTCTAAAACATTCTAATTTGTCAGCAAGACGGGGTCTATTACTAAAATTATAATAAAGAACATGGCAAGTATCAGGCTGAATTCCAATGTCCAAGACTCAGATTAAGATAAACATATTTACTTCCATTGATAATGATCATCATATTTAATCTATTCTTACAGACAAATATTAGCTATGTATTATGTTTACAAAATCAATGTCCCTAGTCAGGTACACAGTGAACATGATTTTGGACAAGGCCAACTACAACATACAATGTATATAACATATAAGGGTTTTAAAAAATACAAATTAAATATACGTAACAACACACCCCCACAATGAATATTCCAACGCATATGCCTGTGAAAAATTAGGTGATATTTCTCTCCATATCACAACGCCTTTTACGACTTAACATAACAAGGAAAGATAAAATGGATGGTCTCTTACGTGCAAAGGATGTCTAACATTTGAGCAAAACATACTCACTCAACTTTTATCATGTCTTCTGGAATTGTAACAGGTGTTCGTTAAATGAAAGTCTTGTCTGAACTTGGACGCAAATTAACGTACCAATATAAATAGAAAACTATACCTTGCAATATATGCATTAGGTACACTATTTATATTTGTTTTAATATTAGAACGATTTTAAATAGATCCCTGATGAATGATTTAATATTAATCTTGTTTAATTCAGGTCCTTGATGGTATTTAGATTTGCTTTATTGCGTATATAGTCTTTTCTACAGTACAGGAAAGAAAGATTTTACATTTAGCATGTTTCGGTACTCATTGAACTAGCATTTGTTCTTCTCAGATACACAGATTCGATTAAAAGTCACTGCATGACGTCAATGACGAAGAAGTGTTTAGAGAACACCTGACTACTAGAAAAATAATCAATAACACTTCAACACAATTTTAATGTTATAATTAAATAAATGTTTTACTTATTGTATGTACAAGGGAAACATTTAATATAAAGTACGTTTAACATGTTCGTTTGTTCGTGTGTGACTTTAGTAAACTGAAACTTCTTTGCAAATAAAAGATAAAAGAGCACTCGTGTTACCTGTAATATGTATAAATACCTGTATAATATGTATAAATCTTGAATTAGCATGGAAAAGTGGAACTAGGAATCAAAGTACATACCTCATATTTGGACAGCATCGTATCGTAATGTACCATCGCGGATAACATTTTATATGTAACGTTGGACCGTACAGTTTTAATCTAACCGACAGTCTTCTATGAAAACAATAACACATTGTTTTTTTCCTTCGATATCTACTAGAACATTTTTGTTGGAACCACACAAAATACGTTTCGCATTTTACACTTTGTGTCTGCCCTAATTGCAAATATCAATCCCTGTTATCTCTGAGTTTTTTCTTTTCTATTTTTGAGAACAGACTTACTGTTTTCTGTCCCCTTCCCTTGTTGATAATTCCATCCACCATAAATGTAACGTGGCACAATATAATTACCTGATAGAATGTGCTATTATAGTACAGTACGCACAAACCCACCCGAGGCGGTGAATTGGCTAAAGGTTATATATAGATAGTGTATAAATATTTTACTCCATCGAACAATGAAGGTGCTTGATCATTAGGGGTCCCGAGTGGCCGAGTGGTCTAAAGCGCTCTTCGTTACGGATCAATGCCATCTCACCTCTGTCTGCGGCGGTTCGAGTCTAAGATTCAGCCAATGTGGGCATGTGAGAAAGCTTGCCAGTAGCTTCTCGTGGGTCGGTGGTTCTTTCCGGGGTTTTCCGGGTTCTTCCTCCACCATTAATACTGGCCGCCATGTGTAGCCTATCGTGCTGAAAAATGGCGTTAAACCCCACAACAACAACAAAAAAAAGCTTGATCATTCATGAATATAGATGAAGAATGTTTGACGCTGAATGAGACTTCTGATACAGTTCTGTTCCAGTCTCATTGACGCTTACAATAAAACGTTAAGCGCCAGTGTTATAGATACAGTTCTGTTCCAGTTATTGATCGATTTATCAATCAAGCGTTATTCTTCTGTGTTAAAGATGCATTTCAGCTCCAAACGTATTGAGCTTTACAATCAAACGCTAATCTTCTGTGTTTGAGATACAGTTCTGTTTCAGCCTTATTTAGCTTTACGGGGGGGGGGGGCACTCTACAAATATGATCACTCTGAGAGAGTGACAGGTGTAATGTGAAGTTTTGTTTGCATTTGCAAAATGAAGAGTGGACAGAGTGTGTCCGTGTTAATTTCGATACGCTGACATAAATGTATTTGCCTATGGTACTTGTGGAAATTGTGCATTACTTAAACATACAGCTAACCAAAATGGCGGCTCACATGTGCTCGAAAAATCAGTCTTAATTAGTTTTCAATTCACAATATTAAAAAGTTTTTAAAACTAGGAAATCCAATTTTTTGCCACACTAGACAATGTCAACTTCTGAAAGTATAATGAATGAATTACAAAACAGTAAAACGGTTATCGGGTTATCGTCTCTTTTTAACAATTTACCGCTGAAGTAAATAAAAAAGTGAAAATGACAAAGCGGAGCTAGCGTTTTCCTGATAGGTGCACATCTGAACTAAGGCCAAGCCGTATTTTCAATATTCCAAATTACATCCGTCAATCTACGAGTGAATAAAATGGAATTAAAAGCTATTTTCATAATGCCTAATTTAAACAATGTATTTTCAATAGTCACTATAACGCATGAGGAATACCTGGGAATTTGATTTTTATTTTTAAAAAATCTAACCCTATGCAAGATATGAAACTCTATAGTACTACCACAATCAAACGTCAACCTCCTGCAGATGCTTTCCGATGAGGTCACTAGCAGACGATATTCTGCCCATTTTACCTAGACGACGGGCAATCTGGAAGTTTCTCCTATATGCGATTACCACAATTTACCATTTTTAACAAGGCACACTAAAGCAAGGTTAACTTATAAATCACAAATATAGATATTAACATAAAGCCTGATTTGCGTTCTGTTTATGTATGTAAATTTCGTAAAAGTATCTAGAGATTCAATAAATTTATTTCAACTTCCAAACACCATATAAAGTCAACGGTCAATCTGCCAAATGACAACAAAAATGGCGGCTGATGACGTTATTCGGGAACTATGTGTTCCATGGAGTACCTATTCATCATTATTTAGCTTTAAAAACAAACGTCAAGCTCCTGTGTGAAAGATACGGTTCAGGACTCACGGTACTAATTCCACTCCAATGGTAAACATATGGAAACACTATCATATTCAAAATTCAATAACTTAAAATTTATGGGTGCTGATAATGACACCTATAATTTTTCGTGCACATCTAACCTTGGTGCAAGCTTATGTGTGGAGAACACAATATGACCCGCGGCAATTTGTTTACATACATGTGCATGAAACACGTGTTATTGATTCTGCACCAAATGAATCAGGTGCTACTTTCAGTATTGAGTACTCCTGAGTCAAGCCTGTAAAAATGCTAAAATTGCATCAGTAGAAATTTGTCAATATTTTTTTTACATAACATATAGGATAAGCTCTCAAAAGATATTTTTCCTAAAATTTTAATTTTCATTATTAACCAATTATGGACCATCAAACCTGTAAATACTCTATTATTTCTTCACCCATTTCTAGACTGGTTCACAGCTCTTCCGGATAATTAGTACCGTGTGTCCTTCAGAGCCAGGCTTAGTGAGTTTTACGATCAAAAGCCAAGTTTCTGTATTATAGATACAGTTTAGCTGCAGTCTAATATAGCTTTCTCTATCAACTATCATGTGATGTTGATACGGTTCTGTTGCAGCCGTTTTTTATTTAGCTTTACATTCAAACGTAAACTGCTGTGTCATATGAATAGTTATGTTGCACTTTAATTCAGTTTTACAGTCAAACGGTATAGTCACAGTTCTGTTCCCGACACACGTTCTCTCTCTCTCTCTCTCTCTCTCTCTCTCTCTCTCACACACACACACACACACACACACGCACACAGTTTCTCTCAACACCAGGATTAAGTTGCGTCAATCACTATATGTGATTAATATTTGTAATAAGACCAAAAAATGTCTTTTGAAAAGCAAAATCTTTCTTTATTGATACATTCGTGCAAAGAAATAAAACTCTAAAGACTAGTATGCTCATGTCTCCAATTATAAGGTTCAGATACATTTAAGTAAACAATAAGTCATTTTATTTATTTTATCTACTTTGCCCTAAAAAATCAATAAATTACTACATGACATTTAATTTTGAAACTATATATGTGGCTGTAAGACACGTAGGCCATCCATACGCACGTCCGTACTTACGCCTGCCCATGCGCACGTCCGTACTTACGCCTGCCCATGCGCACGTCCGACTTAACTTAATTATGTCCTACTTAAGAAGACGTTTGCCAACACTGTACACAAATCATTTAGTGAAAACAAATTAATTTTTATGGTATTTTGTATGTATACATAGATGACCTTAGATTTTATGGCCATTGCAGAAATTTTTTATTTTGTATACATTATTTGGATATATTAAAATATATTTAGCAAGATTAAGAAACAAAAACCATTGAAGGAGAAAAAGAAAACAATATCCCATAATTTTGTCTATATTTAGATGACCTAATTAAATTTTCAAGAAATTCGTTAAATAATTTTATTGTATTATTTGGGATTTACGCGTTTTTGAACATTGTTAACTTTTACATTTTTGGGATAACAAATTCAAGAATTACCTACAATCGATAGTAAATATAGGGTTAAATGATTTGGAAATACTAAAGTCATTCCCGTTAACTTCTATATTATAAACACTGATAATCGAACAACAGAGCAATCACCGAACAAGGGAGGATGAAGTTTTGGGGCACGATCACAAGAAAATTAGAAACATCAACAAAACTCGGCAAAAACATGCACCTATTTCTTTCATTGTTCAAAGTGACAAATCTGTATTCATCCTAAAAAGATCTTACATCATAACAAATCAGAAATTTGGAAACATTATTTATAAAAAGATTTTTTAAATATAAAATCTGCCATATATTGTTTGAACTATGTAACACTTAGTAAGAAGTGTAAATAACTTCTACAACATGGTTAATCTAATGTCTTTAAGTCAACTGTTTCGTAGCACTTACAAGAAGAAGTGATGACAATATCTGGTGATGGAACAACGGAGGAAGATAATTTGAACACGAGTTGGTATATACATGTTTTGATGTGACATCTGAAACTAAATACGGAAGCCATGACAAACATCTGATGTTTCTCAAAACCACTCGTCCCATCAACATACACTAAGCTGCATTCGGCATTAAAAATAGTTTCGTCATCTGTCTTTAATTTTGCCGTGAAAGACTATCTCCAGGAGAGACTTACAAATTTGATAAAAAAATAATCATGCAGGAAGATGAAAACGTCACTTCAAGAATATATTTTTGGAGCCCCAAACAATGAAGGGCGTGATCTATATGCCGCAAGCCACGAATTTCAGAGATATTTTGAATGTACATGCAAACATGGACGCCTGTATGTACTTACTACTCTAGTAAGAAAAATGTGAAGAACCATGCAGACTGAAGGATTGGGGAGCACTAATTCGTTCAATATGAGATTGAGAGGACTATTTGTTTTGTTTCGTTTTCGTTGGTTTTTACGGCATTTTTAAAACTTTATTTGCAATATCATGCCGAAGAAATTAGAGCCTTTCCAAAGGACACACCGAATCAACAGCCTTGGGCGAGCCTAGGCAGGTATAAAACCCGCGACTAAATTAACGTGATAGTTTGCTACACTAAAAAGGAATGAACTGCAAGTTTTATGATAGAGTGATATTACGGCCAGGTGTGCAATAGGGATTGAATCGAATGGTATATTACCTCTGACAGACACGGAAATAAGTACCACCCAGAGTATACCAAACTTCTTGAGCGGAGTAATCTCTGTCGAAATCGTCAGTTGTATCACATTGTATTGCCGGGGTAAGAGGGTGTGGGAGTAAGTAGATATTATATATTTAAGACACGCGGAAACGTCAGATAAAATGTAGACAATGACTGTTTCAAGCTTCAATAATTTGACATAAAAGCAGCAGGGAGGGTGTACAGACCAGGTGGCTCAGATAAATTTAACCCTCCCACCAAACATTTATCCGTAGAACCCTCAGAATTCAAAAATAAACCCTCCTACGCAAATTAATCCGCAAAATTTCAACCCAAAGTGCATTTTTAGGCATAAAAAAAAACAGCATTTTTTTTGGGGGGGTATTGTAAAATTTGTTTGTGATTGCAGGATTGGGTTGCAATTTTATGAGTAAATTTGATCAAGGCCAACTCGATATCTACTACGCGGATCATGAAGATTAATCGTGACAAAACCGTGTGGTGTTGCCTGAGCGTGACTAAAGAAATTTTTAAACTTATTTATATCCATGTCGCCGTTGCACCAAGTTTGATGAATATTCCTTAGCGTGTGAGTATCAACGCCGTTGAAAACTGATAAAATATTACAATTATCTCTAATTACCTTCGGAATTTGCGTATATCGCTGCGTCACGTAAATCACATCGGTGTTCTTGTGTCGGCCACGCGAGAATATCCTAGCTGGGTTAGTTTGCTTATCCAGCATCACATCATCGAAAACAACAAGATTATTAGTATCGCCATCTAAACTTTCCACTGATGGAGATTCATTGATATCCGTTATAAATTCTATTGTGCCATCCTCAGTTTTATCGCTAAATTCCTTTAGTACTTTATAACATCGCTGATCATCAACGGACGGCGCAACCAAATACAATTTATCCCATTTTAACCATCTCATTATCAAATTTAGTAACAACTGTGTTTTTCCAGAACCAGATGGTCCAATAATTATCATTCTAATCGAATTTGGTAATGACGCGATATGTTTTACTTGCTCGCGTTTTTTTGTGGCTGAAAAATCAATTACATTCATGTTATTAGAATATTATGGATTCATATTGTGTTAAGTGTCGTACTCGAACTGCCACGCTAAATCCAATCGAAGTTGTCACGCGCAACAACAGGAATGCAATCAAGGGAGAATGTGCGGTTTGCAAGACAATTAAGTTTAGATTTGTAAAAAAAAAAGTAGAACCGGAGGAGACATCGCAACCTCCTTAACAAATCTACCTGGAACTCCCTGGGCAAAATATCCCGGAGAGAAACATTTACCAGGATATAATTACTGCGGACCTGGTACAAGGCTAGATATAAGACTTAACGATAATAATCAACCAAATCCTGGCGAGGATCCAGTAAACGCTATCGATAACGCATGCTACTATCACGATCTTGCATATCGCAGCGGAGATTTACAACAAAGACATCTCGCTGATATTAAATTAATTCACGCAATAGATGCTATTCCTGATAAAAATTTCAAAGAGAAATTGGCAACTTGGTTGATAAAAGGAGCAATGAAAGGTAAATTAGTACTAGGTGCTGGTAATTTATAATGGAGCAAATATATTATTCTCCGCGAGGATTTTGGCGAGGAAAATCAGCAATAGCCAAACTTGCTAAGGCAGCAAAAGTAAAGCAATCTGTCGCTGAATCGTGGCTATCGAGGCAAGCAGTCTGGCAAATTTATCTTCCTCCGCCTAAGAAAATATCATATGCGAGTTTCTCTGTCAGTGTTCCTAATGAAGTCCATCAGGCTGATCTTATGTTTCTTCCTTACGATACCGTTGACGGAGTTACATACAAATATGTTCTGACGGTTGTTGATATTGCAAGTAGGTACAAGGAAGCGGAACCATTATCGAATAAAACAGCAACAGATATTGCTAAGGCGTTTAGCGAAATTTATTCACGATCTCCATTAACATGGCCGAAGCTTCTCCAGGTTGATCCAGGACGAGAATTCCTCGGTGCGGTTACTTCACTGATGAAAAAGAATAATGTTAAAATCCGTCGCGGTATTGTAGGTGTTCATCACAATCAAGCTATCGTTGAGAGATTCAATAAAACTCTTGCAGAACGATTATTCGGATATCAGTACGCGAGAGAATTTATCCAAGATAAACGATCTCGCGATTGGGTAACAAGATTACCTCACGTGATTAATGCGCTAAATAACGAAGTAACACGAACAATATCAATGAAACCCGCAACTGCAATTACAAAGACAAAAATACCACTAAAGCGAGATTCTACTATTCCACCTGTGTTAGGTAGCGTCACGGTCAGATATTTATATAAGGAGGGAGAAGCCGAGGGTGGCAGAAAAAGAGCAACTGATCCAAACTGGAGTGTTACGACACATAAAATATCAGCTGTAACAAGATCATCAGGAAGGCCAGCGATTTATTTTCTAGATTCACTAGCGCCACAACGCGGATTTACCAAAGAAGAATTACAAATAATACCAAAGGATACTCAATTACCACCATTGTCGTTAATGTGAAATTTAATTCTACCTAGCTGAGATAATTTTCTTACTCGAGAAACTGCCAGATAAACTAAATTTGACCAGGAAATTCTATCATCGACGATCCAGACCTGGCCATCTACTGTTAATCCCTGTGATGAATGTATCGTTGCTGCGTATCCGAGTTTCCATGGCGATCTTTCTGCGTTTATTGCATCATTGACAAGATTAATATCAACGAAAATAATATCATTCAAAACTAATATTTTTTCTTCTCCACATGGCAAAATAACATTGATATTTTGTTTCCTAGTATCAGTTGGCCTATAACACAACGGCACCTGCAATGTTGGAAATTTATCACAATGAAGTTTGAATAATATTTCCTGAATAACATCGCGAACAATTTTTCTGCTAGCAACAATCAGATGATCTGGACGCCACAAAGTTAGAAAATTATCCATCGAAGTTTCGTCGATTATTTTTCTCATCACATCACATTGAAATTTATTAGGTTGCAACCGAATCATTTTTTTAAACTCGGTCAGTAAAATATCATTAGATCTATAATCAGCATCAATCTCCTCATAATAATCTACAAAATTTCTAAGCCATCTGTGAGGAGATTCACCATCAATAGGATCAGGTTGTCCATGATCGCCGCACATTATTACTGCAGTATTTTTTTCTTCTAGCCAACTCAGGAATAATTTTAACACAACTAAATTTACCGTGCAAATTTCATCAAATATTATAATCTTGTTGATATATTTGTTTCCCATTCGAGCTGAATCCCACAATCCACCGCTGTACTTGAAATAACTATGATACGTACAAGAACTAACGCCACGTTGTTTTATTTCTCGCGCTAATCTGTGAGTTGGAGTTAACACGATCATATCAGAATTTGAAAATAAGTTTATTGCTCGTGTTGTTTTACCACTACCACCAGGACCATTTAGGTAAACGAATTTGTTTCGTGAAATTGGATCGAACACTGATACTGCTGTTGATACTTCATCGCATTTATCTTTATGAAATTTATCGCAATCTTCTACATCCGCGTCCTCACAATAATCTAGAATATCCTCGTTTTTTATTCTCCAAGTTCCCCAGGAACCATCGGTGATTAAATTTTCCAATCTACATTGAAATTTCTTATCGATATAAAATGAATCCGTTGCAACCCTTACCGCGATATCAGAAAATTTATTTATCATTGATAGCAGATTGATACTTACATAAGCGAGCATCGATGATCTTAAATGAGTATACTGCGCTGATTCTCCATCGAGATAAGTAATCACGGTTCCTAATTTCGTTCCATCAATAATAATATTTTCTCTATTGCAAAATATTCCACGCGATACCGTATCAGCAATAATAAAATCCATCTCCGCATCATTGATAAATAACCTAGCGTGGCGATGTTTATGATCAACTGATCCTCCTTGAGTAAATTTACCAATTATTTTTCTTCCAATATCTTTCGCGTTCTCACAATCCGTGGGTAACCACACCTCGGTCTGCTTTCTATACGATATAATCGCTTCACTTACCGTCAATGATATCAACATCGACGAATCCAACATATACCTCAATAATACCGTAGGGACCCATCTTCGCTGAGATAAATGCCGACCAAACCAAATATAACAAATTTTATGCAAATTTTCAGCAAGTTCGAATGAAGTAACATAAGCGAATCCTGTCATTACAAAATCGGGTAACGGTCCGTTAATTGCCACTCTCGTCATCTCGTTAGTAGGATGACCGAATTTAGCAAAGTAATTTGCACAATCGCCATATCCGAGGAAACTTCCAGGATAGCATGCGCTCATATCAACGGAAATCATATCTTCGAAATAGTATTTGGTATTCCATAATCCTCCATGGCCGTATTCGATACAACTAAGTTGAATATCATTGAGAAATTCATTTCTTGTAGGTTTCCACGAATTTCTTTCTCTGGCAGCATGAGCAGCAACAGACGGAACAGTAAAGCAATTTGTCAGCAACTGATTTGGATTAGACGAATACTTCTCCGCGATATTTCTCATTGTTTCGTGTAATATTTCATCACGGTAAATATCTCCGCGTGGTAAGATAAATTGATCGTATCTTTCTTCGCTAGAAAATAACCAAATCGATATTGGATCGGACTTGGCTAATAGTTTGATAAACCTAAACATTGCATCGGAACTATCTTTGGATTCCACGGGATAAAACTTAACAACACGATCTCGCGGAAATATCATTACCGACTGACTCCACGCATGTGAATTATGATCAACAATTTCGATTGGTGTTCCTCGAGAATTATACGGCGATGAATATAATATTTCACCCGATAGTGTTTTAACCGTAATAGGAAATTTAAGTTTCTTACTTAACGCAGCAACATCATCGATTGATGCGCCATCAACAACTGTCTTTGCCCATGAATTAATTTTATCCAATCTCAATTGAGTCAGACCAGATCCGCGACGGGCATTCCTCATATGTTCGATAACTCGCTCAGCTACGCAGTTTATTTTCGGCGATTCCCTCATCGCAGGTAGATTTTTCACATCAGGATTATTATTCAGCCGATAAATTCCATAAACAACAGCACTAGAAGGATACGCCCTAGCATAATAAGGACCATCAATCCCCAGCAGCAATCCCGGTTTCGAATTTTTATCAAGAACAACATTTTTCTTACCGCCACGTACTGGATCTCGTTTATCACGAATAATCCAAGTATCATCGGGCATTTGTGCAATAAATTTTATTCCGAAAATAAATCTCTCTTCTTTGTGTGAATTTTTTATATGTTCGATTATCTTTTTCGCTCGCTCCAGATTCATCGTAGCATCAACAAAGTTAGTTTTCCATGTCGACCAAACATGAATCGCTCCATCATCAAAAAATTCCTTCTTCGCACTATCAACTTCAGGAATGATATATTCTGCCTCATCGAGATCAAATAAATCCATTATTATATTTTAGACAAATATCTAAATATAATGAAGCAATGCGCGTGGATAACAGTTGGATCAACAAAATCATGTAACAAATCCTGCAGAGGTGAATATTGTGGCGCTCATATATACGAAATTCGACGAGGTAACAAAGGACCACAGCGATGTTTAGTTTGTCAAGTTGGCATTCGAGGAAAGACAAGATTATGTTTCTCCTGTGGAGGGAAAAAATATCGTGAGTTACGGAGATATTATGAGAAAAGATCCTCCTCGGTAATAAAATGCGAAGAAGATTATATTAATCGTTTCAAAGCAAATTTCGATTTAAATAAAGAGAATATCATATATGGAAATGAAATCAGCGATTCCCATGAGTGAATATAAATCGCATCCCATCATCGAAGGTTACGAAGCATCTGAGGATGGTAATGTCAGAAACATCAAAACAAAGAAACGTGTTGGTAGTATTTGTAATTCGGGATATCTCAAATTTACAGTCCATAAAAGAAATGAAAGAACAGAATGTTATTCGAATCATAGATTTATATTCGAATGCTACAAAGGACCAATAGAGAGAGGACTTGTTATCGACCACATTGACGGTAATAAACTTAACAATAAACTTTCCAATCTGCGCGCGGTAACCCAGAGTGAAAATTCAAGATTTGGTAATAACCGTGGATTTCCTAATTATTCGAGGACTGTTAAATCAGTGAATCAAGCAACAGGTGAGGAAATCGCGTTTACATCGATGTCTGCAGCAGCAAAATATTTCGTTATTGACTCGCATTCAGTAAAACGAGTGGCAGAAGGAAAATACAACGCAACATTTTCTTATGATGCTGATTCGTGGATCAAATTCTCCTATGTACCAATAATATTTGATTCGGAGAGTGACGAAGAATAATTGAATATCTCCGCAAAACAAAAAAAAAGATTAATTTTGAAAATTTCCCTGGATTTTATTTATTTTTTTCCCCCAGAAATATTTCTGGGATACAGATTTGGAAAATCTCACTTGCGATTTAAAAATCAGGAATCAGAGATTCTCACGATTTCACCAAAAGATTGATACTTACAGTTTCTCCTCGTATATCAAGTAAATTTCCTTTCTGATCCGTTAGTTTGAAATTTATTCTTGACAAAAATCGATTATGACATCGCAGGTAAAACGGATTCATTGGCTCCTTGATTATCAAATAACCGGGAGATGCGCTAGGTGAAAATGAATACAATACAAATCCCTGATTCGCTTGATTCGACACTGACGAATCAACATTATAACTACCCTCGACAACATCCGCGTGAAGATAAATCGCGATAACATCCGTTATATTAACGATACCCGGCGAGATATGTCGTCCAAGTTTGGAAGGATCATTGTTGTGTTTAAGAATCAATTCTGAATGTATTTTTTTGGTCCATGCGGTATATAATTTCGGAAATAAATCATCAATGGTATCAGTGACGGATTTTCTCATCGCATCAAAATCAGAATTGGGAAATTTGAAATTTGGCAGTGTTTCCTCGGTTAATTCAAATACTCTCATGAATTTTTGTTTCTCACCCGAGTTCTTGATCAACTCGAATTTGCTAATAGGAAGAACATAGTCGGCAATTGATATATCGTCGACTATCGCCCGAATAAACATATCATGATAATATTCAATATCATTCGCAAGTTGATTTAAAATTTTCACGTGCTTTATAATTTCGCTACATGAACTAGATTTATTTAGGATGCATTCATGAAATGATCCTCGCAATAAATTTAATTGTAATTCGTGTTCTTGAATAAACTCGTCTAATGTTCTTCTTACCAAGATACCGTCTATGGGGGCTATTATCCTGTTAATGTGGGTAGCGTCGAAGATTTTCACATCTGGGGGGATTTTAGGAAGAGGCAACCATGAGAGAATTCTTTCGTTAATAAAAGTGAAAGCGAACATTACCAGGTTAAATTTGTGGTTATTCATGAGATTGATGGCGCTGTGGATCAAAGGTTTGTGTTTGATATCTCCATACCATCCTTCGTCGGTTGTAAAATCTTCCTTTTTTGGTTCCGGTAGTTCTGGAATTGCCTCCTCATACCAACCTGGAATAATAACATCCGATTTCTTTGGTTTTATCAGAGGTGCAACCTCGGGCCAACCTAATACGGTTCTAATCGACGATTGGTAAATATCAACAATATACGGCGATTTTACTTCGATGATCGATGACAATGTTGGATCATGTGAAGATATCTTTATTCCCGGAGTAGCATCGCCGGTTAAATTTGATATTCTAGTGGTAAACTCATTATTCAGCTGATCAATTTCGTAACTACCGGTTGGTATACCAACGACGATCCAATCGGGAGTTCCATCGGGTTTATTTTTATTTGCAAAAACAAGTGAATTATTTGGCATCAAATTACCAAATGATTTCGATCTAACATTAGGCCAGCTATTGTAGACGCGCAATTGTGTTAACGCAATTTCATTAACGCTAATTGGTGTTGAAAAATTAATGCTAAACTCGGGTTTCGTTGAACTTAGCGATATTAACGTTGTTGTCGGCGGTGTCGTGTTTGTCACGATCTGGGCTAACTCGGACATTATTAATATTCATTTGTTCAATCTCCGAGTAAATACTAATCATTGAAGAAAATTCTAGATCGGATATAATACCATCGTTGAGACTTTCAGAAAGTAACAATGATAACTTCGAGTACGCGTCACTAACTTTAGTTAGTTTACTTTTGTACGATGATAACTTTTCACTTGTGCACGAGGATATCTTTTTTGCGATGATATTAAGAACACCCGCGATTGCTGTTGTTGACGAGATTATTATTGTTGCAACGATTGGCGCTATCATTGTTACCGCGGATAGAATTATTCCTGCACCAGCGACCACAGCAGATACCGCGTACACTGCAACATCAATGATAACTAATTTGCGCTGGTATTTATTTATTTTTGTTTGATAATCGTCAAGTTGTTTTCGTAACGAATCCTGCCATGATCGCGCAAGATTGTAACGGTAATCAGATGCGGTCATTTATTAATCTACGATATCAATTGCATAATTACTTCCTATATTCGGCTAAATATTCGAAAACTATACTATAACCAAACGGTCCCATATTGGTTCTATCTGGTGGTTCCAGCACAAATATATGATCATGACCTTTGTGCATAATATAATTAAAATTTTCTCCGTGGGTGCTACGACTAGATTTTACCTTAAAATTTGCCATAGATTGAATAAATATTCGATAATATCCACTAATTGGCGGGTTAAATGTAAATGTGTTATTCACGGGTGTCCACCATGCCTCTTTTCGTATCTCTACCACAAATGGCACACTGCAGGTAAGATTTTTTGTTTCTACTTCCTCTGGTATCGAAATTCGCGATAATCTTCCAAGGTTCATTGACGATATTTTTGTTTTTAAATCTTGAATTTTTTCGTCGTACGTTGATGTATCTAACTTTTGACGCGCTAATTCACGTACCACGTTAATTTCATCGTTGATGGATTTTATTTGTACTTGCATCGCGTTAATCCCCCTGGTAAATTCAGGAACAACAACATTGCCGAGTTTAATAATTTCCTCGTTGATTTTTTTGTTGAGATCGTCGATCGATGGTTTCTGGCTCATCAAGATATTTACTTCGTTAATTTCGGCAAGAATACCAGTAATTTCCTCGTTGATTTTTTTTATTTTCTCGCTAAGATCGTCATCGGTTTTTTTATCTGATACGAAGGAAGTATCAGTTGATGTTTTTATATTCTCGTCAAATTTTTTGCTAAATTTATCTAAAGCATCGTCAAGTTTTTTAAGGTCGTTATTTAACCTGTTAAGTCTTTTTGTCATTCTATCCTGAAGATCGTCGTGTAATGCTTTATCGGCCTTCAGGGGTAACTTTGCTATAATATCGGCGATATCAGCAATAGATTTTAATACCATCTCCGATTGGCGAGTAAATTGACTAATGTGATCGCGGTATTCGTCTCGCTTGATTATGTCAGTTATTTTAACGTTGCTAGTTTGTAATCGCCCTTCGGTATTTTGAAAAACAGCAACTTCGCCAGGATCAACTTCTGACAGTGATAAAAGATTGTTAATATCGCTCTTGGTTGCAAACTTTGATGTATCGATGTCGACTACGTCTTTTTTTTCTTTCCTAAAGAGAGATCTACCGTAAATGTCAACCATGATATTTATCTACGGTATATTCAAATAAAATTTTGCGATAAGGTTTGGATGATTTTGAAATTTCATCAAGGACATTAATTGTCTCCCGGCCGCATATTGGTGGATCTACTAGTGTTTGTGTTGGAAGTGTTGAATACCAAACTGGAAGTTTTAATTTTGACACATATTTGATAAATTCATTCGGCGGTGCTAATCCGTATGAATCGAAATAGATGATTTCGCGAGGATTAATCGCATACGCAACCCAGTGAGTTCCAGGACCGGAATTTTTATCGAGATTTATTATTCCTGTCTCGGTTGAATTTGGTTTGTCCGGTAGTTGATCTCGCATAAATACGCCTCTGAAAAATTTTATTTTCTTTTTTTTTGCTTCACTGATTAAATCTAAATTTGAGGTTGGTAAGCTCGACTTAACCCGGATCCGTACGGGGGTCGTCTTAGGTAAAGGCCGGATCCTTGTCGTTGTTGCTGCGTCATCATTTTTGCGAGAAGAAGGGGTAGGAGAAGTCCGCCCTTTTTTTTACGATATCCCTTTCCCATAATTTTTCCAACAACTTTTCCTGCTATTGCAGAACCCGCCCCACCAAGTGCACCTAATCCTACTGCCTTCGCACCTGCTATTAACGCGGGTATAAGCGCGGCCAATGGAAAAAAACCACCTACTTTGATCATATCTCTGATTGCACCTATTGAGAGATTCAGACGAATACCAGTATTTGCCGATCTGGCTTTGGTGAAATGTCCGTGTTGATTTTTAGTTAACGATAGTTTGTTAGGTCCACCGTGAAGTTGATTACTTTTCAAAGTTAAACTTAAACCTCGTCGCGCTGCTGTTGCTGATTGAAGTTTTTTCACCTGACCGGGGGTCAGAGTTACACTAACGTGATCGTATGGCATATTAATAATCACTTTATCTAAATTTAGAATTTGTTACATGTTCTCTACGGGCGCGTCAATAACTCTCATTCTACCACTGATACCCTCCAGGATCATCGTTCTATCACTGAGAATTACTGCGATTGCTCTTGCTGGTCCTCCTGTGTTAATTCTGGCTTTGAAATGAATATCAACAACCGACTGCTTTACTAAATCGAGATGTTCCAGGGAAAAATAATAGATAGGATAGAGTGTATTAAAATCTAGTTGTGATATTTGCAATCCGGTATCAATATTTTGATCGCGTCCCATAAAACTTAGTAATCGATGATACGCGCGTGCCGTGGAATTGGTGGTATAATCGATGGCTATTTCCTCGGTTGGCTCCTGTTGGCCATTTATTCTTAATGATATGTTTGTTGCCCCAAATCGATCAAATATCATGTGACTATGCAGTTGATCATTTCTATCTACAGATTGAAGGGCAACAAAGATATGTCTAGGTGCAGAAGAACCTTGTTGTGAAGCAATTCGCCAGGTAAATATTCCGTTAATATCAATATCGTAGGAGTCAGTCATAGTTGTCAGCCAGGACATAACGGATTTTCCACCTTGATTCATAAATGATAATAATTTTTCTTCTATGATCATCGATGGTGTTATTGCTGGCATCCACAAGGTAATTCTTTCAAGGACAACTTTGCCGATATCAAGGGGATCTACACTTGCACCTCGCCAGATGGCTCTGTCATCATTGACATCTCGAACGAAAGATATCGTATGCTTCGCTCCGTAAATAACTTTTCTGAAATGTCTACAAAATCCAAAAATATGAGATAACGGAATTGCGCAGGAAAATCTTAAACTCGGACCAACCAACATAAGTTTTCGCGTGGCAAATCCGAGATTGTAATTGTCATTGACGCCAGTTATTAAAGCCATCTGGGTGGCTGGTGCTATACCAGTGTTATCCATTGGTATAGCGATGTTATACCGATTATGTTCAGCTTCATTAGAATTATCCTTGGCAAACATCATACTAGGACCGGCTGATCTGGTAAAATCATCCGAGTATCTTGCTAGTCCTATGATCGTCGTTGCTATATCAACATTATTCGTGATTGACTCAATCTCTTTTCCATCGATCATGTAAGTGGCACTCTTGAATAATGACATAATGCCGTTATTGACAAATCCAACTTTAAAATCTGCTCCAAAGTTGGTATCGTTGGCTCTAACAAGCCTTCCAACAAATTCGATATACGCCTCAGATGGAAGAAAATATCTTGTTGTATCGTGGACTTGAATTTCCTTTCGATTTCTTGAATCTGGCTCAACTACCTCGTACGAGAAATACTGGAAATCTCGCATTGATGTATCCATACCTACTGGTTCATCCATGTTAAATACTTCATTTGACACTTGTGAGAACATTTATTATTAATAATATCGTCTAAAACGAAGACCATCACCTGAAACGAAACTTGTATTTGCTAGATTTGTCCTAGCAACATTCTGCGCTAGATTTGTATTAGCAACTTCCTGCGCTAGATTTGTTATAGCAGCTTCCTGTGCTAGATCATTTATTTTTTTATTTGCCGCATCATTTATGGCCTTACTGACTTCAGGTGGCATTTCTCTGGTAATGGGTAATTTGACGGGTTGCTTTTTACGTACTAAACTTAATATTTTATCTTTGATAGCGTTGAAGCCTTTACTGGCCAAATTACCGATACCAGAAATGGCAGTCTCGCCGATCTTTCCTATCGCTTTCAACCCAAATTGCTTAATCACGGGTCCAATTTTAGGTATTACTCGCGTGACAAGACTTCCAACGATATCGCCGAATCCATTACCGTGAATATATTTGTATACTGGCAATCGAGAGTTTACTATGCGGACCTGTCTTGGTCTGCGCTGATGTTTGTGAATAATCATATTATTTCAATTATGTTGATTTAATCGATGAGTTCATCGACAAACTCCTTATAAATGTGAGAATCGATGATACCACCACGGAATAATCGCTGACAAATATCTGATGCTTCGTTGACTATCTCACGGGAGTTATTTCCGGCTCGCTTTCCTCCGATTAATACTTCGAGGCGAGATACATCGTTGACAACACTGTCAGGACAAACTGAATATCCATATCCTTTTCCTGATTTTTTTTCTGGAGATTCCAATGGCGTTACGTAGAATACTTCATCTGACGGCGATGAAGATGTCCCTGACGACGATAATCCTGACAGTGTTGAAGATGTCCCTGACAATGACCTTGGTGGCAAATCCCCTGCAGGACTATCTTGTTTAGGATATTTTTCCCTTATAGTAAGAAGATTACTAATATAAGCCTTTTCAGGAGTACCACTACTTTCAGGTGGCGAACTTTTAGGTGGCAAAATTTCCTTACCTGTAGGTAATGAAAGGAGAGTGGGACGAGGAGGAAGAGGTTGTAATAAAGTAGAAATTTCTTCAGGTGATGGTTCGAGTTTGGGGTATATTAATTTAGAAATAAGTTCCTCTGTTGGATTATAATATTTTTTAGGACTATCTTTTTTAGGTGTTGCTGAAATTGATGTTCTTGTTTTTCCTTGTGATAACTTTACTCTCTGTTTATGAACATCTTCTGTAAATTTCTCAAAATCTTCATCGGAATATCTTACTGGTTTTCCTAAACTACCAAAATACATCATCGCATACCAATCAATTGTGTTAACTTTATCAGCATCAAATTCTTTTCGCAAAAATAATCTTTTATTTTCCGTAGAATCATCCGCAGCCATTTGAACTACTGAATCATAGTTGCGAGTTAAATGCAACATGTTTGTATTCAAATAATTATCCGCTGTTACACTAGGATCAATTTTAAACACACTACTAGCCGGTGATGATTTATATTTAGGTACAATTATCGGTTCATCACTCTGATCTTTTTTCCTTCTTGATTTTCTTTCCTTTTTCTGAGGTGGAGTTTTTTCTTTTGGTCTAGCTCCTAATTCCTCTGGTTGAAATATTGGCTCCTGTGGTTGAATATCTTCCTGTGGTGCTGCTTTTCTTCCTCGTGTTTTAGTTTTTTCTTTTCTTTCTTGTTGTTTTCTTTCTTTCTCTTGCTGTTTTCTTTCTTTCTCTTGCTGTTTTCTTTCTTCCGCCATTTGTTTATTATGACCATATCTATCGTCTGCTGCTGCCATAAATCTTCTAAAAGATGGATCCCTTTCACTCGCTTGCGTTTTTCCATCATAAATTCTAAATAACATACTAAACCAACTTTTACGAGTTGGATATCTTCCTCTTCCTATATCAGACAAATAATCATTTCGAATACTGAACATATCTTCAGCAAGTTGACCAAATTGATCTAAACTATATATCGTAGATAGCGGTTGTGATATTATATTCCATCCCTCATCGGTGAAATTTTCTCTTAAATCATCGATATCAAATTTCATTTTTTTTACTCCAGGTTTTCTCCCTCTAGGTCTTGCTTCAGTTTTTCCTTTACGACCTACTTTAAAGGCAATTGCAGGTTGTCCACCCTGTTGCGCTGCCGCTGCTGCTATTGCTAATCGATCGGGTAATGTTCGTGATTGCTCCTCAATACCTTTCAACGCACGAAAAATTCCACGTTTTCTGGCTTCCTCATCTTCCTTATCTTTTTCGTCACCATATACAGTTTGTTCAATTGTTTTAGTAACTGGCTTCAACCATTTTGCCGAAGTTTCTAAAATTCCATGTTGCATATCTTCGTAACCACGAACATTTTTCTTAAATAATTGTTTTGTCGGAATAAACTTCTTTAATGCCGCTAATTGCTCTCGCGCTAATCTGGCAGAATGAGGTTCTCCAACTGTGCTAACTTTTCGACTCATCTTATTTTCAAAGATATTGTTTTATTGTGAAATAAAATTAATATCCGCAGCCCACCATAATTCAATTATGGCACAAACAAATTTTACAATACCCCCCCCAAAAAAATGCTGTTTTTTTTTATGCCTAAAAATGCACTTTGGGTTGAAATTTTGCGGATTAATTTGCGTAGGAGGGTTTATTTTTGAATTCTGAGGGTTCTACGGATAAATGTTTGGTGGGAGGGTTAAATTTATCTGAGCCACCTGGTCTGTACACCCTCCCTGCTGCTGACATAAATGTATCTTCTGCCATTTATTTTCATGACATTCATCAATATTAGCCTAGCATTGAAGTGTGTGTGTGTGTGTGTGTGTGTGATTTACATTTTTAGCGTAGCTTTAACAATTTTTCAGTCATATCGCTACAGTATCTTGAATGTAACAGTGTATAGTGATGTCTAGCTCTGGGACATTATGCCACCTACATGTAGCATCATATCCCATCAAATCACATTATGCTGACACCAAGCCGTGAAGTCCTAACAGAGCCCTTAATGCTAAGCGCTTAGCGAGGCAGTTGTTAGTACCATTCTTATAAGTCTTTGGAATATCTCGGCCAGGGCTAAAACGCACGACCGATGGCATCCGATGCAGACGCTCCAACCACTAGGCCACCGGAGCGGTCCCTTAACACTGAAGTACTTCGCCGGTCGAGTCAAGCAGTGGCGTCACTCGGGTTGGTGTCCCCCAGTACGGTAGCTCATGGTGTCACCCCCATGGTCCTCCTTCCGTAACAGACCATACAGAATCCTTAGTAATGTCAGTTTGGTGTCACCCCCTCTGATGGTGTCACCCGGTGCAGTCCGCACCCCCGCATCCCCCTAGCGACGCAATTGCTGTGCCTGCTAGTCATGTATTTAACTATGATCGGTTATCCGCTTATGAAATCCGACTAGACCGAGCTGTGTGTGCTCTGTAAAATTTGCAATTTTTCATTTTGGTGTCACCCCTTCTGAGATGGTGTCACCCGGTGCGGTCCGCACCCCCCGCACCCCCCTAGCGACGCCACTGGAGTCAAGGATTATTTTGAAAATGATGAAAATTATTTGGAGACTAATATATGATCTTGTAGATAAAAATTAGTTTGAACAATTGTTGCCTCACAGTAAATAAAATAAATAAACCATGGTTCCGTGGAACACTAGATCTCGCCATATTCGGCCGCAGCCTACATCCTTTATGTTGATTAATATATTCTCCCTTTTCATGCCACGTAAAAGCATGCAGTAAGTATGTACTCTACATTGCTTTTAATGGGTAGCGTATTCCATGATGAGTACGACCGTCGCATTTCGGGACAATACATTCGATAGTGTCAACAAAAAATAAGTTAAATGTAAGAATTCAAGTCTACACTGAAGCACGAAACATTGATACATATGCCAAAGTCTGTCTGAATAAATACTTCTACCTAGTTTACAAACTTAAAGACCTAATAATGTTTCCTACCTTAAATATTCTCAACCTTTTTTTTCTGTTTTCTAATTTCATGGTGTTTGTTTTTATAATCATATCATTATATATGTTTTTTTATCTTATAGGTGTTGTATAATGTTGTAAAGCGCTTAGAGCTTCTGAAGATTAGGCACTATACAAAGTCCTCATTATCATCATTATTATTATTATTATTATTATTATTATTATTATTATTATTTATGCTTTGGAGACGAGAGAACATTGTTATGCGGGAACATAATGCTAATTAAACACATCCTACACGTTATTTTTTTAGAAGTTGACTGATGTTAATTCCATTGTATAAATACGGTATAATTCTATTGTATAAACACGGTTTAATTCTACTGTATAAACACGGCATAATTCTATTGTATAAATACGGTATAATTCTATTGTGTAAATACGGTATAATTCTGTTGTATAAATACGGTATAATTCTATTGTATAAACACGGTAAGAAGGATACACATTTTCTTGGATTTCATGCTTAAAAATAGAAACTTTTCAAGGCTTATTCGGCTGTTCAGTATGAGGTTTCATATCAAATTTTTTGATGTTTATCCAGTCATTTCTTGCAATGTAATGCTTGAAAAACCGAGATATTGCATACAGATTGCTGGACAAAAGCATAGACTGTGATGAAAGCTGTTAAACAACTATGTGGGCGGGTATCAAGGTGAGATAAAAAGACCAGTAAGGAAGTATTCTTCACTTAAATAAATAGCATGCTTGCACTATGCCAATACTATAAAACTATTTGTATCCTTGGGGTGCCGGTATATTTTGGGATTCCTTCGAACAACAAATTGACATATCTAAATACCAAATGAGTTGAATAATAATGGTCGATAAGATGGCCTCAACGCAAACCCTAACCTACAGCAGACGAACTTTACGAAAAGGTAAGTGCAAATCAGTGAATCATAAAATAAAGGTCACACTGACCTTGTTATCACCGATGGATATATTAATCCACATGATGCAATTATTATTATTATTATTATTATTTATTTTTTTAATTTTTTTTTTTGGGGGGGGATAATGTTCTTAGATTTTAATGACAGACGCTTGTTACATTTCAGACCCATAAACTGCAGTTAAATTAATAAATCATAAAGCTGCTACTTTAATCCGGAAAGGTGAATATTCATGATGCTGGAAGGAATTACGAAAAAAGTAACCATTACACAATTTACTGCCTACTTAATCATAAGAATGTATCCTAAATAATCCACGCCATACGGCACTGTTCTTTTTTTTTCGGGGGGGGGGGGGAGGACTAGTATTTACTGTACATCGCTGTTTTCAGACGTACAGTGGATACCTTGTTTATGTGCAAGACTTGAAATAAATTGGGTTCTTTTCAAGTGCATCTGTACAGATTCAACGTGGTTTACTTTGTGTTCATTTGAGAGCTAACTAAGAAAGGAGGGCAGTAGGCAATGTATTTTCCTATTGTTTTTTGACGATATGTGATCCATTCGTATACTGCAGCTTTCATCAATATAAAATATTGATCTCTTTGCTTGTCTCTGACTGGCTGTACAAAGGAGCAGTCATTTATGCAGTAGAAATCCCATATGTTCAAGTAAGGGTTTTGGGGGCGCTCACCAGTTATTATGTACTTTCGAAAGAGTGACGTATGTAATGTGAAGTTGTTTGCTTTTGAAACATGCACAGTAGAGACAATGTTGGCATACCTTTATGCTACTTTGATGCATTGTGGCTTACATTTATTTGGATATTGTACTTGTGGGAACTGTACATGATTTAAGTACACTGCTAACTAAAATAACTGTTCCCATGTCCTCAAAAAATCAACCTGAACTAGTCTAAAGTACACTATCTTTAACAGCTATTAAAATAGAGAAAATTAGTTTTGCCAGACTAGACAATACAGCGTCTGAAAGTGAAAATAATGAATTACCTACCATATAAAATGTAATAAAAAGAGTTATCTGATCTTTTTTAAACAATTTACGTCCGAGGAAACCGTGGAAATATTTTTCTTTAAAATTCTAACCCTCCCTATGCAAAATACAAAACTGTAGAGCGCCACTGCAATTTGATTAATAAAACGAGATCTACGACATAACGGAGACCATGCAATGGTGACTTTGGGAATTCACGGTTCTCTAATTTTTAGCTACCAAAGGGTTGCATTTCGCATTTTATACTTGAGAGAAATATCGTTCGCAACATGTTCCGAATGACGTCCCTCACATTCAGAAGCGTGAACGCAGAAATTCGATTGGTGAATCAACATGATAACAGAACATGACATTGTATCGATGCCCATCAGATCTGTTTATTATTGTCGTCTTTCCAGGAAGAGGGATTTCACAATCATTAACATCCAACGACTACTTTGATCTGATGCCGGTCTCCGCATACGAGTCTATTCAGTTGTGATTTGTTTCATGCAACAAGTTAACCCTAAAATTACACATGCATAAACAATTCAAAATGTATTCCATATAACATAACGACCTTGAAAATGTGCACTCGGGCAAGACACTATCTATCGATATCCTTACTGTGTTCAACGCCACTTTTCAGCACAAAATAGGTTCTACATGGCGTTCAGTATATGTGCACTCGGGCAAGACACTATCTATCGATATCCTTACTGTGTTCAACGCCAATTTTCAGCACAAAATAGGTTCTACATGGCGTTCAGTGGAAAAAAAAACCTGCAAATCCCGAGAAGAATCACCAAACCACAGGAAACTACCAGCAAATTTTCTCACATACCCACGCAGGTCGAGCCGAGACACGAACCCACGCTGAGAGAAGTGAGAAATCACTGATCTGCAAAGGCGAGCGTCTTGGACCAAATTCATAACACCGAAATATTATATTCTAAAACATGATAAATAAAATATGTGTATTTTTATGAGGAATTTATTTCTTTAATTGAGATGTGTACTCTTGTTGAGAAAACTTGTAAAATTCTGTAATATTCCAGTTTTTTGATCGATTAACCTTTTGAGCAATAAAACGGCTCATTCATTCTCACTTCGCGACCACTTTTTAACTATTCTTTAGATCACGCGTTATCAGGATTGAAGCACTAGAAATATGAACGAAGTGAAACTTAGAGGTGGAGCCCACCTATGGGTTGTTTTCACAGACAACACTATTGAGTACACAAATACCCACAATGCAACGCGCGTACACCTTGGTTGGGTGACCTCTCAATATCCACATGATGCACTACTGCTCGAAGGCTAGTTCCGCATTTGATAGCTTTTACCTTGTTTATGAGGGCGCTCACCAGTTAATATGTACTTTTGAGAGAGTGATGTATGTAAGGTGAAGTAGTTCGCATTTAAAACGTGCACAATGGAGAGAATGTTGGCATACCTCTATGCTACATTAATGTAATGTGGATGATATTTCTTTGGATATTGGAAATTGTACATGATTTAAGCACACTGTTAACTGAAATGACTGCTCCCTTGTGCCAAAAAATCAGCCTGAATTAGTCTAAAGTACACTATACATATCAGCTATTAAAATAGGGAAAATGAATTTTGCCAGACTAGACAATACCAGCTTCTGAAAGTGCAATGAATGAATTACCAAATATATAAAATGTAAAAAAAAGTTATCGGCTCTTTTTTATACAATTTACCTCTAAGTTCAGGAAGTGAAAATGACCATATAGAGCTAGCACTTTTTTGAAAGGTGCACATCCGAAGTAAGGCCAAGCTGTATACTCTATAACCCATAGTACACCCATCAATCATACATCAAAATAAAGGGAATTAAAGTTTCTTTCAATTATTCCTAAGATATACAAGGTCTTTTATAAATGGCTAGTATAACCAGTGAGGAAAGCTTGGGAACTTCTTTTTCTTTAAAATTCTAACCCTCCCTATGTAAAATACGAAACTGTAGAACACCACCTTAAGCGTTCTCCAGCTGTTACATTAACATTTAAAAATACACGCTTGGGAGTTTGTCATTGCTCTTTACGAATAAGAATAGAATAAGAATAGAATAGGTAGAATAGGCAATAGCAACTCTATCGTAAGCGGTGACTAATGGAAATAGGAACTGCGATGATGCAGTACCTTTTTTCTTCTTAAAATGTCGATTTCACGAACTAAAGGGTGCGGGTTCGAATCCTGATATAGGATCAGCCTGAGTCGGATATGATGGTGTATATTTGGGCAACGCACTTTATTCTGAATGCGTCGGCACTAAAGAAGCTACTTGTGTTACTGTCCTGTAAGAAAACACGGCACCCAACTAGCTCAGGGAAAAGTGCAAACCTTTCCGAAAAGACGGTACTTTGAAGTAGGGTGAGCAGCACTAGCTCAGTTGGTAGAGCTTCGGACACGTAATCAAAGGGTCACATGTTCAATACAGCCTGTACCAGCCTGGGTCAGCTGATTTGTTGTGTACTTGGGAAATGCATTTAGCTCTCATTTCCTCTACCCGATAAAGACAATAACGTGTAAGTGCCATTAAATCCAACAAACGTTTTGAATAGATCTCAATTTTTGGTTAGGTTGGGGTTTCATACCATGTGTATGAAATGTTTTAACTCTAACAAGTGCCCTGTTAAAAAAAGCAGTAGATCAGTCTAATGTACTTTCATTCGAATTTCTTCAGTTGATAAAGTTCAATTTGTATCGACTCTTATCTGGAAGTTATTATTAGTTAGTACGTGCAGCCAGTTTTACTTAGAAAAATTTAAGCTTTGCAAGATTATACATTTAAATGGATGCTTAAAGCATTTGTTTATCTAAGTAACAGAAATAAAATAGATATAATGTAAGAGTACACATACTTACGTATTTGTAATGAATGTGTTAAAGTTAATGTGAAACGTGGTAGATATGAGAGAGAGAGAGAGAGAGAGAGAGAGAGAGAGTTGCCTGCCTTTTGATCTTTTCAGACTAGCAAACGTCATTCACTATCCCATCTGTATACCCCATATTACCACCTTACCTAATACAGTGTTAGCCAAATAATGGTCTTCTATTGTTAAGGTCGACAATTGAAATACTGTACTCGGCTCAATAAGAATACATCGCGTCCTGGATTGTAAAACTCGGTGAGCCATGTTCATTACTGACTAAGCATGTACTCTTCGGTTGCAATGTGACACCAATTTGAACCACCACCGTTCCGAACGGTAAGATAATAACATCAAATATTTTGTTTGACAGTGAAATAAACGATTAATTTGGTCAGATTGGACACATTACTGTGTTAGAAAACGGGCTTAAAAAAAAACTACATGCCCAAAAATGTACCGAGTACCAATTCGCAATCCCCATGGTAGACTAGGAAAATCTTGACTGGTGAGTCATTTCTTGTTGTTCTTTTTGTAATCTAAGTTTCCAAAATTAATATTCTCGTCTTAACCTGAAAATTTTGTAAACGTTAAATGTGAAGCATTTTTCTCTAGATAGTGCCTCACTGGTATTTAATAATGTATTTTAACGGATCATGTAAGGAAGTCTTTGTGTAGTTTTACTTGTACTAGGAAAGATAAGATACATACAGCAAGGTAATGTATACCGGTTAAAAAAAAAAACAGTACGTGTGTACTTTATTCCAGATGATTTTACAGGCAACTGAAAGCATTTAAGAAATTGGACACATGGGGAAAAATATTGTATATCAATGGCATGTTTAGTAGCCTGAATTTGAAGACAGGTTGTCCATAGGGTATGGATGCAAATGAGGTTTGCAGTTGAAACTTTTCACCATAAGTAACGATTAGAACCGGTAAATCGACTGACCTAAACACTCAAATATTAAATTGAGTTTCATGAGTCATATCACTGAAAAAAAAAATCATTTTTTGTTTTAATTTCTGAACACACATGCACTACCACTCCCACCAACCTGCTCGACCGAAGCTGTTGTTGTTGTTGGATTTAACGCCATTTTTCAGCACACGATAGGCTATACATGGCGGCCAGTATTAGTGGTGGAGGAAGAACCCGGGAAAAAACCGGAAAGAACCACCGACCCACGAGAAGCTACTTGCAAGCTTTCTCACATACCCACATTGGCCGAATCCGAGACTCGAACCTGCGCAGACAGAGGTGCTCGACCGAAGCACCAACACACTAGTATCCATAGCTGTCATGTGATACTGGTCAGATCCAGCAGCAGAGATGGATTTTCCAACTGATCCTTGCTTCCGGTTCATAAAAATATTCGGTTTACTCCTAAATTATTCACAAAAGAATCACAATTTCTGTATTGTCAGAATCACCTCTCCGTAATACAAAATGCAACACTTCTACATCATAAGATAAGGTTACAGAGAATGCTTAAGTTCAACCACACCATAAACTGATTTATGTTACCATCTTGTGTTCTTTTAAAAGATCATTTTCGTATCTAAATTCGCCACAAAAAGAAGATTCCGATAACGTTTTTTTGGGGGGTAGTTTTTTGTGTTTGTTTTTTTTGGTTTGTTTTTTGTTGGTTTTTTGTTGTTGTTTAGTATTTACACAACTATCGATTTATGTATTTCTTACCATATATTTAATCATATCTACTTGTTTGTTAGTGTTGTTGTTGTTTTTTAGCTTTGGGTTTAACGCCATTTTTCAGAGCGTGATAGGCTGCTCTATACATGGCGGCCAGTATAACTAGTGGAGTAAGAACCGCGAAAAAATACCGGTAAGAATCACCGACTCACGGGAATCTACTGACATGCTTTCCCACATACCCACAACGGTCGAGCCCGAGGCTCGAACCTACGCAGTACCTGGTTTGTAAACGTCATGATTGAATTAAAAACAACGGTGGAATTTTTTTTGATATGGTGAAGCTTCTTTTCCTGGCAATGTTAAAGTGGCCACAAGTACATTTACGTGTTACGCACATAGCTTTCATAAACAGATTAAATCCGGCAAATAAGGGTCAATGACCTGAAAATACCCGGACAATTACGGGTTGTAAACACCTGTTTATAATATAATATACTGGAAAATGATGAAAAACCCATCATATATAACTTTAAATGTAATTTGTATTTTCTCAAATGCCAGCGAGTGGTCAGAGAAATATTACAGGCCTACGATTATCTTATACTTATTGATGGGATAATATTAAAGCATTTTTGACCTTTCGAGGGCGGAAAGGTATCTGCTGGTCTATGTATCACCCGCGTCAAATTCGCACTCGACCGAGACGTTAACATAAAACATGTATCGCATTTCATGGAAAGAATACGTTTGAATTGCAAATACGCTACCCATTTAGTGTCGTGCTGGGCTGAATTATCGTACAAGTCGAGGTGACATACATGAACTGGCATTGTTGAAACAACATAGTTACTTATCTAAAGGGCATCTTTACTATTTCTTTCATTATTTCTACCCCAGGGTAGTTTAATATAAATGTAAATTATGAGAGATATATTAAACAAATATCTTTATATTAATTTAGATACAAACGCCCCAAATTTATATCGCTTGTGATGTTTTGTTTTCGTTGCACTGCAGTGTGTAGAAGCTCAGTTGATTTGAAAGTTGTTTTTACTAGTGATTTGTGTGGAATTGTAAAAGAAAATGTAATAGAAATACTGCTTCACTGAAAAACACATGAAAGGAGCGGACCGCTTAGGTGGCCTAAGTGGTTAGAGCGTACGCCTCATATGGTCGAACCCTGGCCAAGTCATTCCGGAAACTTTAAAAAAATGGTACCAGCAGCTAGCACTATGCCCCAATCAAAGACATCCCTATAAACTGTCATACTGCAGACATGGCAGCGACAGGACTAAAATTGTTAAAGCTATGTTAAAAATCTAAATCACACACACACACACACACACAAGAAGAGAGGGTGGGATAGACACTGTACTTTGTCTGATATTCAATAATCCGGTATCAAATCTTCGAATAAACGTCGGATAAATACTATCAAGCCAATAAGTGCCATTGTTGCATCGATATATGTTTTAAATATATGGTCAAGCAGCACATGCATAAAAAGTGGCAAAACAACGGAAATGACAAGCGCGGCCTTCGTATTATTGTATACCCGATTGCAATTAGATACGAAAAAGAACATTAGTTTATATATATATATATATATATATATATATATATATATATATATATATATATATATATATATATATAGCCACTCTACAGTATGTTAGCATCTACAAAAATGCAATAATTTTACAAATATCAAAGCGAACCGAAGATATCCTTCTTAAAGGATAAGTTTGGTCACCCCTAAATATAAAGTTCTTAACTTCTTTGATGTGTTTGTGTGTGTGTGTGTGAGAGAGAGAGAGAGAGGGAGAGAGAGAAAGTTACCTTGTAACCTTTAAAACCATGAAAAGTTATTTGCTACCCAACCTGTGCCGTACTGAGTACTTATAACACCGACGGTTCGCCAGGTAATGCTCTACTGGTTTGAATGTTGAGAATTTAAATACCCTGCCTGGTATTAAAAAAAAAAAGTGTGCGTTCCACAATGTGACCTGCGGCGCTTACTCATTGTAATAACACTGATTTAACGCACACTTAACTTTGTTAGTATTGATTTTAAGTAAGTCGATAGCCAACGTCAGCCGAGTCTGTTCCGGATGATAAATATAATAAAAATACAATAAATAAATAAATAAATAAATAAATAAAATAAAACCTTAACAGCTCAACGATTGTATTTGACAGAAACGATAAATATGTCTTGATTATTATTCTTGTCAATTCCAAACCAATTATTATTTAGTATAAAAAACAAGCTTTCGTTCTTTTCGCAGAAATAATTAAATAAATAAATATAATATAAAAATTAAAAAATATATAATACCAGAAGTAACAGCCAAGTTAGACGAGAAATTCCTTTGTTCCCTAGATTCCCATACTCATCAAGATCTTTCAAGTTGATCATCGTTAACTGACATGATTTCGTACTTTTCAGCCTTTCACAGGTATTTACCATGCATACATTATATAAGGAGGTATATCTACTTGAGCCTGTTATATCAGGTACGATATCTATTATCTACGAGAGCGCTCTGGTAGTTAAAGCGTCCGCCTCGGATGCGGGGGGGGGGGGGGGAGGGGGAGGTCGGTGGTTCAAATCTCGGCCGAGCCATACCACAGGCTTACACAATTGGTATTAGGGGTCGTCCATTAATTATGTCAACAAAATGGGGGGAGGGAGGGGTTTGAAGAAGCTTGACAATTGTAGACATGGGGGGAGTTCAAGATAAATTGACGTCAACACTGTTATTTTTACAATAAATTTAATAAATCAAAAAATAGGAAATTAGTCGGTGCGTTGGTATGGTACACGCTCGCCCGTCAACAGCCCACCAGCTTAATCCTAAACCGGTTGAGTTCTTGCCAAGGAAGTCATAGTCTTGCATCATCATATTTTGTTTTTATTCAATGTAGATTGTAGACTGTATCGGTTCCACAAGAAATTAATGAATCAGCCACTATGCCCATTATAACAATTGAGGAACATTTGGCTTCCCCATGGGAAGATGATAGAAGCTAGAATATAAACTCTCGATTTTTTCATGAATTCAAAGTGTTATAGTCAATTTGAAATCTGTTAAACAAGTAAAAAAGTGTATTAAAATTTATTTGTAGACCTTTTAATTTCCATAATTCTATTTTTGGCATAAAAGCCAGCCGTATAAAATATTGTTAGTTTGGGGGGGGGGGGTAAAATTTTATTGGTGGGGGGGGTCATTGAAAGTTTGACAGTTGTTGACAAGGAGAGGTAAAAAATTGCCTAAAAATTGTTGACATAATTAATGGACGTCCCCATAGCAGCTGCCTCGCTTGGCGCTCGACATTAAGAGGTTAGTGTTAGGACTGGTCGGCCAAGTGTTATGATAACATGAGTGTGTAGGACATACTGTATGATGTTCCAAGCGCTAGACATAAGATGCCACACTACAAAACATCGTAGCGATATGACTAAAATTGTTAAGTGTGTGTGTGATTTGGATTTTTAACGTAGCTTGAACATTTTTTCAGTCATATCGCTACGATGTCTGCAGTATGACAATTTATAGTGATGTCTAGCACTGGGGCATCATGCCGCAGACATGTATCATGATGTCCCACCCAGTCACATTATCCTGACACCAGGCCGACCAGTCCTAACACTAACATCTTAATGCTGAGCGCGTAACGAGGCAGCTTTTAGTACCATTTTTATAAGTCTTTGGTATGACTCGACCGGGGATCGAACACGCGACCTCCCGCATCCGAGGCGGACGCTCTAACCACTAGGCCACCGGAGCGGTATACTAAAATTGTTAAAGCTACGTTAAAAATCCGGTCTTTGTACAGGGACGTACGGCCATCATATGAAGCTTTGATTCCAATGCATTTATTCTTAAAGCAAGTAAAGCATGTGTTCAGATGAGTTTATATTAACTTTTGATTGGTTTATGACGGGGCTGCTACCAGCCTATCCATGTTATAATAATGGATAAATGGAAAAGAGGGGTAGGAAAAAGGATTCTTGTCTGTCTGAAGACAAATTTCACATAAAGTTAGTGTTCCCTTGAGATGCGTCTGCAACACGGGGTTTGATATGTGCAGTTGATCAATGATAGCTCGAGAATTGTATTTGTGCAGTTTTTGTCACCTTATCATGAGGGACGTAGTGATATAGGGACTATAAGAAATTAACGCGTCCTAAAGGACCTAAGGCCTTCAAAAATAATATCACCTCCGTTATGACACCCTAAAGGACCTAAGGCCTTCAACAATAATATCACTTACGTTATGATACCCTAAAGGACCTAAGGCCTTCAACAATAATATCACTTACGTTATGATACCCTAAAGGATCTAAGACCTTAAAGAATACTATCAAATAAGTTGTGACATAAGCTGTTGTTTTTTAAATTTTGAGGAACGAAATAGCGATACAGTATGTGGATGGTTTTATAGTGGAGTGGTGGGAATAAAATTAAGCTAAGAGCTAACGTTTTCCAATGTTATGTTTCTATTAACCCTACACGCAAGTTGTAAGGCTATATAGAATTTAGCTTTGTGTTTCTATCAACCCTACACGCAAGTTGTAAGGCTATATAGACTTTAGCTTTGTGTTTCTACTAACCCTACACGCAACTTGTAAGGCTATATAGACTTTAGCTTTGTATTTATATCAACCCTATACACAAGTTGTAAGGCTATATAGACTTTAGCTTTGTGTTTCTATCAACCCTACACGCAAGTTGTAAGGCTATATAGACTTTAGCTTTGTATCTATATCAACCCTACACACAAGTTGTAAGGCTATATAGACTTTAGCTTTGTGGTTCTATCAACCCTACACGCAAGTTGTAAGGCTATATAGACTTTAGCTTTGTATTTATATTTACCCTACACACAAGTTGTAAGGCTATATAGACTTTGGCTTTGTGTTTCTATCAACCCTACACGCGAGTTGTAAGGCTATATATACTTTAGCTTTGTGTTTCTATCAACCCTACACGCAACTTGTAAGGCTATATAGACTTTAGCTTTGTATTTCTATCAACCCTACACGCAAGTTGTAAGGCTATATAGACTTTAGCTTTGTGTTTCTATCAACCCTACACGCAAGTTGTAAGGCTATATAGACTTTAGCTTTGTATCTATATCAACCCTACACACAAGTTGTAAGGCTATATAGACTTTGGCTTTGTGTTTCTATTAACCCTACACGCAAGTTGTAAGGCTATATAGACTTGAGCTTTGTGTTTCTATCAACCCCACACGCAAGTTGTAAGGCTATATAGACTTTAGCTTTGTGTTTCTATCAACTCTACACTTAAGTTGTAAGGCTATATCGACTTGAGCTTTGTGCAGTTTTTTTTATATTTTTTTTACTAACACAATAAATTTCTTCCAATTTTGCCGTTTTTCCTTCTGGTTTCAATGAGCCGTTCATATGATCGTTACGATATTCATTGCCAAAACTTTGACATTTCTCAAACATTAGGTTTGCTAGAATAAAAGACAATTAAAGGGCATACATAGCTGCCCCTTTCTACATGTCTGTCTGTCTTTCTGTCTGTCTTTATGCCGATATAAGTATTAATGAATATGCCATGCATACAAATAGATCGTGCGAAACATGGTTGTACTGAAATAAGAAATATTAAAAAAGTTGCTTATGAAACAGGCGTTCCAGAATCTGACCTTTTACAAACCTTCCCAAATATGATCACAGTGTTCTCCTTGACCTTGAATGTATGCAAATTTTCAAACAGGTATGAATAGGGGTTGGAATTAGTTTCCTTGCAATCCATCATTGATAGTGGCGCCGAAATAGAGAAACCTTGCCATTTTCCTGATACAAATCTTACCTGATAATTTTCAAACAGACTCAGCTCTAACACACATATAAAAACGGATTTACAACGAAAATACCTACGGAAGTGTTTTATCACCGGTAAATGTTTTCGCTATTTCTTAAGAACCGTTGGAAATATAGACACATATAAAAGAGCTTCTTTATTTAAAAAATGATTTTATATGTTCCTTATTTCGATAAAATCTTTTACAAATGAAAAAAATATTTATCGGAAAAACGGACACAAACTGTTCTCCTAGTGCAGGTATTACGCCACAGTACTTGTAGGTTCAAATTTTGTTTACTTTATAAAGAATTTACTGTAGGTTAATTTGATCCTTCCAGCGTATCACTTTTTAACCTTATGAGATAGGCAACGACTCAAAATAACACCAAATACCTGGTCCCACATTTTGCACTATGACGAATGAATATAAAGTTTATATTCATTCGTCTCCTGAATAACTCAGAACGAATAAACTCCTAGCTGAGCTATCGATTTCCTGGCAACGTGCCAATCTACACGTCCCCTGCTTACAGTAGTTTCGATCTGGCCAAAGTATATGCGAGTAGTGTGTGTGTGTGTGTGTGTGTGTGTGCGATTTAGATTTTTAACGTAGCTTTAACATTTTTTTCAGCCATATCGCTGATATATCTGTAGTGTGGCAGTTTATAATGATGTCTAGCACTGGGGCATCATGCCGCAGACGTAACTACATGTCTCAACCAGTCACATTATCCTGACACCAGGCCGACTAAACCTAATACGAACCTTTTAATGCTGAGCGCCAAGACAGGCTGCTGCTAGTACCATTTTTATGTCTTTGATGTGACTAGGCCGGGGTTGTAACCCGTGACTTCCCACCCCAGGCGACCACTTGGGCCACCGGAGCGGTCTGTGCGCTGAGAATTTGCATGATATTTAATCTCAGTATAAACGCGTTCTAAAGTTCTATGTATTCTGAAATTGTATTAGAGGAAGTAAAGTATTAAGAGTTTCACCGATCTTCAGATCTCGTGTCAATATTTCATTAATAATAAAAACTGCGGAAAACAACATTTATTTATTTGTTTCATATGGATAAAAAACAAATTATGGTAACTATGGTAACTTTATACATTGTGCCAATGACTTGTATCGTTACCTCAGCATTTCTAGAACTAGATGATTACCAATCCTTTGAGGCAGAATTTTAGATGGGACACCGTTGTCACTTATTCTTGTCTTCAGATCAGTTCTGTAGATCAAAAGTAAAGTGATCAGTTCTGTAGACCAAAAGGTAAAAGCAAAACAATGCAATTTTGCAGTTTAAAGTTTCTTTTCCTATCTTATCACATTTATCTTTTTACTCCTGCCGAACTGGGGAAAATTGCATTCCATAACATTTGTATCGTTACCTCAGCATTTCTAGAACTAGATGATTACCAATCCTTTGAGGCAGAATTTTAGATGGGACACCGTTGTCACTTATTCTTGTCTTCAGATCAGTTCTGTAGATCAAAAGTAAAGTGATCAGTTCTGTAGACCAAAAGGTAAAAGCAAAACAATGCAATTTTGCAGTTTAAAGTTTCTTTTCCTATCTTATCACATTTATCTTTTTACTCCTGCCGAACTGGGGAAAATTGCATTCCATAACATTTGTGTACGGTAGACATTCTTTTAAACAAAATGGTCATATTGCTTGTGACGTAAGAGTAAATCCGTGCATCACAAAGAGACGAAGTAGGATGAAAGTAGGGCATTTTGCTCTTTTGTCCCCTTGAGGTCCCTACCACCGTCTTCACCCGTACTCCCACCCCATGGCATAGTTAGCCCATATACGATCGTTGCATGTTAATCAATGTTAATCATGCACAAACGTGACCCAGTCAACGGAGGTAGAGCCTAGGATGGATTTTAGTGTCTCCAAAAGGTTTCAGAAAAGGGCAAACCCAGCCTTTGACACTAGTAAACTTGCTTTGTCATAGATGTGGTACAGATAAATATACACTGCGAACCCAGCACAATGAATTAATGACTGTAGCAGCAGTTTCGATCAATAACCAGGCTTTTGCCTAACGATTGTTATTTAATAGACTTTTACGCTTTTTGTAAATCGTCGCTGTTTCTTTTGTGTGCTCGTAACTCTCTGTTATTTTCCATTTCCGTCAGCGTAGTTTTAAACTCGGCAGCACTGATTATTTTATCTTCGATTGCAACTGAATACATTTTACTGATCGTATTGAGACTGCTCAGTGCCGCCGCAAGCATAACAAACTAGACGTGTATTCGTGCATGCAGTAGCATCAAGATTAATTTGTTGGCATCACCCGAGTCACCGGTTACCATCGATATAGCTCCGACAATGACAACCGATTGGTGCACCTTCGATGGTTGTTGCTGCCGTGACTCCAGTTACACCAAGACCAAAAGTAGTTTCCTCAGCAAGCCCCACAAATTGCATCTTCGACCAAACTTCGTTCGTATTTCACGATCAGCGCGGTTCTCTTGGTAAATTTATCTCGCACCTGTTGTTCCACTTAGATTATTTTTCACGTCGGTAAGACTGAGGGTTCATCGTAGTGCTTCTGTTAATCGAGCATTTTAATTGTATGGCAGACAGACCTTGCCCAGTCTCACGATCACGCACAGGCGCATTGCACACTAAACGGACCCCTTTTTACTGGTAAAATTGGCATACAGATATGGCAACCCACTGCCTCGCGAATATTTAAATCTCCGGCGATTTTGCGTTCTGATGGTCTGGTGCCCCTTTCATTGAAAAACACCGAATACGTTAACACATTTACATCTAATGATCATCTTCGCCCTATAATTGTTATCCGAAAAAGTGGATCCTTGTTGAAGAACAGTCAGATCTCTCTCTTCTAAATTCAGTCAACGTTGGTATGAAATATTCGTTGGTGAACTTTACTGGGATGGATATATCTGCGAATGCTTATTTCACCATTGTAGAAACAATACCGGAGAGGTTTTGCAACTGGTGCTGCAGTCAGTGCTTGAGCGTTTTTCACGTGCAGTGCGATGATTCCATGCTGGTTTCGAGTTTTCAATGGTAGATCAGGGTGATTATAATGGTTTATTTCTATTTGACCCGTAACAATATGATATTTCACTTTATACGAGGGTCTGCTAACGCCCTTTTGACGTAAATATTCATCAGCAAGTCGGTAGATTACGCAACCACATTACCGCGGTTAGTTTTCAGTACTTATATACAATGACAAAAATCTTATCTTAAGCACAAACGCCAAAAGATATTTAAGTACCCGGCAGGATTAATGTTGAGTCCTTCCAACTGAATTTCATCCCCGGCTACCAACGACATCTATATTGTATATATGAAAGATTTTTAAATATTATTATATATGTCAGCACTTTTTACTAACGACCTGCCGAACTGGTTTTTGTTTTTTATAACCAATATTGACATTGCATTTCTTCCGCCACTATAATAACAGATGCGATAAATAAATACGATGCAGACTCGCGTACCTTTAAGCTGTGAGTTTTAGGTGTATAAAAACTATTGCCGACAGCAGTGAAAACAATTAGGCCATTTGTTTTATCTTCAGCTTTTGATCCTCCTTTGCTGGTTAATAGGCTTTTGAAAGTGATCCATTGAGTTACTTCGCGTGGTGATGCTGGCATATTAGCGATTTGTTCATTCACATATTGTTTTGTTGTAGCAGTAGTATCATCAACACAGTCTTTGATAAACGTCCCTATTGTTAAATCTCGTTAACGATCTTGGTTTCGCGTATGCGGGGCTCCAACGATGCAAGAGGGTATTCGACGATTCGTGTCTGGTAATCGAAGGTCTTTTCCTTTTTATACGACCACGAGACGCTATGCATCCACCAGTCGCCTTTTCTGGTGCAATTTCTGATTAAATTCCGACAACCCATAACACTGTATCTTTTGCAACCGCTGGAGCCGCTGCTGCCAACAAATCTGGAATGGCTGCAATGAATGGACATATTCCACCGGTCTTTTGCATTTGTGCCACCTCTGATTTGGATAATTTTAATGTTACTGAGGTGTTATTGTGTTTGGCCGCATTAAGCTGAGCGAGCTGTATTTGGGCCAACAACACGAAGACATTTCAGATTAATTTTACCTGAGAAAGTTTCAGTGTGACCTCACACGTGTTTTTCATTGCGATTTTTTATCTTCGCAAGTTGATTTTCAGTAAGGCCGACCTTCAAGTCATGATATGACATTATTATTAAAATATGTGACCAGTATAATTATCAATACTTCCAGTTTTGCACAGGTGCAACCATGACCCTCATTCTGCCACTTGCATCCTCCAACAACCGTGTCTTGTCACAAACCATCACTGTAAAACATCAAAACCGGCAAGAACAAATGGAAAACGGTAAATTGACAAGCACACTCTTCTAGTTGAATCATAGTTATGTATATCGACATTAAAAGTGATACCAACAATGAAGAGTAGTATATACAACCATCTTTTGTGCTAGGCGTGTTTAACCCGTACTATAAAATTTTAACCGGTTAACTAGTTTTCTTCCACTTCAAACCGGTTTTCCAACAACATATAGCCATCCGCCAATTTTTAAATTTTGACACACCACAGATCAGCCCTTCTATAAAACTTTATGTGAGGTCACCGTTACTTACTAATGCGTGAAAACCATTAAATCCATGTGTTTAGCTGCTTGACCTCTGACATGAGCCCTAGACTACAACATTTAAAACCTAGAGCACATAATTTCTGGCTTTCGTGTATGGCCACTGGTCTTTCGAATGTTATGAATCCTCTGGCCTATGTCCTGGGCCATCTAATTTATGTCTGACCTTCGTCTGTGATCGTTGTTTTCTTTTCAATTTTACGACTCATTTTCCCTTGGACTAGGCTTTCATAAGCCACTGATATTTAAATTAGTTTTTTTTTAACAAGGACACCGCACATACCAAAAATAAAATATATACTAAAAGCCAGTTCCTATCCATACATTATATATATCGTGCGATCAGACTTTTAGGATATAAAAATGCAAGCTGCACACATTACTATTTTCCGGTAACCAGCTTTAGTGCTGGAGCTATTAGGGGCTAACAAGCAATGTAAACGAATACCTTTATTAAGCGATGGTGTGATGTCCATGTATCAAAATCTGATTTATTAATCCTTTCTAATTTTAGTTTCAGATTGGTATGTTTACTATATTGCAATGGCAACAAATCGTTTCAAAATCTGAATATGCAAAATGACAATAAAAAAAAACCCTGCTTAACCGTGGTCGCAAGAACAAAATATATTTGTCAGTTCTTTGATGTGCATATGTAACACCAATATAAGTAAACAGTTTAAAGTATTTCGATATTTACTTTAATACAGCCTTAAGCATGGACCACTCGATCGGACCACCAAATAATGTACAGGCTGGAAACGAGTCAATTGGCAGGGAAAAGTGTCAAACGTTTCAAAAAGTAGAGTACTAAAAAGTTTTAGGTGCACCCATTGGCTAGTGATTTGATTTTTCAATTTTCATTTTGTAAGACAACAAATTCAATATGATTTTGTTTTAGTATCTTGTATTTCAGTTTATACCGACAAAATATCCTTCGAACACTTGGTGTAAAACTATTTTTTCAGGTGCAGACCCGGAGGCCTAGCTGTTTTACAGCATGAGGCTGTACAAATGCCGCTTAACAGCATCTTTTGAAGGCTGGGTCTTTTAATTGTTTTATTCTCTAATAAAAGGTATGCGTGGTTTCATGCTAAATTTTAAAAAGTTTAAGTGTCAGAAAAAAGGCAATACCAAAATGGCTTTTAACAGAAAATCGGTCTACCATATATGTAAGTAGGCGGGTTATGCTGTATCGTCCCACACTGAGATAATATCGTGTGCGAATTGCCACAGAAATAATTTCTCGTACTCTATAAACTACCTCAAGTGGAAATAGAAAGAGATTCAACTCCTGAAATAAAAGAAAAGCATACATTTCTTTTAGGCAAGCTCCACATAAGATGTCTAGTACATCTAATCTCATATACAGTATCGTCTTTAGGCCCAACTACTAAAACGTTCAACGTTAATAAATAAATATTTCATTTGATCTTTGGGTGGGTGAATTCGCGCTCACATACAAGCAGCAAATATGAATCTTGCAAATATTGCAAACTTATACGTCCCAAAATCAAAATTGAAATTATCTAAATTATGTCTGTTATTGGTCAATTCGAAGTGTCCTCAATATATTTTCTAATTGTTCAGAATAATTTCAATGAAATAAAAAATTACCATGGTGATTATAGGTCCATGTATAACATCTATACAGACGGTTTTGAAAGATGGAGACAAAGTTCGAGCTTCCTTTGCAACACTTCGTGGCACAGTCCAGAGGCAGTTACAATAAATAGCCTCCATATTTACAGTTGAAATTACACCCTTAATAAATTACACTTATATCTCCCAAATAACACATTTTGTTATCTTTATAGAGTCGTTTATCACACTGAATGCATTGCAAAACCTGAAATTACGGAACCTGTTAATATCCTGTATATTGCAGAAACACGATTTTCTCACAAAATCTAGAATAAGCATTCTGACCTTTTGGCTGCCTAATCACATTGGCATTATGGGTAATTAAATGGTAGATAAAGCAGCCAAAGCTGCTTGTCACCCTATTCCTAGTGTAAGATTTCATATACCGATTTCAAATATCATATAATTCAGAATGTTTATCGTACATGGCCAAATATGGTGAATAGAAATTCCACAAACAGGTTCTGGTGGCGCTATACAGTTTCGCATTTTGCATAAGGGTTAGGAATTTAAAGAAAAAGAATATCCCCGGCTTTCCTCACTGGTTATACTGGCTATTTAAAAAAGACCTTGTATATCTTAGGTATAATGCAAAGAACCTTTAATTCCCTTTATTTTGGTGTATGATTGATGGGTGTACTATGGGTTATAGAGTATACAGCTTGGCCTTACTTCAAATGTGCACCTTTCAAAAAAGTGCTAGCTCTACTTGGTCATTTTCACTTTCTGAACTTCAGAGGTCAATTGTATAAAAAAGAGCCGATAACTTTTTTTACATTTTATATATTTGGTAATTCATTCATTGCACTTTCAGAAGCTGGTATTGTCTAGTCTGGCAAAATTCATTTTCCCTATTTTAATAGCTGATATGTATAGTGTACTTTAGACTAATTCAGACTGATTTTTTAACACAAGGGAGCAGTCATTTTAGTTAGCAGTGTGCTTAAATCATGTAAAATTTCCAAAAGTACAATATCCAAAAGAAATATCATCCACATTACATTAATGTAGCATAGAGGTATGCAAACGTTCTCTCCACTGTGCATGTTTTAAATGCGAACTACTTCACCTTACATACGTCACTCTCTCAAAAGTACATATTATCTGGTGAGCGCCACCTCTATAACATGAAGCTCTTCTTTGTAGAGTAGCACTCTCGTTTAAGATAAATTGCAGTGATTGTGCATCATCGTGCCCATGACGAATCGAACACTCATACATGAATCGAACTTACTTATTTATCCCATTCAAAATATTAAAGGACATAAGAGCTTCTCATAGTCTTTTATTATCGGATACTTTATCTTTGTCTGAGAAGTATTATTTTTGTGAAAGTGAATAGAGAGCGGCTTAGCTTATGGGATAAATAATGATCTAGCACCTTTAAACATGAATGGTTAAGATTTCTCCAAACTGGAATCAAACTGGGGTTCGTTTGACCAAACCAATGCTTTGCTTTAAATACTAAACCGCGACCTTGGCCTCTTTGATATAAAGCCACTAAGAATGGATCTGTTCCAACGATTACGTCACGAAGTTACTAATGGGGCCTAATGCGAAAACACCTTAATACTAATCATTTGTAATCAATGATTACATGAGCGTCAGAAACTAAATTAATCTGCATGTTGTTCCCGTTTACTTGAAAGAAAATATCTCGTTTAATGAGAGATAAATGAAAATCACGATATTTAATATTGTATCATGCTTAATCCTGAAGTCAAGCCCATTGCAGTTGTTATAGGTGTGACACTTTTAACACGTATTATTGATTTGTATGTGGTCTTTCTTCATCAAAGACATACTCTGTGAAGAGGATGCAGACCCTTCTTGCAAGAACTTTACAATTAACATGCTTCTCGTGGGTCGGTGGTTCTTCCCGGGGTTTTCCTGGGTTTTTCCTCCACCATTAATACTGGCCGCCATAAATAGCCTATCGTGTGCTGAAAAATGGCGTTAAACCCTACAACAACAACAACAACAATTAACATGCTATCACCACACGATCGTTGTGCAGGTTACTGAAGTACTTTGTTGTAACTAAAAGTTATTATTTAAATATTTCACTTACATAGTCAAGTGAACAAGGTTTGTTTTCATTGAACTCTGAAATTGTTGTCTGCAGATTTTACATTGTCTTATAACATCTTGGGGTTCTGTTTATTCAGGTCCACCCAATTCATAACAATCAGCCGTTTTTTGTGTGCTCAAAATATAACTTCTGCTGTAAGCATTTATTGTACCTAAAACAACACTGTATAATTTGCTTGTTTAAATCAGTCCCTGTACTGCATTTTAAGAGCATCAGCATCACATTTAGATATTGCTGACAGTTTTTATTTTACCTCCTGTCAAAATACCTTCATTTATTTGTGATTCCATTAATAAGCCATCAGTTATTGTCTTCTAGATAGTATATATGTGTTTCTTTTATTCTGTACAAATAATTTCCACTAAAGAATGAAATGGTTATGTAAAATCTAATATAAGTTACAAAGTTGAAAATATAATTATGATATTGATATTAAAATGGATGAAAAACACTAAAAGGCACAAAAAGATAAAGAACAGGACCCCCTGAATAAAACAATGCAATCAAATGGTTCAACTGAATGTGTGTGTATGATTTTTAACGTAGGTTTAAAGTTCTTTTAGTCGTATTGCTACGATGTCGGCAGTGTGGCAGTTTATAGTGATGTCTAACACTAGGAAATAACGCCACAGGCATGTAGCAAGATGTCATACAAAGTCATATTATCCTGACAGCAGGCCGACCAGTCCTAACACTAACCTCTTAATGCTGAGCTCCAAGCAAGACAGCTACTAATATCACTTGTACAAACCTTTGGTATGACTCGGCCTGGGGTTTGAACCCACGATCTCCCGTATCCGAGGCGGACACGTTAACCACGAGGTCGCCGGAGATATCTTTCCATTGAAAGAACGTACTTTGGAAAATGATAAAAGCAAAGTAACTCAGTTGGGTGGACATTTAACACAACTGGATAAACAGTTTGGAGAACGTACTGATACAGATAAAAATCAACTTTTGAACAAAGTTTACAGTTTTCTAAAAAACTGAAACAATTGTTTAAAGAAGATGTATACTAATATATATAACTTAGCTCGAGCGATAGTAACATTTATAACAACAATTGCTCTGCCTCAAACAAGGTTTGTAAGCGGTTCAGTAGGTGGTGAAGATGCAAATGGTGACAGAGGTCCTGGAACAGACAAAGACGATTGATTCCTGATAAAATTAAAATGCCTAAATAAAATTGGAAGTTACACGAGTTAGCGAAATGTCTCGACTTACTGGCCGTGTAATAAGTTAGATGCTGAAGAGTGCTGAACAAGCCGTTTCTTTTTTGGCTAAACATTTTATTTTGTTTTTATATTATTTTGTTTCTTATCTGCATCTTTGATCATAGATTTAAAAAAAAAATTAAATGCACAATTAGCGAAACTTATGGTCGTACATGATCTCTTCCTATGAACTATCACCAACGTAGACGAAATCTCCCAACACAAAAATACTTTTGTTGAACGGTGTTCCATGAGTATGCTGTCCTGTATGAATAAGTAAACTCTGATAGCTCGTGCTACCAATGCTATCATTGTAAGTGATTGTTTTCGTTTACTTTTCTAAATCGACACTTGCGACCACGTAAGAGAAACTTCGTCAAAGAGGGACATCCGTGTCATCATAATACTATTTACTACACAATTCTAGCTCACTCTTCCAGCTCATGTCCTCCATAAGTACTTGCGTTCGCACGAATAGCTTAACGGCGTGCAGTGTTCCAAGAGCAATTGATAATGAGCCTTTGCATTTTTTTGTAACTTGTTGTTATATATGCAATAATAATGTTCATTTTTATAACGATGTCAATCAGTAACAAAACAGTACCGCCGCCATCTGCTATAGTTTTGTTCTGTCATTTGTCCATTGTATTAGCTTTCCCTCATTATTTAATCAGATATTTATTTGTCCACTCAAGAAAGCAGAACATATCTTAGTTATGATCCTAATCACTCCTGGTGGCGCTGTTGCAACAATAAATACACGGAGATTTGATATTGTATTTATATTGTTGATAAAATCTTTAGCCGTAAGAAAGAAAGAAAAACAGAGAGATGAAGAGACAAAAACAGAAAATAGGTACACAGGTTAATACAAGTAAATACGTATTGAAAATAATAGTAAAATACGAGTTTCATCAAGTAATATTTATTGATCGTGGGGTTATTAAAAAAGCATAAAATTCATTTATGGTTAGTACAAAAGCATAATTATCAAACGTAAAAACTAAATAAAAGATAATAGATAAGACTGTGAGAGTAAAGGCAAGAAATAAAATAGTAACAACAGAGCATTCTTTGAAAGTGTTCAAATATTCCAAATAAGCAGCAACCTTTTACAATTGAATTTCAAACTGAAGTTCAGTGTCCAAATACTGTCACTTTAATAACTACTTAAAATGAAACATTTCCGAGAAAACTAATCTAAAAAAAATATTTTCTTAATATATGGATTCAAAGAATCATAGACATAAATTTCCATCCATTTAATAATGATTTACTTTTGTCTAATCTGTGCGTACGTCCTATCAGTTATTTGTGGATGACTCCTCTCATTAGCGATTCTTTTGTGGCTTTGCTTTTTTGTTAAATGATTCATTTACCATTTTCAATGATGTGATTAAGTAATTTTCTCTTCTAATATTTATTGCAATAATAAAAGCACACGTTAACATGCAAAATAGCAAATTAACTTTTAATGCAACTTAATCAATCTAAAATAAGGTAGAAATAATTCATGAAAGGTCAGTGGTCATTGGTTCAATATCTGTTCTGTATAAATTGAGGATCTATACAGAACTGAAGACAAATTAAATACATTTATCAATGTGTAAGTGACATTTGAGCATAGATATGTTTGGTATTTTATGGTCATAAAAAAGCAGAAAGAAAGGCACATTGATCTGTTCCTATTTATTTGTTGAAGGGTGTAAATAGCAAAGTAGGGATACACCGAAATTTGTGCCTAGTCAAAAGTAGACATCAAAACCAAGAAGCTCTTTAAAAAGAACAAAATATTATGTTAAATTGTATAAATGTTTCCTGAAAAAAATTATATTGTTCAGTTAAAAACGCTATCAGCATCAACTTAAGGTTCATTTACCATTTACTGCAACTTCAACTGTGTGTTAGTCACACGTAGTCAGGATGCAATCAAAGACACTTAAAAACGGCAAGCATATTCATATTTCTTTTCGATCATGTTTATGCTTTTTAAATTATATACAGGAGTTATTAACTAATTTTTAACAGGTGTAATGATTGCATTTTAGGTGTTTTACAATGCTTTGAGCAAATCGCAAACACTTGAACATCCAAAATTAAAATCTTGTAGAATGCAGATCTCATCTTGACCATGATGGATATTTCAGTGCACCAGCATTAGTTCATTATCAATTGTTTATTTCATTGGTGTAGAACTAGAACTGGTGACTGACTATAAAAAATGTTTTTTGATGTTAGATAGGGGATCACAAAGAGGACTATTTTGATGCATGAGTAAGATACATTAGAACAGAAGTCCTTTTTCATGTTCTTCTTTATTAACACCATGTATGATTTGGCTCTTCGCCAAGACTTGCCACTTAGGAATATTAGATGGGCAGGTAACGTACAAATTAAACAATAGATCATTTCTCACCAATATTCTGGATCGCATTGAAACTGGTTAAATTTCAGAAATGGATTTGGAAATTTCGAAGGAGTTACATGACCAATATAAGTGCTCTCCGATTACACCCAGAATAAAAGTTGATATCACCTCTACAAGAAATGCTCGATCTTTAGGAAGCAAATAATTGAAAAGTAGAAAGTAATGTGATGTGATTTGGATTTTTACGTAGCTTTAACAAGTTTTCAGTCATATCGCTAAAATGTCTGCAATGTGGCAGCTTATAGTGATGTCTAGCACTGGGGCATCATGCCGCCGACATGTAGCATGATGTCCCACCCAGGTACATTAACCCACGACTTCCCGCATACGAGACGGACGCTCTAACCACTAGGCCACCGGAACGGTAAAAAGTAGAAAGTAAATAAACCAACTATACAGACATTATTATGATGTATGCCAAAACAAATTATGTGATTCAATTCAGAAATCTAATGTTGTATATACCAATAGAATTAGAAAGGAAAACTAGAGTTGCTCTTTCCTATCATTGAGCTAAATGCATGTAAATGTTTCAAACAACACCAGACAACAATTTCAACAAAAGACTGTCCAATTGGTGACAACCAGTGCATTATGTAAACAAATAAAAACACCAGTGACATTGCAACGAAGAACTTGTTTAACGTACTACAAATAAAGAAAGAGATTAATGGTATTTTAAAGGATATGCAGGATGAAAACTAGTTCAGATCTTTAGTCCTTTAGGGTCCAAATTGATCATGAAGAAAACAATTGTAAAGGACGTGTAAAAGACGATCTTAATAGATGATCAGTTCCGCAAAACAATTATCTTGATAATAGCCTACCCAGATCATACAACCATGAAATGCCTCATACCAACGTGAAAAGTGGTTTTGACAGCTTGTGATGACAAGAACTGTTTGGCTAGCAGTCTTAACAGCATATTACCTTATGAAATTTAAAGCAAATCAAGTTTGCAATTAATTAAATTTCAAAGCAATAAGTAACAAGGTCACTGAATATACATTTGTGTTTTTGAAGACTTGAAAAACAATGGGATAACTTAAATAAGGGTCTCAAACAACACAAAAACACAAACTGTCACTCTTTTTGTAACGTTTTCTATTAATTCGATAAGGGAAGGAATAAATGTGTGCCTTGCAGAATTATTAACAGTCATGAGGTAGTGCCTATAGCACCACTCTTTAGGTTTCCATGAAACCTAAACAAAATCTACATGTTGACGATATGCAATGCATAGGTTCTGATACTGATAAGGAGGAACAACTCAAAGATGGATAAACCATTGAACAAAAAACGGAAAATAAAATATCTTGAATCAGTTAACGAAAACCATGAAAAAGGAAATAAAAGTTCAATTAACCAAAGAAGTAGTAGAAAGCAGTTGAGGAAACATTACAAACGTTGACCATGGGTTACAAACAGCATTTCTTTGAAAAGCTAAATTTTCCCAAACAAAAACAACAATCAGGTCTAACAAAATATTTCAAATCTTGCTGAGAATGAGCATATTACATGGGAAAAATATTTAAATATTTTCCTGACAGAGCATTATTACAAATTTTTCAATAAATTGCTACAATTGTGTATTTTAAGTACATCACATCTAAACTTGACACACAACTGATCATTTATTCTTTGATGGCTTACGATGGTTCATTCAACGGGCATGAAAGTAACGTTTTGGGTGTTGCTATTTTAATCTGAGCAATTGAAGTAAAACACTAACTAAGCAATAACTAAATTTATCAGAACATTCGACCATAACAATGCTGAAAAAGCAAAGAAATCATTTAACGCAATAGTAAAGCCCCAAATAAAGTAACAAGAGGGGAACTTATAGCACACATATACCAAAATTGTGAAGTAATGAATAAAGGAATCATTTGTGCATGTTCAACATTGTGTCCTACGCCCTACAATGTACAGATTATCATATAGATTTAATGATTCAATTAATGGTTACAAGATGATAGTTACTGGCACTCTGAAGGTTGGATTTAAAATTTAATTTTCAATGGTATTAGAGTTGCTGATATGTTAAATTCTTGCAAATATCATCGCATGTAGACATACAGTGGTGTAAGAACTCACGCCGTCTTACCTACTGAGATCCAATGAAAATAAATTTACGTGGTTGCATTAAATTGATAAAGACGTAGAACTAGTAAATCTCATTATTTACACTTCAGATATTAGCTGTATTGTATAATTGGCACTGAGAGTCAAGGCTGAATATATACATTTTGACACAAAATATTCAATGATTGAACTACGCTAGAAGCTGCGATTTGGAATGGTCTCATTCATTTCCATCCTTAGATATTTAACCCCAATGCAGTAAGTGTGACAATATGAAATTGTATTAACTATGAAGATTATGATGGAAAGTAGTACTAGTACTAAATGTTTAAAATGTTAAAGAAAACAGAATAGCAAAAACAATTTGAAATACTCATTTGTATTATAAAGAAGAAAGATAATCATTTTTCTTAAACAAAATTGTCACTAAATGTTTGTCAAGTCCAAGGGACTTGCCGTATCTATATAGTAATTCCCGACCGCAAACAGATTTACATTTGGGTCAAAAATATGTCTCTGTACAATAAATGGTTGTCATCTGCTCCAAACTGACCCATCTTGGTCAGCTTTCCAATAGAGATTTACTTGACACACACTAATTTCTCAATGCTTTCAAGAGGAATGATTGTCGTCTACATCATTAGCAGATGAATAATCGAGGAATTTGGAAAGAACCATATAGGAAAATACCTATCACAAATAGTTTTATCTCCTCTGTTGAGCATTTTGTAGCCTATAATATGCTCCTTTCGTAGCCATCAGCTCTGCATGATTGCCTAACTCAACCACAGCTCCTTTATGGATAATGGCTATTTTGTCCGCATTTTTTATTGTAGACAATCTATGAGCAATCACAATACACGTGCGACCTTTCTGTGCCTCGCTAAGTGCTTCCTGCACAATCTGAAAAAAAGTAATTTGTTTGTCATTCAAACGGATTCGGACAAGCGAAGTTCGTTTTGTCACCATATCTCTGCATCTAACTATATAACTATACTAAAACTGTAATATTACAAATAAAAGTAAAATCGAAATTATTTTTGATGGCACATATTGTAGTGTTGAATGATTCCAATTCATAATTTGTATTACATGTAATTAATTAAAGGTTTCATTTTAAAGCAGTAACATTGTATGTTCTACAAACAATTTGACCTCAAAAGTTGGACCTTACACTGACATGCAATTAAACATTGTTTCTTCTTCTAAGCATATACTATAAGCAAGTAATGATGGCCTCCCCATCTATATACGGTATAGCCAGGTATACTGTAAGTAAATAGTGATGGCTTTCCCATCTATATATGGTATAACTATTGTATACTATAAGTAAATAGTGATGGCTTCCCCCATCAATGTACCGTATATTCAGGTATACTAAAAGTAAATAATGACGGCCTTCCCATCTATCTACGGTATATTCAGGTATACTATAAGTAAATAATGATGGCCTCTCCATCTATCTATGGTATAGTCAGGTATACTATAAGTAAATAGTCATGTCCTTCCCATCTATCTATGGTATACTATATAACTTTTCATAAAATTTGTTCTAAAATCTATCAAACCTGTCATGAGAGGCCACCTTTTGATTTAGTACGAAAAGTGTCCAAATGAATGTATTGTCTGTATTTCAGACACTTTTTCTTTTACTATTTGTTGTTTTGGGTGTGCCATCAACTCCAGGTAAGAATATTATTTCAAATTTTAATAAATGTCAAGAATGTCAAATATTTCAATAAGAGAAGAGTTTTCTATTCAAATAACTAAAAAAGAAACAAGATTATCATTTAATGGATTGATAGTTAAGGAAAAATTGAGGTTATGAAAAAATACAGGCGAAAAGGTACTATATGCACCCTAGGGATCTTTTTAATTTTGAAATTAAAGTACCTTAGTAAACCATTTACAAATGGACTTATGCTAAGTGTAATGACACATTTTTGTATCAAAGGAACAACCCAAGTGAAATTCACCTTTAACAGAGGTAAACTTAAACTTATTAATCTCATTCTGTATGTCATTAATCGGTCTAAAGAACTTAGAGTTTTGAAAGGAATTACGGTCCATCTGATTGTTGTCCTCCAATGTGCAATTAAACTGGTCACGTGATAAAATGTGCTACATCTGTTTTAAAATTTAAGGTAAAATTGTGCAGTTCTGTTTGTGTAGATTTTGTTTCACAGGAACCCATAGTCTGTTGGTGTTTTTTAAAGTTCTGTTGGCCTGATTAGTTACATTGTATTTTGGTCATTTACTAAAACATGAATATTTAAGATAAAATTTACTATTCAGACTGAGATCTACATTTACAGATGTAAAGTAAAATAATATTGTTTGCTTTTAAACAAATACCAATGCTAATTTACCTTTTGAGTCACATGTACAAGTTTGTGCACAAATTTATTGCCTTTACACAGTTACATGTACCCTTGCCCACCTTTTTTAATTCATATAGCTAAACTTACCTAAAGTCGGAAACAACCTTGATGATAATACAGGCATAAAACCATATTTGATAATATGTTCATTTCCTGTTAATTACGAAATTCTAGCACATGAAAACACTTTCTCTGATGGTATGCTCCGTTCCTAATCTCTACCTATCTTATATAACCTCAGTGGCATAATGAAATCAGCATAAAAAAGGTGGAGATCACACAAATATGATGGATGCCCTATTCTGTCAGTAATTGACAACATAATTATGTATGTCCATATAGTTTTTATGTTCACACATCTGTAGTTCCGGCTAGGACCCGATTCATAACTGCTATTAAATACACATTTTTTACCAAAGCCTAACACAAACACTCCAGTAGGTAGAAAATTAAATTTGGTAAGTACTTATGTATTCATATACTCACCACACATTGTAAACCCATAATACTTGGTATACTCACTGCACATTGTATACTCATTTGTAATCTTTTGTTCTGCATACTCATTACATATTGTATATTCATTTAACATTGTATATACTCATTTCATATTGTATACTGTATACTCATTACATATTGTATATTCATTAATACTGTATACACATTTCACATTGTGTATACTCGTTTCACACTGTATACCATAAAATCATCACATATACACATTTCACACTGTGTATAATCGTTTCACACTGTATACCATATAATCATCACAAATTGTATATATTTTAAAACGCAATAAAACAAAAGGAAACAAAAAATGTACTGAGGCTTATACAATTGATTTCCAATGAAACATTCTTCGTTACAATACATGAAATACTGGAGATTGTAATTCCTTAATAGTATGCATGATATAGATATTAAATGTAGGATCTTGTAGCAAATGCTAGAGATATATTTGTTATGTCCCATTCCAAAATGCGAAAGGCTGTCATAAGGGGCCTATCATGGGTGAAATATGTAGTACCTTTTCACTCTCTGAGTCCAATGCAGATGTGGCCTCATCCAACAAGAGGATCTTCGGATTTCTAATTAGGGCTCTAGCAATTGCGATCCTCTGTTTTTGTCCACCACTAAGTTGTGTCCCTTTGCGACCCACATTTGTCTCATAACCCTAAAACAGAAAGGGTACTGGCATTTAATTTGGATAATAGTAACGATAAAAAATAATTGGTCCCCATAAATATAAAAGTGCTTGATGGTATGCATTTTCAATCTTGCAAAACGTTTTCTTTTTGATAATTATCAACAAATAAAAGCTTTTAAATTGCATAATATATGAACTAAATGAGATATTCGTTTACTTTGGAGGAATGTGTTTCTTTAACAAAATTTGTCCATAATTTGTAGAATTTTATATATTTTCATCTATTATTTAATAATGATTTCAAGACCTTTTTGATATCTTAACCTTTTTTCTTGCATTATTTCATGTATATGTTTATCTTGTTAAAGTTTTCCTATAGGTACACCTTATATCAACCTGTCAAGTTAATTGCAAACTCAAAATCAGGTAAGTTATATGATTTAGCCTTGAAAAGATGAATCAATAGTTTCCAAACTGTCATTTTCTATTAATGTAGATTCTGCTTTTTTAGTTATTTTGTTATAGAACATGAAATAATAGAAGAAAAAAGTATAAATAACTAGCCAATGACACAGAAGTTTTGCCGAAATTTAGAATTCTCTTAGTAGGGCGTCATTCAATAAAATTATTCATTTACATGTATTTGACTGCATCATCATCATAATCATCTTGCTTAGGATATACATTTGTTATGTGCTGTCTGAAATGATTTAAATCAAAAGCACTGACATCATTTCAAATCTTAGCACCAATAGCTACTGATTTTCTTTTGTAAATAAAATGGAATCCAGAAACTAAAGTAGGAGAAGGTTGCTTTGCAAACAATAGATGCAATACAGGGTAACAATTTATGAATGATATTAATTTAATATGGAAATGAATGAAAGTCATACCAGTGGAAGAGACTGAATAAAGGTATGAATATTGGCATTCCTGGCTGCATGTATAATATCTTCCATAGTCACAACACGGCTATTGTCTCCATAAGCAATGTTTTCTGCGATGCTGGCATCAAACAGGGTTGGCTCCTGGGAGACCACACTGATCTGTGACCGTAGCCACTGAAGATTCAGGCTTTTGACCTCAACCCCATCCACTAGCTATAAGGACAAATAATTGGAGCATGCAAATGTAAGCACTTATGTAGCATAAAAGGATGTTTCTTTGACTTTTTCCATCAGCCATTGCCTTCTTTTCATTATGACTATTTAACTAAGTTCTATGCAGGATAATTATACTGTTCGTTGCTATTAATTGTACCGGTGTTATCATTAACCACACCTTTGTTCTCATTAACTATGCCCGTGTTATTAATAACCACGAATGTATTACCATTAACCCTGCCCGTGTTATCATTAACAATGCATATGTTACCATTAACCATGGCTACCTACCTTATAATTTGTTATGGGAGTCACGGTGGCTCAGAGTTATGTACGCTGGAATTGCATAGAGAGGGCTGTGGGACTAAATCTTGTCCCAACCAGCCCAGATGAGATGTTGTGGTGACTCAGCACAAAACATTTTAGAACCCGTAGTCTTGGCACATAATAGACTTTCATGTGCTGATGTGCATTACGCCTTAATTTATCAATATATCAATAAAATGAAATTCTGACATAGCAGGGACATTTATTACGGAATTAAATTTGGTTCTTGACATGAACGTCTCTAGCTTGACATGAACGTCTCTAGCTGAACAAAACAATGACCTGAGAAGCAATATTTCCGACGGAATCTTGATTAAGCATCAGATCGTTAGAACATCTGAAACGTCACTGATCCATATATATATATATATATATATATATATATATATATATATATATATATATATATATATATATATATATATATATATATATATATATATATGTGTGTGTGTGTGTGTGTGTGTGTGTGTATTGCGTTTGTCTATGTGATTTGACTTTCGAACCCCGGCCGAGTCATACCAAAGACTTGTAAATATGGTACTAACAGCTGCCTCTTCTGTTGCTCAGCATTAAGAGGTTAATGTTAGGACTGGCCGGTCTGGTGTCAGTATAATGTGACTGGGTGAGATATGTTGTTAAATATCTGCAGGATGATGCCCCAGTGCTAGATATCACTATACAGTGTCAGACATCACTATAAACTGTCACAATGCAGACATCGTAGCGTTATGACTGAAAAATTGTTAAAGCTACATTAAAACTCTAAAGCACACACACACACATATATACGCTGTGTAATAAGCCTTACTATTATAAATGACATACATTATCTAAACCTAATACACCGTCCTCAAGTCCATGTGGCTCATTATTCGTGTACTGACTGTCACAGCCAGTAGCTACTAGCACTTGGTACTTCTGCTACACTCACTGCATTCAGTCTTTGTTTGTCACACAAATAATTTTGAGATACTGACTTTACCATTCCAGTAACAAAGCCATATTGGGCATATTCTTACTACTGTTCCATCTGCCGGGTTATAGAATCTTTCGATGAGGCTGACTGTGGTACTCTTTCCGCATCCACTGGTTCCTACTAGAGCTAGTGTTTCACCTGGTTTTACATCAAAACTAATTTCATTAAGGATTTTGGCATCTGGTCTTGCTGGGTAATGGAAGCTGACTTTCTTAAACTCAACTGCCCCAGAGAAAGACGTCTAAAAATGAGAACAAAACAAGTTATAGAAGTAAAATGTCGGACTTCATCACAAACTAGAATTGATTGAAAAAACAAATATCCAAATAAAATAGTAGACAGACTATTTTCGAAAAACTTGGAACTTGCTGACCAAGAGGCATAAGGGTTGATCATTCACACACAGCAACTTTACGGCTTACAAAAATTATACGCAATATTTGTATAGTGATACTTGGATTATACGAAGAGGCAAAAGAGTAATACAAGATAAGACTTTACCAGAAGTTGTCCGCAAGTGTCAAATTTCCTGACTTTGTGACAAAAATGTCGGAAATTGATTTTGACTAGTTAGATTTGACTGATTGTGTAGATCTAGTGAGGTTAAGATGACCAACGGGATTTATTTTAGCAATTTCACTCTGAGACTGCTAAATTGCTAAACTTTCCACACGTCTAATGATTTCTTCATATGATATATGGAGCAGAATAGATATTACATCAGAGCTCTGTTGTATTGTTGTATAATCTGCATTTTAGTAACGTGATATGATTTATCGTGTTCCATTTTAAACTTGATATGCTGACTTTTGCAATACATTTATCTTTTGATACTGTTTTTGAAGAAAGCTATAGATTGTATGCTGTTTCATCCGGTGTAGCGAGATGTGTTTGTGTAGTACATTTTATTGTGACACTCCAGTCGGGTTTCCTAGAAGATTTCTCTAATACCTTAGGCGATCGGAGATGGTATCTCCAGGGTAAAGGGATGTACCTTTCTCCACTTCTTACCTATTCTCCTGAGGTATTATGATTGGGTAACGTATTTAAAGAAGAAATCAAAGGGTAAAGGGATGTACCTTTCTCCACTTCTTACCTATTCTCCTGAGGTATTATGATTGGGTAACGTATTTAAAGAAGAAATCAAATTTTCTTAGTAAAATATGTTTCTTCAAGAATACTTACCAAATCATAATACACATACACCTTCCCAGCCTCCATGCAGTTCCATCCATAGAGAGCGTGTCTTCCGCTCAAGTAATAAATGATTGGTCGCGCATTTTGCCGCCAATTCTATGCCTAATGGAAGATCACTCTGCCCTACCACTATCTAGGTCGGCAGACAACTTTTAGATCTATTAACCTAAAAGTAGTATCTGGGAGGGTTACATTTTTGAGATAGTAGTAGTTGTCCTAAAGTACTATGATTGGGTAATGTATTGAAGGAAGAAACAGTTCATCTACAATTTCTGACTACTTTATTGCTAAATTAATCGATCTATGGACATATTGACAAACTCATGTCAAACTGACTAATATGAATTGTCCTTTACTGACTTAAGTGCTTTGCAAGAGAGTGTTAGTGTTATTCAATGCCTCATTTATAGCATTGTGGAAATTGTTTACTTCATTGAGATTGTGGAAATTAAGGACAATGGAGATTAATAGCTTTTTATATATTAAACGGATTTGTAGCTTTTCAACAGAATTTTTTAAAATAGATAATAGATGGATGAATGGACAGGCAAAAGAAAATAATGCTGTAACTGAAGAATTGTAATCAGTAAAGAAGGCACATCTGAACCACTATTCTGATACGTGTACTAAGATTAGACACATGCAAAACCGTTGAGTTAAACTTTGGAAACAAATGTGTATTTTATAAATTGATGGATGAACAGACAAATGGCAGAGAATGTTAAACGAATAAAGTATCTGAAGAATTGTGATCAGCAAAGTGCACATTTGAAACACTATTCTAATATGTCTACTTACATTCAAATTGATATATATTGAAAACTTTGGTAGTTATTCTTTGGAAATAAGGGTGTAAATTATAAATCAATGGATAAACAACTGGATGCAAATATTTAAAAAAAACGTAACTGAAGAATTGTGAATAGCAAAAACTGCATCCTCACCACTATCCGCTAAGTGCATCAAATGTCATAGCACAATCATAAGTGGTTCAGAGGTTTTTCCATAATCAAAATGTCTGCATAATGGTTATGTTGAGAAGAAAATGGATGAAAAAGTATTAAAAAATAATGCATTTGAAGACATATGAAGAACAAAAGGCATCTACACCACTGTGAAATATGTGTATGAAATTTCACAGAACATAAATTTGTAGATAATAATTAAATTTAAGAATGATACTTTGAACGGTTTTGGACTTTTTCTTCATCAACGAATGGGTGAATTATTTATGAATGCATGAACTGACAGGCGAACGTAAATGTTACAAAAGTAGTGACACTGAAGAACTGTAATAAAAAAGGGCAATATTGGACTACTAGTTTAATATGTATACCAACCATGGTTCATAGAGATATCTTTGTCTTCATTTTTCTAGTTTTGTCTTCCGAAATGAAAAAAGTAGATAATGAATGGAAGGACTGACTGATGGGTTGAATAATGGACACAAAATATACAAAATCTTGAAATGATTAACTATGAATCGCCAAAGGCACACCTGTAGTAGTACAACATGTGCACCACGTATTATAAAGATACCTTGAACAGTGTAAGAATTAAGCTCCACAAACGAATATATTTAGAGACAGATGAAAAGGCAAAGTGTTGACAGACAGCCAAACAGACAATGTGATCTCTTTATTCCTCATAATAATACTGGGGGACAAGAACAAAATGCACATAATCAAATACTTACAGATGTTCTGCCGTCCAGACTAGATGAGTCAATTGCAGGTACCCTGTCTATAAGGGCAAAGAGTCTGGCAATAGCCAGTTTGGCTTTGTTGAAATCTTGTGATCTTGCCGCATTTCTTCCTATACTCATCCCTCCAAATATGATTGCTGCGAACACCCTGAAGATAAATGGACAAAAACTATTTAGTTTAAGAGATTATCCAGATATGCAAAAACTTAATATAATGATTAACAACAAAATGAAATATACACATATACCGTGCTCTGTAAAGAACTTAAATTAGCTCCCTTGTGTGGAAATAATGCTATTTACCTTAAATTTGATAAAGTCAAACCACTTAATGTATCACATGATCATCTTAAGCAGTTTTGACTTTCTTAAGTGATTTAGGTATTGGACATTAAAATCTGGTGGTATCGTGTCTGTGGTTATCCTTAGTGGTCGAATACATTTTTAAATATTCTCATCGCCTAATAATAAGAGAAATTTATTCCAAGGACAACAAGCAGTCATGGACATTATTCAATTTCAGTCCTCTTATTCCCCCAAGACTGCATATAGTCACTAAGAAACTCAGTATTTTATATACCATTTCAAACGAAATTTCAGTTGTCCAAGCATGAAAACGTAAGATATTGAGCTCTTGGCAGATGGTCTGAGGATCACGTGGAGCTTTTCCAGTAACACCCACTAGTGTTGTTATATTATTAACACTTGTTCAAATCATTTGACAATGTAATACGAATTGATGAGATTGAAAGTAAACTATCCAAACAATAATGTCTGAGGTTCCCTGAATTGAAGATGGTTTGAAGATACAGTTTGTGACAGATGAGTTTCAATTATTCCTTGGAATATTTAGAACAACTGTTGCAGGTGAAACAAAACTGTATAGAACCGGAAGTTAGACCCGGTTGGGAAGAACTCAATGTTATTTATAGATAGGGATACACTGCCGAGGGTCCCAAATAGGTATCAAGTCATGTACAATGCAGGAAGATCAAGGATTTTTTTTACTACGGTGTTTTCATGTTGAGAAGATGATCTTTCATTTTAGCTAAACAACTGGCATCTGTTTGTGTTTACAAGTAAAGAGTGACCTATTTTGAACTAAATAGAAAATAGGGGTGCATGGAGTCGACTCAATCCAGACACTCACCTCAAAATCACAAAGAAGATTTGAAATTCCAATGCCTATTCTTGTACATATTTACAAAAAGATATATGTATGTCCAATTTACTGTGACAATATAGTGACAATTGGTATGTAAACCTACATCATATCAAAGCAGATGGGTGAAGCCTGAAGTCATGACCGCACGTTTCATTTAATCCGATATGGGCTGCGCAGAAATAAAAAGTGAGTTATAAATATGGACTTATTCGTGTACTGAGAATCAAGACAAAGACCGAATAATTTCCTGGATTTTACTGACGAAAGACATTTTAATGTACTGCAAAGCTTAACATGCTTTATATGGACATCTCCCAAACCCTTATGAATAAGGTTCCATCTTCTGGAAACTTGTCTCATCCTTCCATTCGTTTAGTTATCCCCCAAAACACAACAAAGTTTTCCCAAATCAAGACAAATTCCCATTGGTCCTATCTCAAGTGTTTGGAGTATATTTTAATCTGTGCATATAGTGATATGGTATTAACCATGCAATATTAATGGACACACATGATAATGCCCAGACAGAAATAAGGATCCCTTGGAATGATGTTTCCTGGGTTTTGTATTAGCCAAACCTTACAGTCTAGATATATACAGCATTTCTTACCTGAAGACGTAGTTGAAAGCCACATTCTCATTCTGTACTAGATAAGCTCCGTAGGTAAATGATGCAGCGTAAGCGAAGAAAATGATTCCGTTAGACATGGCAAAGAAGAAACCGGCTACGAAAGCCCTCCTCATCCCTTGACTGTGAAAACAAATTTTGAAAGGAAAATTTGCATTTTTCTTTCATCGGGTCAATTTCAAAAGGGTCATATTTTTGACATTGACGGATCTGTGTGTGTTTAGTTCAAGAATATTGAAATGTTACTGTAATTAAAACTCTATTACAAGCATAAAATTCTGGTAAATTTAGTACGGGAAACAGTGCATTGTGAATATTATCATGCAATGTCATGCACATTATAAATTTGTTACAAATGTATGCTACAAAGTAAAGCATATAATAAATTCAATACTATTCGATGACGAACAAGTTATTAAAATTCAGAGCAAGATATGGAACAAATATGAATACATAGATATCTCCATGACAAATAGTCTAAATCACAAAATGTTTACATCAGTTAACAGGGTGTTTCAGCCATTGTCTAATTATGTTAAAACAGAAAAGTTGTTCCAAAAACACTTTTGCTGCCATATTAACTTATATATATATATATATATATATATATATATATATATATATATATATATATATATATATATATATATATATATATATAATCTTCTAGGTAAACCAACTGTATTCTTTCATTTTGACAACAAATGGGATTAACGTATCGTTCAACGTAAATAGTTGTATCCTTTCATTTGTATATACTACCAATTAATAGAAAATTATCGTAAGAAGAACAACCATTTGATTTTCCTTAGAGAGTTATACTAAAACAGTTTTCGTTATATTTTCTGTATGCCATATATTTGTGTGTGTGTGATTTGGATTTTTAACGTAGCTTTAACAATTTTTCAGTCATATCGCTACGATGTCTGCAGTGTGGCAGTTTATAGTGATGTCTAAAACGGGGGCATCATCCCGCAGACATGTAGCATGATGTCCCACCCAGTCACATTATCCTGACACAAGGCCGACCAATCCTAACACTAACCTCTTAATACTGAGTGCCAAGGGAGGCAGCTGTTAGTACGAGTTTTGTAAGTCTTTGGTATGACTCGGCCGGGTATCGAACCCACGACCCTCTCGCATCCGAGGCGGATGCTCTAACCACTAGGCCACTGTAGCAGTTACCATATATTTCTAGATACAGGCATATGCTGATCATCTAAACTAATAAACAAGCAAGGAAGCTCTGCTAATGAAAGACAGATTGCGGTTCCAATCGAAATCAAAGCACGTGGGACAAAGACATTTTCGAAAAATGTTGGCGTTGATTGTCTCAAAATATAAACATTAAAACGTGTGCATTTGTATATTGTGGAGGCTACTTACCTGCTTTTATTACGTTTATATCTCTCTTGTGGCGCTATTGCTCCGTCCAACGTGAAATCTTCTCTTCCAATTAATAAATAGAGGTGCAGAGCAAGGACGAAGGCTCTAGTGCACCGTCGAAGGAAGATCGAACAGAATAAAGGATGAGTGAGCACCAAAAGGAGGCTTTCATGATATGATTTTAAGAGGAATTATTAATACTGGCTCAAGATGATGCAATCGACCACGATAATGCTTGAATGTTACTCCTAGCTGGTGTTAAATAAAGAAGGAAGGTATTGTCTTTAAGGTAAAGATTCTCGAAAGAAGCCTCACTCCAAAGTTCATTAGAAAGTTTAGATAACAAACAACGTACATATGAAAGGTTCCACTTTGGAACAAACAAGCAAGAGACTGACTACGTTTGTGGATTGATGTGCAGGACGGACCCTCTTGTCTGTGATGACTCAAGGGTATCCACCAACAGGTCGAAAAGATCACTGAATCACTACGCTTGGCACCACAGGGATCTATCGAAACAAGATGTAACGTAGACATCCTGATTGTGTTAAAAACACGAGGCGTTATTCTTAAGGTTGGGAAGGCGTAGGCGTCCAGTTGATCCCATTTCTGACTGAAGGAGTCCATTGCCCATGCACACTTTACTGGCCTTTTTGAGACATAAAGTGATAGTTCATTGCTCAGTTTCGTTGCAAACATGTCTATCACTGACGTCACCCACATGTGAAAAAGTCTCTTTGCTACCGGCTGTTGCAGAGATTATTCTGTGTGGTCTGTTTGCCCGTTTGGACAAACTGTCTACTAAAACATTCACCTTCCATATAATTTGGATGACTCCAAGAGTAATACCCTCAGAAGCTGTACAAGTTTGAGAATTTTAAGCACATAAATGGGAATGATTGTTTCCTTGGCGTCTGAGGTACGACACAACCGACATGATATCCATGAAGAGAGAATAACATCTGTGCTTATGAGATTGATGAACCCATGTAGTTTAGAACAACTACACACATTTGTATCTTGCTGATGTGCAGGGAAAAATTATTTTGAGACCACAAACACTGAAGGAATAGCCCATCTGACGCTGGATTAGTATACCAGCCCGAATCTGAGTTTTTATTCAGCAAAAAAAAATTGTTCTAGAATGTGTATTTGAACCACAGCTAGAAATCTGCCTTGATTTATCAAATAGTTGAGGTGGTGACGACAACATCTGGATCCCAATAGAATCAATCTAATTTCCAGTAGTAGAAACTGGTGATACCTCATATATAGCTTTCCTGTGGTAACTATCCACTGTCACGTTCAAGGTGCCCAGAAAAGAGAGCTAAAGGATTTGTTCTGTGGAATGGAAGGAGGGAATATTTAGATAGGATACCAATAAAAGCTGCCAAGTTGTTCGCTTTAATGGCAATTGTAACTAAGGCGGACATCTCTATCTTGAATTGATCTTCCAGAATAACCTTGTTTTATTGGACAATCGATGATAAAGCAAAATTATACCCCTTCTTTGAAAACCATTATTATTGTGGACAGGACTCCCACACTACCTCGTATTCTGTCATCTCTATTTGGAGAATTGATTGACAATCCCCACTTGGTACCGATATAGATTAGTGCAATTCCCTTTCTCTTTCCTACCATAACGGGGCCAAACAATTTCAAGAAGACCTTGTTAGTTCCCCTTACCAATTATACACCGAAGTTCCCATGACCAGTAGGGACTGAAATGAATCATAGGGAAATGGGTATCAATCAGTTTAGGAAATTACGAAACCTGGTGCTGGCGAAAAAGAACATCCAGTGTCTACCATTTTCTGTCCTGCCTGGTGACTCCTGCTGGGTGCCCAGTTATCGGTAACGGACACTCTTTGACCTATATCTGTCTTCTTGCTAGTGACTGGTGCCCGATGCCCAGTGTCCTCAGCCCTGAGACTAACCAGGTAAAGAAGATCGCGGAGAGAAGTTTCTATTCAGGGAACTTGACTCATCGATCTTGATCCCATTGACAAGGTGAAGAAAAACAGACTGCAATTCCTGGAACTTGATTGGGAATAGCTGCGACTGACTTAAACCGGGAAGTAGATTTGCCCCTTTCGGGATAGGCGAGCTGGCTACTCTTTTGCAATGGAAAGTATAATTTAATCCTCCCAAGATCAGCTTGTTGGTGATTTATTTGCACAGAGAAGTTCCTTTGCTCCCTCATTGAAAGAGTTTCCTTTTCCCGACATCCGTGTATGCAAATACAAATAATAATGCCAAACAAGCTGGATGGGTGTCCCATGAAGTTTCTTCATGTCACGTTTCCCATCTTCTTGTGGAATCCTGAAAGGCTGAAAGAAAGTTACCAAAACCAACACGTGCAAGGGTCATACGCACCCTAACACTGGTAATAATAACAGATACCCAATTATAAAAATAACATTTAACTAGTATTTACACAAAGATTGATCGAAAATATGTCAAATGACATTTCTATGAGCAATCATTTTAATCACCCAAAAGATCTGTCTTATATAGCACATTTTGACTGTTAAGCGTATAACACATTTAATTTTGATTGTGTTTATTTTTGTTTTAGACCTTCAATTGCTAATCAAAGGAAAGAATTTGCACATAGGACTGGAGGCTGGCGCCAGGAAATGAGATAGCAAAGTAATAATTACAGTTAATCTAAAATTCCTATTATAACAAACCTAAGCATGTAGTCAATGATCGTGCTATATCTAATTATGAAGGTTTCCTCTCTCGTTAATGACACGACTGTCCTCATGTTATCAACAGACTCGGTGAAAATCTGGAATAGAACATAAACGTTCATGATATTACAATTAAGCTTGTACACTAAAATCAGTTTTAGGTTAAACGTTTATTTTCTACACTTTCATTAATGAAATCATGTGCACGTGTATCGTATGGTCAGTACCTATTAACTGAAGACGCCAATCGTGAGATAGCAAAGGTTGAATGTATTCGGATAATATTAGCTCTTGTTTATGATGGTCATATTCACCATAAAGGACCAAATGTATTGCGTAGTACAATTTAGTTCTGTTAAAGCTATGTAGAAATCGACCTTTGGAAAAACAAACAGTGCTATACCTAGCATATTTTTCTCTTCTTGTATGTATGTATGTACACACACACACACACACACACACACACACACACACATATATATATATATATATATATATATATATATATATATATATATATATATATATATATATATATATATATATATATATATATATATATATGTTCAAGGACACATGAGAACAAATCTGCACTTATCCTTATGGAGAATGTAGTGCTGATTGACATAGGAATCGAAAGTATCTTGTAGAACGTTGGTGTAAATTAGGCGTAAAATGTTCAACTTACAAAGACTTTACATTGTTACGACCCACCTCGACAGTGTTAGTGTGGTTCCCTTATCAGTCCATGACACACTTTAGATAAAATAAGCATATAGATCATTTCAGGCAACAGATGGAGCAAAAAAGAACACACTCCTTTTTGGCCTCAGGGGTTCTAACCCCAACACATTTAGTGTAAGCCTGGATTTCACGAAGCCGAATCCTAACTTTAATTCTGGATCCAGGAATCTTATTATTCGATATCCAAGTCTGACATCACATCCAATAATCAAATTCCTTAAACAGAGACTAAAGTTTGAGACACGTTGATCGCTGATGAAAATGAAGCCTGTTGTGATTAAGGTTCACGCCTATCAGCGTTCCATTTAAATGTATTTTATACGAAAGGTAATTAACAGCTGGCGTACGAAACCGAGAATTCAGTTATATTATGAACATGAAAAGAAAGGTGTAGGTAGGCCTTTATGCCTCACGGAATTGTGTGTGTGTGTGTGCTTTGGATCTCTACGATATCTGCAGTGTGACCGTTTATAGTTATGTCTAGCACTGTTCCATCATGCCGCAGATATGTAGCATCATGTCCCACCCAGTCACATCATTCTGACACCAGACCAACCAGTCCTAACAGCGGCCTTTTTATGCTGAGCGCCATGCGAGGCAGCTACTAGTACCATTTTTATAAGTCTTTGGCAACCACCAAGCCACCCGAGCAGTCTCCTCTTAGAATTGGAGAAAAATAGGAAATATTAAGAAGATAACTCCAGATGGTTTGTACCAACGATGAAAACGTTTGCTCTGTTTATGACTTATTTCTCGCTGAGTTAAACGTTATTTTATCACCATTGTCATATTCGTAGATAAAGCTAACTGGTCTTCAAATAACAGAAATGCTAAACGTAATAACGCTTTTTATGTCTGTTTCCATTTACGTTTTTCATGAACAATTTAAAAAGTAAATAGTGAAGTTGACAATGGCGTTGCAAATATTAACACATCTTTATTGAAAGTAGGCGAGATCCATTTATGAATGATGGCATAACAGAAAGCAAGTCTCTGCCACTATTCATAATCTGCAAACTAAGATCGCATGCTGTGTTTACAAAGTAATCAACGAGTTCAAAGCTTCAGAATGTATTAATTCGTCTGCAATTGTGACACTATTTAATATTGCGTTTAACAGATGAGTGATTCGAAACAATTTGTATCCTGGAGTAATTCAACCCATATTGAGGAAAAAGGAAATAACACTGATCATTGGCTTTAGCCTTGTAAATTATTTTGGAAAGCTTGTTGCCGCATTCATAAATCATCGACGTGACGAATATTTGAAAGAAGTTGCTGAGGATCAGGTGAGATTTAGAGAACATTAGTATATGCCAGATTACAATTTAACATTAATGTGTCAAATTCGGTATCATTCTTGACTTAGGCATGAAAAAGTATTGTCATTTCAAAGATTTCTGGGGGATTTTTAAAAATTTACAAAATAACCACGATCTTGTGTATAGATACATTCTCACTTGTTGGGATTTTTCTCTTGTAATGGAGGTGTCAGGCAAGGGAAAGAGTTATCATCCTTATTGTTTGTGATATCCCTCAGTGATCTGAGTGACTATATGTCAAAATACTAAAATGTCTTACCATCAGTTCGTAACATTTTACACGAAGCGCTTTACAAGAAATATATTGAGGTGCCTTGAAATTATTTTAAATCATGCTTGCTGATTATACAAATTATATTTGCGAAATCTGCAGACCATGTGCAAATAGCCTTAGTTTAAATATTAAAATACATGGAAATGTAAAAAGTAAATAAATAAATCTAAGTTTTCATCATTTTGAAGACCATGCTGCTAAGAAATGTTTGTAATTTTAGATATGGAACTTTGTACGTTATTGTATACGATTTTGTTTCCTTGGGTAATGTTTTTAACTTTATGGCAAATTTCATAAAGAAAAGGCTCATTTACTTTAAGAAACTAGAAAAGATATTTTCTGTAATAAGGAAATAAAGGATGTCTGAATTATCTATCGATATGCAACTATAGTTATTTCATTTTATGGTTTTGTCTATATTTTCATATATTTCAGAAGCACGGAAGTTCGAGAATTATAAAATTATTTAATCTTTGAGTATATATTTTAGCAAAAAAAATTGTACACTATGCAGAGAGGTACGACCATTTCAATTTATATTATTATAAAAAAGGATTGAATATTTTTTAGACAAAGTATTAATTGACTGAACAAATGAACTATTTGTTATGTTGTATTCAGTATTGTTGCAACAAATACGGAAATGGCACTTATAAACATCCATGATGACACCGTGTAAAAAGTTTTTATATGAGCATAGACCATTGAACTTATTAGATTAGCAAGCATTTCACAATTCAGGATGTATAAAACCGGCAGTAGAACACTGATTTAAAGATCGATTAAAACCGTCATGATTACATATAAACCAATAATCAACATGTTTACTATAGAATGTTTAAATCTGAATTTAATTTGGAACAGAATATTACTAAAAAACCATGTAAGCCAAGACTTGACTATAAAATCATATAAGTTAAGACATTACTTATGCAAATTAACAAAAAAAAACAACCGTAGACTTCTTATAGGGAGTTGTAGTTTATTGATGCTATTTACGGACCGTTTCAATTGTGCACATCAGGTAAATTGATGCCAGATGTCGCTATCATTAACTTTCTGTACTTTATGCTTTAACAATGTAATTAAATCTGTTATACCAAAGAGTTTCTATTCACATGCAAATTCCAACAAATTAAGAATTGTTACAAATCGAAGAACATAAATCTCTTTGTAAATTAAATAGAGTCTTCTGAAATTAAATAAGCTCTTTTGAAATTAAATAAACTTTTGAAATGAAAGAAATCAGCATGTTAATAAATGAGACTGTATACGTAATTTTTTAGTTTTAGTACTATCAGTGGTTATGCATGTTTTTGTCCTTCAATCAAACTTCTGCTTCAAAATATATTACTCAAACATTGTTTACTGTTTAAAATCGTAGTATTTTACGGAAAGATTTAGGCTGTGTTCATTTACTAGACCCAATATAGTATCCTTGAGATGATATCAATAAATCTTGAAATCTTGCAAAATCTTCCTGGTAGCCGACTGCCGTGTTGTGGTATCTTAACATATTGTTCTACACATTGAACAAAGCTCACACATTTATTAATTAATTCCACTTTGAAACACTAAAAAGAGCAATCCATAAATCAAATGTACGGATTCTGCTAATGGTATCTAATAGGTAATGTTTTTCTTTGCTTTACCTGAATATAATGACAATGCATCTAAATAGCATTGACCGTACATATTATATAGACATGTCCAGTGCACCAGTCCTACATTTTCAATTTATGTAAACTGCACCATTATATGGATGTACTTGGTCTTAACCTACCGCCGCTGTCCTCCACAATTTTCAACTTGATACCCTCAAAAGGTTTTCTCCAATTTCACCTATAAATAAAATATAACGACAATGGTACTTACTGAACCAGGGTCTGTGAAGCTGTAACAAAAGTATTCACCACTCAAATAAATAAAACATCGGATGCACAAATTTCATTTATTGCACAATATAACATACCTGACCCGTTTCTTCAATCGATTTTTTATTTGATTTGGAAAATCCTGTAATAAGTCGTCCTTGAATTATTCCCACGCCAATCATGATGGGCATGAATGTCAGAAGCACAAGCGTAAGTTTCCAGCTGTAGTATAAAGCGATAACAACGGACGCAATGATAGTTGCTATAGACTCGAATAACAAGCCAATTTTAGACCCCGTTGCCTGCAGGAAAAAAGATAGTCAAAATGTTAATGTGTCAATAAAAGTGAAACACTTTTACGTAGCTTTGTAAAGAATCATTGCAAATGGAAATTAGTTGAAGCTAATTGACTTGCAGACTTTATAAAAATAACAAATCAGTTTCGTTGATACTTCTATTGCTTGTCACAATATAGATACCTTGTAAATTTGATCAGATGGCAGGGTTGCAAGTGTTAAGATGGTAAGAACCTGCGAAGATAAAGGGAAGCTCATTACAAGCCGCATATATAGTAGTTAGAACTTGATACAGCGATTCCTCACAATAAAGCCCTTCAGTGTATCACTGCCCCTCGTATAACATAGGTCAGGGCAAGGCTGTCATTAAATTGGTCAAATTATGTTGTGTCATTGCGATTTCACTTTGTTTCTTGGCACAATTATGACGATTTCATATCGCTTGATACTAATGTTTAAAATAATTTTATGCATTATTCTAATAACGTACTTTCAAAACGCCATTCTCTATAACACTGCCTCCTTTAAAACACAAATCAATTATGACTCATATGAATCGCGTTACAAAGAGAACCTAAAAGTATCCAGTCGGGTTCTCTGTGTATAGTATTGTCACATTTAAGTCGATACTAGAGCCAGGTACCGCGAATAAATTTGTACCGTGGTATGTCTCAACGTACCTAGATACGTACCACGGCATACTGCAATTATATTAGGGACCAACAATTCAATTTCTCAGACAAGGGACTGACACTTTTTTGTTTTATTCCATCTTTCAATAACTGGAAAAATGCCTGGCTCTGAAACCTGGCTGTGATGCCTGGCTTTGAATGGGATACGAATACCCGGGCAATACATTTATCAAAGAGGATCACTAAATATTAAACACGCTTACTCATCAAACGAGAAAATATTTAGTAGACCTGAGAAATTACATGTTCTAAAGACAGAAAACAAGTGCGTTCTTCAAAATCGTAGGATTATTCGCAATCTTACAAAGGAATACAAATACTTAACACATTCATAAGCATCCTGAATATACGCAGGAACAAACAAACAACAGAGGAAGAAGCTACAACTATTATACATCACTTACCCCCTGTACTATGGTACAGTCATTGGATAGTCTGGTGGTAAGGTGACCCACCTTGTTGTTTGGTTCATCGAAGAAGGCAATATCCTTCAAAGAAATGACTTTATGAAATTCTATAGATTACATTCTCAAGAATATAGAAAATGCACAAAAAGAGGAAAATGCGTACCTTTTAATCACTCAAGTTAAGCAAATAATGTATAGAATTTTTCTCATATAGAAATCTTTCATATGAGTCCGAACAGTATCAAAGTTTCTAAAATGTGTTCAAAATGCAGAACTTGTTCTGAGTTTACTCACTACAACAGGCGATTCATTTGTTCACAAATATACTAGATTAATAGATTAGTGTCCTTTCTTATGAGTCTCCACACACAACCTTTTGAATGGATATTAGTTTGATGGATAGCTACTTAAACGAGAACGTTTGAAATTTCAAGATATAATAGTCTTTCCATTACCATTCCATTATATGCCAATGTTTCATGCAAATCCATGATTTAGACTGCGATTCAGATGTAACGATTAAATTATGTCAAGTCTTTTCGCATTCTGTACAAATTGAGAAAACACGTATTAGTTTCAGTACTTCTATCAATCGCTTTACCTTGCGGATTTGCGCATGAATTTCATTATAGACATTTCTTCAACTTCATATACCCAGATGTACGAAATTGTTATCCCTTCATCGCTATCCTCTTATAGGAGAGAAAACGGCTGCAAACGCAGATCATGGACCGGGACGTTGAAGATAGGACATTAAGCGGGTACGTAACACACCCTCTAATTAGAATATCATGCGTCATAACTTCATGAAAAACTGCAAAACGTCAACTTAAAGAGGTGATGAGTGTAACAACGATCAAATTGACAAATAAATGGAAGGGAAAACAGATCTTGAATGCTCTGTCCCTTTTTTTTCTTGAAATTCGATGAACAATAATGTTGTCTTTGTGAATAATAAAGCGATCCTCCCATTTGACATATTGATCACAAAACCTCTATTCCTGAAATTAACCCGTAAGGAGAAACCTTTTCCTACCTGTCTTAAAATGGCTCTGAACGTCATGCTCCTTAATCGTCTAGTCAAGTTGGCACCAGCATTAGTGAAGCACACTAACTGTAATAGGTAAATAACAATAATGAATGCTCCACACACACACACACACACACACACACACACACACACACATATATATATATATATATATATATATATATATATATATATATATATATATATATATATATATATATATATATATATATATATATAATAAAGTTCATATGACGAATAACAGTCCTTTCTAGTGCACTGGATTCCGCAAGGGATCACGTTTGTCAGGGATTGATTAAGATAAATGCAAACAAGTCATAGTCATGTAAAGTTTTGCAAAGACAATGGTTTTTTCTGTTTTAAATGTTTGTTTTGTCTATGTTTTGCATTTGCCTTTGAAAAAGACTCATTAAGAGTCGAAAGCGCTTAAACTAGTTAGATACTAGTTTTGCGCTGTTCGTAATCAGTTTATTACACACACACACACACACACACACACACACACACACATATATATATATATATATATATATATATATATATATATATATATATATATATATATATATATATATATATATATATATATTTCAAAACTCGATGCTCAATAGTCGCTACATGAAAAAGAAATACCTTTATTCAAAATATACCCAGAATTTATAAATATGTCTTAAATGAACGATAAAACAGCCAACGAATTTAACTGGCCCAATTTTAGTGGTAATCTCCTTACATTCATTAACGCATATTATATTACGATTATCCAATGATATAGTATGGGCCTTACATTCTTGAAGGTAATATTTAGCTCCAGTTTGATAGTATAATCATCAGAAGGGGAAATAAAACTTTGATTGTACTATTGTATGTACCTAAAAGCAAACGATGTACATACCAAGACCACTCGCACCGCAAAATTAAAAACAGCAATTCCCATGATGATGGCAACCAGGATTTTAGCTGTGTATCTCATTCTATCTGGCTCACTGCTGAACACCTAATAAATGAATTTGAAATGGCACATCATTACTTGCAGAAGAAAATAATTTATGTTAGATATTGTTTCCACTATCGACTTCAATAGCTCAGCCTCCTCTGCTTGCATCATGTTTATGTATGGACAATACGTCCGATGCGCCTCACCTCCCCCATGTGTTAAGAGGTAACTAATGGAGGCAAACTGGTGACCGTGGGGCAAGTCCAGTGTCCTTGAAGGATAGGATCCTCAATTTCTAGCTAGCCACGCAATGTTTATAGGATTAATTAAATTATAGCTTCTCTCTTCTGACTTGTAAAGTTCATCATTCTATCTAAGGAAACCCTTCCAAAGGATGTGCTCTAACAAATAGTGGTAAGGCAAATCGAGTAAGGCTTCTACCTTTATTCACGTATATCTCACTTTATAGCACTGATATAACAAATGCAACACTTCAGTTAAAATTTATGCCATTTATTTTGTTCCATGGTGGACGTAGAGCTTGCATTTGATGAAGTAATATCGGCAGACAAGGTTCAAAAGAAAATGGAACAATTCCGCTAATGATTCGGAAACGGAACTGTTCTGAGTCAAGCCGGTTGGCCAAGAATTCTCATCTTTGTGTAAACGATACGAATAAAATGTTAAGCATGTTATTACAACAGCTTTCCAGTCTTTGCATTGACAGCCATGAAAGTGTAAAAACACTTGGTTTGGGTCAATTATTGTTAGAAAGCGGCTGCAAAGACTTAATCCATGAAATGACTGATGATTGAATGTCGACAACTGTTTGATTTGCTTTAGATAAATAAAGTATGCATATTAATTGAAAGCCAACAACATATATGCTCAATAAAGGAATTTTTTTAAGATAATTAAGCTTCTCTTCCAAATATTAGACACCTCAGGGGCAAATATCGAAAAGCCATGTATTTTATATTATTCAAATCAAACAGAAATAGGAGAGCATACCGGAAGGTCTGATTAGGGGTATACCTTTCTTTAGTAGCAGCTAACTTGAGAAAAGCTCAATCAGCTTGAGAATCTTACCTGCACATACGTGACAAGATAGATGCACAACACGTGAATAAGATAACTCCATAAACATTTAGAACGTCACCTTCCGAGAGATTATGAAACAAAGAATTTCACACTTTGACTAAATAAACTGCTCTTTTGCATACTGCTAGATTTACTTCCCTAATCCTTCTGATCCCGCGTGTGATGTCTTTCGTTACAAATAATAAACCTTGTACGATCGCAAACGATATATCTTTCCACGTTGTGGTCCAGTAACTGACCCTCATTTAAAACCTTTAAGAATCATGTTTAACAGCACTCCTAAACAACATATTTCCCCTCATTTAAAATCAACAAGAATCAAGTTTACCAGCACTCCAAATTAACATATTTCCAAATGATTACGACGCTTATTAATGTTATCGAAAACAGTATGTCATCGTTAACATTACAACAATCATTTAAAAGTCCTCATCAGGCACGGTAAATGTAAACGCTGGGAGATTCTCGTTATTGACATGCATTCTTGTATCAAACAATTCTCAAGATAAAGACAAAGTTGCAGCTGTTGTTGCAACATCCCAAGGCGCTATATCGGACCCACTAACTCATACACCTCCATATATTCTGCAGATATTACCTCCATTCTCAAAAAGTACATGGAAACCTCTCATAACGCAAGTTTCATATTTTTCTGGTTCTTTATAAAAATTGAAATATTCAACGCCCTAAATCTTACACCGATTTAATGCCACAAGTCTTATAGACACATGGTTCACTCATAAAATTGGAAACAAAATTCTGTACTGTTTGCTTCAGGGTAATAAAATGGATTTTAAAGCAGCCAAAGCTACCTTGCATCGACCTATTTCTGAATGTTAAATTATGTATACTGAAATCAAATACTAGATAAATTGTAGGTTCTAAATCTTTGCCTAAATTATTGGAATGAAAACATTATAAACAAGTTTTGCAACATAAAACCATCATTAGAGGGTAAAATCATTTGTATACTGTCAATCTCGGTCAGCGTGCATGTATTGCCAGTGTCTTTTAACAGAAGAACACTATTCATTTTGAGTATATGACTTCCGCACTGAGACCGATGTATTTCATTGCGAACTCATTTATGAAGCTTTTTCATGACGTACCAAAAGAAAAAAAGACTTGTGTTCGACAAAAGAATGCAGTTTGTATAGCGAGTATACAACCCATATTGTAAGGATTTTATATTTTAAAACCTGATCCTTTATTTTATATGACTTTGAAAGTATTCTAACTCTTTCATTTTTTAACTTAACATTTCAGGAGTAAATATTTACTTTTCTTGCAAGGATTTATATTTCACAGAGTGATAGTAATTCTACTTTTACATGGTAAGACTATCTTTAATACGGTAACATATAACTAGGAATGTACTGATGTGCCTTTAAACCCCATATACATTAAATCATACTGCACAAGGGTCTAAAACAGCTTATATTTTAAACTAAGAACAAATTTGGTCAGCAATTATGTGGATTTAATGCATAGCAGTAATGAATTCATGTCTACTGATATGTATTAAACAAACCGCTTACCCCGATGAATTCTGAAACGAGGAAGGAGAAGCTCGGTTGCATGGCTCCTGCAATAATAGCTGTGATGCATCCCATGACAATAAGATACCATTCGGGAGCGTTGAGACGTAAAATTCGTTTCATTGAAAATTCAGGCAGATTTGTTTCCTCCGTTTTCTCTTCTGAAATCTGAAAACGTAATCAACAAAAATGACTGCCTGAAAGCATATATCCATATTATGAGATTTACAATAATACGTTGCCAAGATTTTAAGGTCTTTGGTCAAATTAATTCACTGATATGACTATCACGAATCCAAGAGGAGAAGAACTTTAACTTGCAGCGCTTTTTTAAATTATCACTGCCAAGGAAATCTTAAACTGTTGTACTTAAGTAAATTGAATCAACATTGCTTTGGATTTCACCTGCTCAAACATAATATGCTAGAATACCTTCATAGAGCCGTGAAAAAAGGAAAATATTACAGAAAAATCAAACTTAAAGCCCCTTAAATATATTCTTGCTTCTGATAACTTCACTGTATCCGTTGGGATGCTTTTTCTTGTAGAGAATCGGAATACATTTTTAGTATAAACCTACAGATTTACGACTCTCTTGTCTGAACACTTGGCTTTGGACTGGTACTGGTGAACCCTTGTTCTTCAATGGGGCATCCACCTCTGTTTGCTCCAACTCTTCCAACACTGGAAAATATAAATAAGATTTTGAAAAATATCCCAGACATTGGCCTTTCTGCTATTAAATCTAGATACAATATTGTTCCTTGTTGGCCTTTCTGCAGTTAAAATTAGAGATGATAGTCTTATTTGCGGGACTTTCTGCAATTAAAATAAGAGACGATAGCGCTCCTTGTTGGCCTTTCTGCAATTAAAATTAGAGACGATAGTGTTCCTTGAATACTTTTGGCTAAACTTAAGAATGTCTTCTATGCAATCGGATTACTTTGTATCTTAGCCCTACACTATTCTTAAAAATATATTATTGTCAGTACAAAATTCTTGAGTGAAACAGACCCGAAACTTGGTCATATGAAGACAATATTCTTTTTACAGGACCTGAACGGGTGTGGAAAAAAGATTCGCAATTGGATTTATCAGTTCACTTGATCTCATTCTATACTTGTACAAATGTTTAGTATAAATATTGAACTCAAACCCAAAAGTATTAAAAAAATCGTATATAAAACCCTTCAATATGGATGAAATCTGGCACGTGTATAGGAATCTTAACAATAAGTGCCCTTCAATATGGATGAAATTTGGCACGTGTATAGGAATCTTAACAATAAGATAAACCAAAATTACTTAACTCTAACCCTACTCCAAACAAAATCAAAAGAAAAAGTTTTTTTTTTAACGTCATCAGTTTCATTACCACATGCCAGGCCTGTATTTTATTAAAACAACATATCTAAGATAAGTGAAGCCAAAATTTGAATGAAATTATTTCAAGAGGCGTCAGAATAACGGAATTGAATTTGTATTGTTGTAAATAGCTTCCCCTCATTCTGGAAAGCACACGCAAAATATACCGGTAACAAAAGTAGGAATGAACTATGATTATCATTTAGTTCAAAACTGATATGTTCAACTGACATTTAGCTTTTAATAAAACACATAGCTATTTTGTTCAACTGACATTTAGCTTTTAATAAAACACATAGCTATTTTGTTCAACTGACATTTAGCTTTTACTGATACAAAAGACATTTAGACATCCAATAGACATTTAGATTTTCATGAAATTTATATACATTATGTCCAATTGACACTTAGCTTTTAATGAAATATAATTATTTTGTCCAATGGACATTTAGCTTTTAATAAAACAAATAGCTATTCTGTCCAATTGACATTTAGAGTTTAATTAAACACATATATATTAAGTCCAATTAAGATTTAGCTTTTAATGAAACACAGTGCTATGTTGTTCAGAGTTTGACCATTATACCTTATACAGATGGTTATTTCTTTACAAGACAAAAATACGCTTCCATAAGCTAACATCACACTGTGAAAATATTCGGTCTCTCCTTCCATTATAAACAGTGACCACAAACGTTATTTTACACACTCGATATAATCATGAAATAAGTCAAACATTTATTTATAAATTTATTAATAAATTACACATTACCAAATTATGTAGTTTGTGTTAAATAAAATCACTAACAACTAACAAGTTAATAATTATGGAAATACAACAAAATAACCAATCAACACCTATCCTACTAATGCCAGCGTCAACTAATTATCGGGCTCAGGGATATTACTCTAAACTCTCGATGTCGGTAACTGTATGTTAGTCTAATAGCTAACATGTTGCTTTTAATATCATTAACCAATTTTTCAGATAAGCTTCAGCTTCAGTTGAATCACGATCTCTAAATATGGTCTTTCAAAACTTGAGTTAAACATGCTAGGAACAATTTCAGATCCTTTTTTGGACCTAATTTGAAAGTGAGGTTTTCTACGAACGAATTTAAATGCAACGTACGTCCCAAAAGTACATTTATTTATGGCTAAGAATGAAAATTCAGCATCAAATTCAAAATACAGTGTTTTCACATTTCCTCGCCTTGTATTAAAAAAATTTTATGAGCGCAAAACCCAAGCTTAAACTCAGAGTCCCAAAATGACGACCGTTGAAATTTTTAACTGGAATAAAGAAGGAACTTTCAGAGTTTTCATAACTTGATTTCTTCTAAACGTTTCTATGATGCGAGACATTTTCAGGTTTTAACATCAGCTTGATTTTTATTACTCGAACATTTCGATCTAGACTCATAGTTTTAATATCGATTTACAGCACCATAAATGAGCACAGAAAACTCACCTTCATCTTCCTCTGACACGTTCTGCATCTGTCAAAAACAACGATGTTAATTATTTAAGTACCAAGTGTTACTACGTAACAATCCCTCACGATTTTTTCGTGCACATAATCATGGGTCAACAAAAGGTTTTAGAGGTAAAGATAGATAATTTGCTGTCCCAGAAACGAAACCATATTGTCAGAAACTGTTCATTCCAAAATTGAAACCCTTCCATTAAGGCCATTAATTGTGGACAACACTAAAATTGTTATTAAACAACTTATACACTCCCACCCACCATGTGTTTATCAATGAATTCATCGTGAGCATCAGTGGAAGAATGGCATGTTCGTTAATGAAAATCCGACTGATATCGTAAAATGTTCATTTCATTAAACTTTATGTTAAACAATAAAACGGCATCATCATAGGTTAAACAGCAACGAATTTGACGGTGTGTATGTGAAAAATGTTTGTACATAAGTAAAGCACACACAACGCATGCCATTTAGGATGAACGGTTCATTTTCTGCCTCATATATCACCTAGTTGACAAAAAGTACCCACTATCAAAGAACAGATGAACAAAGCAATTGTTTAATAAGAAGCTTCATGACTAATTTCAGACCATTTCTAGAATTTGTCTCCTTTTCTGAAAACGTCATTAAAAAGTAGGAACAAAGTTTAAACTTTTAAATTAACTCTGAACATGGATGTGTTAATGTTGTAAAGGATAACATAATTTTCTTGGCACTGATCTATGTAATGCTATCTGTTCAACTACACTCAAACAGTGGCCTCTGATTTGCTTAAAACATTGCGTTCGGTAAAATTGACATTATCACGATTTGTTACAAAGCTGTTCTTGGCTTTGAACTGTCTACGTAAAAACTTAGAGAAGGTCACGTCTTTATACAGCTACCTCTGCACCTATGATCCGTCATCGTCTTTACATCACTCTTTCTAATCAGAAATTAAAGAAAAATTCTCATCATATGCGTTAGCATGGAATTGGGAAATTACACCTTTGGAACAAAATTTTATTGAAGCCTTGTTTCTGCTGATCACTTCTGGTCCTCGGGTTGGAGTTTCCCATTGCACGCCATTGTATGCAAGGGGTAGTCCATGGTGTCTTGTGAGTGGGCGCTGAACATTTTTTATATCTTTGGCTTTTTGTGTTCAACAGCAGTCACGATACAATACCAAAATGACTAATTTGTTGGTCTTACCTCCTGGTGATTGACAAGGCCATGGTAAGCGCCCTCTCTCTGCATAAGATCATTGTGTGTGCCCTCTTCCACAACCTCACCATTCACCAGTACATAAATGGTGTCTGCATTGCGTATGGTAGACAGTCTATGTGCGATAATTATTGTAGTTCTGCCAATCTGAGCCTAGAATCAAAATCATGAAATACTAAAATTATATCATTTAATGTTTTCTCTTCGACGTTCCACTTTCGAAAACAGAAAGGGGAAAGATTAAATGTGATCAAAAGATACAAATAAAAGCAAGCTGCAGATAAGAATCAGAACCAAAAATATGTCTGTGAGAGCCTATCATAGCATGAAAACTAAAATATTTTTGAAGAAATAAAGGTGTGCAGAAAAGAATCACACTGTAGTCGATCATGAACAAGTGGAATCTTCTTAACCATATGGTGATGTCGCCATCTTCAATGGTCTATAAGAGAACGCCTAACAACGTTTGATTAAGGCATCCCTCCATATGCATCTCCAATCGAGAAAACGATACAAACTGAATTCATAACTAACCAGGCAGTGAATGATCCAAACCATGTAGCACGAGAAATACGAGGATCTGCCCATATTCGGCACTAGTAATTGCCTTAAATGTATAGTAATATGTCATAGTAATCCCAAATTAGCTCCATGACCCAGTCTGTCAACTGTAGTGTGCAGGACTTATATTATATTATAAAACAACATACCCTTGTTATTCAGCCTCCAACATAAATAAGAATAATCACATATATCGCTATTGATCTTTGCTCTGTTGTGCGAGGATTATGAGCCAAAAGATAAATACAAGGCATTACAAAAAAGTGTTGAATATTGATCTCCGTTACCTTTACATTGTCAAAATTATGCAGTCTTTTTCCATACTGCACGGATTCATATCCAATGACACTTGTGTCTAAACGTAGTATCATGCATTAAGAACTACTTGATTATAAACAATGTTCGCTCTTGTAGCTGACAATTTATATTGTGGCTTATTAGATTTGTTTGTGGATGAACTAAACAAGCCGTTTCGTCTATTTGAAAGTAGAGATGATAATGTGGTGGAGTTTACTGAGTCACAAATAAAATTTTCAAAACAAATAAACAATTTATGTGATATTTACACTGTCAACAAGAAAAGTGAGAGATACAGTATTGAAAATACTTTTCTGATGACTTAAACAGTTATTTACCAGAAATACTTATAACTTTTTGCACATAGATAAGTTTAGATCAGTGCTCTCTGGGTCTATAAAAATAGCATAGACAAAAAGCATATTGAGGCCAAGGGCTGTCTGATATATATCAGACAAGTACCACTTTATAAGTCAAAGTACTAAATTCGAGGACAAAATGCACCAGAAGATGTTGGTAGAAACGTAAGAGCCGTAGAGCCAATAAGACAAAAGGCAGAAGAATTATTATTTCCACTGGCTAAATGGACTTTCACGAATCAGCTGGTTTGCAATTCTCCACGTAAACATTTTAGATCCAATGTTTTGGATTTAGGCTGGCGATAGAAGCCATACAGGTCATGTACAATAGCTGGGGTCCCTACAAAGAACATGCAAGTGACAAGGCATAAACATGTGTTCTTTAGCTGGTGATAATGGCAAAACTTATACTTAAATGTTTGCACCTTGAAATTCCTCAAAATGTACTTTCTTAATTTTTCAAATCCGAATTACATGACTTATGTCATTGGTTCCATAACTTGATACACACTGAGAAATCGTACTGTAATTTTGACTACATTTCCAACTACAATCACTTTTTTCTTACTGCACTTCTTTAAAAGATATTTTGTATCTTTTGTATATTCCAAAGCGTCTTCTTTAATTTCTCTAGAAAGAATTCATATTTTCCCACATTATGATTACAAACAATCAAAGACAGAAGATAAACACACGTGGCTGATTCAATACGGGTCCCTCCATGCTCAAATTGCATGTACATCGTACGCAATTGACACAGCTAATATATCCGGTCCATAACAAGCAGAAACACAGCACAGATAAGAATCGACATAAAAACAAACTCCCATCTTTCCAGACCAACTGAAAAAGTTGTTTCAATGCGCATTCATTCCCAATATGACACTAAATTTCAATTTTAAGTAGAAAGAAACGATAATTATTTTTGAAATTATGAGCACCCTATCAAGCTCAAAGGTCGCTGGGCGGTGCTATGTGCGCATTAACATTGTTACAGTGTATTGATGAATGTAAGGTAGTGCATTTATTTTGGGATACAGTTTAAATTCAAGCATTTTTTCTTGTTATATGTTTTTATTATCAAGACTTAGGTAGAAAAACACGATGAGCGTATAATCAAAAAGTTATTGCATTTGTGTGGGAAAATATGAACTCGTTTCTTCGGAGTAATACTGAACTCCCAAGTTCGTGCAATATTACTCAGAAAAACTAGTACATATTTTCCCATACACGTGCAGTGACCTAGCTTCTTTTGTTTCCTTGAACCTGTCAATAACTGTAATACCCGTCTATAGACAAAACAACTTTCTATAAAATAGTTTGCAGCAGAATATATATATATATATATATATATATATATATATATATATATATATATATATATATATATACACACACACACACACACACAAATCATATGGCGAATAACAATCCTTTCAGGTGCACTGGATCCAGCACGGGATCACGTGTGTCAGGGATTGATTATGATAAATGCAATAAACTGACAACTACCAGTGCGAAACTAGTATCTAGCTAGCATGAGCGCTTTCGACTTTTTAATGAGTCTTTTTCAAAGGCAAATACAAAGCATAGACAAGATAAACAAATAAAACAGAAAAACAGTTATGTTTGCGAAACTTTACATGGCTGTTTCTACAGGAATTCAACCTTTTAACTTTTTATGTTTCAGCTATTCAACTAGTGTATTTCAGCTTGTTGCTGATACTGGAAAATATTTGTATTGACCTAGAGACTGATGAGCCATAATGACATCTGTTATTTTATGTAAAGAATTTCCAAGAATTTAATGGCGTCGATATCTGTCTATTATTAGCAAGAAATGTATGTAAACATTCAAATTTTTTAAGAAAAGAGCTTTGCCTTTTCGAGCGCCTTTTGAACGATAGACTCGCTCTCATTATCCAGGGCTGATGTGGCCTCATCGAGTAAGAGAATCTTGGGGTTTCGGACAAGAGCCCGTGCTATAGCAATACGCTGTTTTTGTCCACCACTCATCTGACTCCCTCTTTCACCAACAAGGGTATCATAACCCTATGAAAAAAGAATATAGTGTTATTTTTGGTGAAAAAGCAAACAGCCTTCTGAATGCAAATATATCCTAACTAATACAATATTCTTGTGCATGCCATCTGGATATTATGATATTTCTGTGCTTCTGGTGGTTTTGTACGATGTACCACATTGTACTGCCTTTCTTATGTGTAATGTATTGCATGACAGCAGTTTATATACGAAGTGCTGTCATGCTACAGGTGTCTTTCTAATGGTATTGTGTTGCTCAGTAATATTTCCCCCTGTCATATTTTATTCCATATGTCCCGCAATTGTCCTTGTACGCTAAATGTTCAACGACTTCATGTTATTCCCGGCAATTTCAGGCGCCGATCTAGTTACAGGTAAACAAATAATAATTTAATAAGAAATAAATCTGTTTACCAAAACAACTTGGAGAAAGAAAAAGCAATAATATTGTATGAATAATTCTATATTGCACACGTATAATAAAAGGTACCTGACACATTGTGGTTGTAAAATTAATATTGTATAACTATGATAGTACATGCTACACTTTTTGTAATAAGTCATACTTATGATAGTATATGACACACTTTGGTTGTAATATTGTAAACGTATGATTGTACATGACACAGTCTGGTTGTAATATTGTGTACTTATGATCTTATGATATTATTTGACACACTGATTGCAATATTGTATATTTATGTAGTACATGACATACTCTGGTTGTAATATTGTTCACTTATGTAGTACATGACACACTCTGGTTGTATTATTGTATACTTATGATAGTAAATGATACACTGGTCGTAATATTGTGTTCTTATGATATTACTTGACTCTATCAGATTGTAATATACGTTTTTATGTAGTACATGTCACTCTGGCTCTAATATTGATTAATTATGATATTACATGACACACTCTGGTTGTAATGCTGTATATTTAATTAGCACATGACACACTCTGGTTGTAATATTGTGTTGTTATGATCTTATAATTGTACATGACACAATCTGGTTGTAATATGGTGTACTTATGATAGTATATAACAGTCTATATATGTATTTCCTTCCATTCCGTTTGAAATATTACTATACCTTTGATTTATAGATCTGAAATTCTTTCACATCAGAGAGCATTATAAAACGCCGTCAGTAAGTTGAGAGATGAAGGTCAGAAATATAATAAAAATTTAAAGTTCTGGTTTCATGGGGTTTGGCGCCATTTTACAATACGTTGCAGGCTGCATTTGGCAGCAAATATATTGGTGAAAGAAAAACTCGAGAATCTCTGGGAAGAACCACTGACCCCAGGGTAGCTACTAGCAAGCTCTTTCACCTTCCCACATTGGTCGAGCCGAGACTTTAACCCATTCGGACAAATGTCCGATGTGAGTGATCTGTAAAGGCTATATTTTTAGACTACTCGGCTACCCGATGCCTCAAAATGTAAAGTTTCGATGGACAAAATTAAGAATAAAATGAAAAGTTTTGATGGGCAAAGAGTGGCTGTGGAGTTCATATTTAATATTTGTCTTTGTTATACCTCGATATTTGCGATTGGCTTCCAAGTAGACAGGAAAAAAGTACCAACTCATAAATTTGAACATAAATTTGATGTCTTTGTTGTAATTAATTTAATAATACAAACTGTGAAAAATTTTCCATGGTGACTTTCAGACCAGTAATTACTATAAAATGTCAGTCAAAATCTTAACACAGAAGTTTATTTCTCAGATATATAAACAATGCCCTTGCGGACATTGTACTGAAGAACTTATTGTTACAGCAAGATATTTAAACAGTTGCGTTTGGTTACTCCAAACTTAACGTTTACATCAATAAAGTTGAATTACCTTTGGAAACTTGGATATGAATTCATGTGCATTCGCTTCTCTTGCTGCATCTTCGATTTCCTTATCCGTGACGTCAATGCGACCGTATCGAATGTTTTCCTTGATGGTTGTAGCAAACAAGATTGGTTCCTGGCTGACCACACCAATCTGCTCACGTAACCACTTCAGATTAAGGTTGGTTATATCATTACCATCTAGCAACACCTATGATTCCAGCAAAAGAAATATTGTTGTAAAAGATGTCTGCACCGACAGACACGTGTCATTGATATGAAGTTATCGATGTTTCACTTGATTGTTAAAGTATACCAAACTGGCTACCCTAGCACTGTGTTTTCTTCCTGAGAAAATGTAAACCTAACAAAAGAACAAGACATTCGGGCTTGTTTGTGTTTATTTATTTTTATTTTTTGTTGTAGGTACCCGATGGAATCAAGATAACATGTAAGGACCCGACTGAATAGAAAGATTTAATACATCTTTAGATCTTGGTTCATTCTTTTCCTTACGAGATAAAGCAATTCCTTGATGTATTTGATGAGTATGCAGTAAATAACTGTTTTCTCTCCGATCTAATGTAGCTTGAGATTTCCAGGAGTGTTACTTTTAACGATACTCCAAGGTTTGCGTTGAGTATGGATAATTTGAAAGCAACAACAAAACATAGGCTGGATTAAACATATATGCAAACGCTGTTGTGGATCAGCCCTGACTATACTTGAACCAAGACCCGGGCATATTTGCTATATTATTTTAAAAATATTTCTTTCATGAGACTTTCTTTCAAAGTGGATTTGATTATGGTTCAGAACCATTAGAATATAATTGCAGTTACACCAGCTAATAAATGAAGGGAAGATTTCCATTGGTCAGAACATAATCATGTGATCAGATCCAATTGCGTTTATTTCTGTACGAACTGTACGGAGAACTACTTTATACTAACTTCTATAAATAGGGTCAAATGCAAAGTAATTAACGTAAACAGTGAACTGGAAGGCATACATATTGCACACCTTTAAAACGAAATAAAAACGGTGGGTTTGTTTTTTTATTTAGAAAACTGAATAAATTGATTTGACAAAATCAAATTACAAATCTTTACTGTTTTTCTGAATACAACTAAATCTTTATTAACTAGATTTGTATTTTTTTTTTAAAGCTGGGAAACTCAAAATCTGCCAAGAACAATGGGGATACAGCACTTTCACTGCAGACTGTTACAAATTAATTTAAAAATACAGGTAAATGGATATAGGGATTGGGAGGAGGGGATTTCAAATATTAATATTATAACAATTGGATTCACAGTCCTACAATTTAAGACGCTGACCATGATAGTTACGATGTGGGGTGGGTGGGAGATCCGCTACACCCCATATCGTAACTGTTAGATAATGTCGATGTATTGCACTGTTTGACTATTGGACCCCCCCCCCATCACTATAACAATTTGCCGATAGTCTTAATTACATTTGTTAGTAGCCCTGTAGGTAACCTAAACCTTTAATCAACACGAAAATATATTTAAATTAGCGGAAATTGGTTACTCATTTGTCTAGACAATAACGATTCACAAGTCACAATGAATTCATCACAGCATAAAGAGTCGTTCGTGTGTCAAACGAAACAACACTTTGAATGTTGAACTACTACTCAAAAACATATGCCAATTTAGATGAAAGATCAAGACCATGCTGTGGAATGTTCAAAATCTTAGATCGCCTACCATTGGTATAATTATTTGTTGATAGTGGCATAAGTGTTACGTTGTAGATGGAGAATTCCCTGTTCTATAAATAGCTACGTAGCAGACGCCTTAACAAGAATTCATACGCTTAAACAGGCTCAAAAACTGATAGGAAATATCTTTAGAAAAAAATAGCCGTAAAAAGTAAATAAAATTATAAATAAGTGCAATTATGAGAGTTTAAAGTTTTTGTTCTGCGTTTATGGTGGTATAAACTGTCATTTGCCGACTCACACAGCTTTCATAACGCCCTTCTGGAGTTATTTGCTGTGTGAGTCGGCAACTGGCAGTTTATACCACGATAAACTCAGTAAAAACAACATTAAACTCTAAAATGAAGCGTGTCTGCAAGTATTTATACTTTAAAAACCGTTTTTGAGGATAATAATAGTATTTCCAGATTGAAACGTCATAAGGGTTAGAGTGACATATATATGTTTGGAGTTACCTGCCCTTGCTGTGGATTATAAAACCTCTGTATCAGCTGGACGACTGTGCTCTTGCCAGACCCACTAGAGCCAACAAGGGCCACGGTCTTGCCTACATCTACCCTCAGGCTCAGTCCCTTTAGTATCTGCACGGAAAAATATTTCCGAACACATTATCAATATTTTTTTTCTTCCGAGGATGTATAAACTAATGTTGTTTTTCTTCGTTATGATTTCTGCGGGAAATATGAATTTCATCGATTTAGTAGAAAACATTACGGAACTTTTATATAACGGACATATATAAACGATTATTTACTCCAAGAAATAATGTATCGGTTGACTGAATCAAATAATATGTAATTTAGTTGTTTCACCAGATACAATGAAATAAGCAATAAGATCTATTCACAGTTTGATCAGGGCATTTCTATTTTCGACATAAACCCGAATTTAGACATAAAACATAATCCATACATATCGTATCTAGTCGCTTTAAGTCGAGTCCGACTGTAACTGCACAGATCCAAATCTACCGCCGCATAATGTGCCAGTGATCTGGGTCTATGTGCTCTGTTAGGAGTAATCAGTAGAACAAACAATAGAGATCATGATCTGCCTGCGCATTAAGCGACATCAGATCAGGGTCGATATTGTTTGCTGTTAGTATTGACCTTTAAGCCAGTGTATCAAATAGCCAACTTTCATGCCTGCGTTACCGTAAAAGCTTTTTTGGAATCAAGAATAAGGTATTTATAAAAAGAAAATACGAAGAAAGCGTTAGCTTTGAACTGATTATTTCTATTTTGAACCACAGACCTGTATATCTGGTCTGGATGGGTAATGAAAGTGGATATCCTTTATTTCGATGTTTCCTCTTACTGTACTTGGCTTAGCTCCGGTATTTGATGTGACGTCAATGCATGACTTCCGTTCTATGATCTCGAACACGCGAGCTGCAGCGGCTCTGGAGGCAGATATTGTTTCCAAGGCGGGGATTGCCTGAGTTAAGGACATGGTACCAAACATTACAGAAAAAAATATCTGGAAGAAATAGCATATCAATTTTTATTGCATAAGACATTTGCTTTGATCAGAGGCGTAGCTGGGGGGGGGGGGGGGGGGGGGCAGGGGGGTACATATGTCCCCGGGCGCCAAGGTACAGGGGCGCCAAAATGAGGCTTACAACGTTACATTATAATAAGTAAACAAGGGTAATATTCAAAAATGTGATTAAACGGGGAGGGGGCTGGGGCACCAATTTTATAGTTCGTCCCCGGGCGCAAAATATAATAGCTACGCCTCTGGCTCTGATCATGCAATGTTTGGGACTCTGCGCTTGACAAATGGAAAAATGGGCACATTTAGACCAGTGATACAGCGGACAGAATATCTCATGTTTTACGTTATAGTCCGCCAACTATAGCTATTACAAGAAATGTTACATTCTTTCTTCTCTTCTCAAGACGAACTTCAAAATCTTCAGCTTCCAGATTTTCGTTATGCAGCCTTTATTAAATTTCAAAGATTTTAATTCTAAACCAGACTGTTGTAATGGAAGCTTTCGTGCGAGTCTAGACCAGACCCTTGTAGTGGAAGTTTTATACGATGTGTTAACTATTTCTCCTTTATTTGATATAGCGTAAACTCTACTTTATCTCTATGACAGGGAACTTCATTTTGCCATTTGTTGAATGATAATTACTTCCACGATGATTGTCTCTAAATTACAAGGCTTTTAACCAATCATATGATGATTCAAGTAAATACGTTTGCATTTGTTCACATTTTACGAAATCCTGGGTTTCATCCCTCCCCTTTCTGAGTCCCCATTATTCCTTTCTCGGCCGCTACTTAATGAATTGATGTAGGGCTATTGAAAGTGTTATATTCCGTTATGTAAGGATATCCTATTAAATGGCGATTAGATCAGAAGAAAAGAACTTGTGGAAATAGCATTTACAATAAGATATTGGAAAATGTTTCCTGAACAAAAACCCAAATTGCCACGTATCTATTAAAATTTTCGGGAAGAAATTATACATACGGTGTGGATAAAAGACCTTCCAAAATAAAGGAATGAAAAAGGTACGTGTAAATATATGTGAAATAATGTATTCAATCAAACCAGCAAATGTTCATTCCTGTAAATGAGGATACAATCTTCATAGCTTTTGCAACTATGTGTTGACACTGTTGCTTACGGCTGTGACAAAACAATTAACAGCACAGGCGTGCTAGGCTGCTTTGCCGGGGTAAGTGATAACAAGCTGACAGATAAGGAGGGAGATCAATAGTAGGCCATGAGAAATGGATGGATATTATATAAAAGGAAGCTGAAATGGGGAGGTGGACTTATTTTAAATCAGTATAAGCCGTACTACCACAGTAAATACGCAATGCCTCTGATAATCGGTGTATTAAAGAAAAAAGTGCCCCGATGAACTCACCGTTATTATATTTCCCGGTTCGAAACCTGGTTCCTTAAGGATGATGAGTTCAATGCCATACCAAAAGGCGATGGACATGGTTGCGAAGATGAAGAACCAGAAAGCGCCTGTGCTTATTCCAAATGCCAACCCCTTTTTTCTTGCCATGCTTTTTGCACTCTTTAGTCTCTTCTCAAACCTGTGATAGAAACAGCTGACAGGTCGACTGCCTCCTAAACTACAATGTCTTATAAATTCGTTCTCATTGTCACCTAATCAACCTATGCAATCTGTACAATGAGCGTTTATCAGAATTCAATGGAAATGACAACTGCAGTTTATGTGATAACTTTTCTGTATTCAAGCTGAATGGAATTTGGTCATAATTTGATTAAAGCTGATATCTGGTTGTTGAACTTACATTCGCTGCAACTCATGCATGTGAGTGTCATCATATATCCTTGATCTTTTATGTTATCCTTTCAAAAGTTCTACAAAGGTCTCTTATAGAGGTAAAAAGTTTCGATTGTGACTCCATAATAATTATGTTGTACACTTTCTGTTTTTATATTGTATATCTTACAGGGAAAGTTGGATGTCACGAGTAATAATTTACGTATGGTCCCAAAGCGTTAAGAGTGCATGCAAAATATGTTTAAAGCAACTAAACCAAGTTTCATTATGTTTGTTGTTTCTCTCTTCACAGCTTCTTTACATATTTTAATAATCCAGATCCAATATTGTAAACAACCGTTGTCAAATCTTTTGGAATACACTGCACCTGCCTCCTTGCAGGAGGATATGATACATCTCAGGGACAACCGAATAAAGTTTAAACCTCTTGGTTTTTCTCTCCAAGAAAACGGTAGTAAAATACTTTCAATATTACGTAATTTTACCGCGTACAGACTGTCGAATAATGAAATACGAAACAATGCCACCACCTTTCTTTTTATCATTTTGCTCTAGACAGTGTTACTGTAAAGTTAGAAATATTGATGAAAATAAACTTTCGGGTTTCGTGAATGGACGGATATTTTTTTTATTGGACTAAAATATTGATGGCGTCACACTGTGATCCAGACCCAATCAGCACTGTAACTTTTTCAGGTGGACTTAATTTGGTAATTATCGTTCCGTCCGAAAAGAGCTATACAAAGAATGCTCTTCAACTATTATATTTTGTTTTTCAGTATGTCACAGGTGTCACCTGCAAATTATTTTCACTACATTTGTTTGCTTCTCTTCCAAATTTCTTACTATATGTTACTGAGTACGAGCAATCTGAATTTTTCTGAAAGTTGGCACTTACCTCTGGCTTTCCTTCTCCTGACCATTGAAAATTGTTACCGTACGAATAGCACTGAAGACTTCCTCCGCCACGGCTCCAGCTGAGGAGTACGCTTTAAGTTCCTCTATTGACGTGTTTTTAAGCCACTGAAATAAAAAATAGACAATTGACGGGTTATTTATTCATTTTTAACAATGCTGTGGAAACGTCCAGGTTAAACAAACAAAACTGTTGGTGATGGGTTTTACAAATATTAAAATTAAGGAAATGATAAGAACAAAATGGGTACAGATAATAATCGAAAACACTCTATCAAATGTATGAGTATAAAAAATAAGAAAAGTTCAAACTAAGATAGGGTAAATAAACACAGCAATAATAACCAAGAAATTATGAAATCCAGGCAAAAGTATAATCTTCGCGATCCTCCTCAAACTTGACCTTCAATGTTTTCTGGTATATAAAATTAATATGGGAAGCATATACCAAAACAAAAATAATGCCTGAAGACAGGATTCTAGAATTTTCTCTGTATCAAAAATAACCCAAGTGAACGCCATATTCTTGTGTAGTCATCCATCAATAATGGATGTACTAGGTCATCCACAATATATGTCAAAACAGATAAGACATTTCTAGTTCTCCAATAGTGTTTCTACCAATTCCATAAGTACACATTTACGTTATACATCTTGGGTCCATTAAAATATAAACTAATGCTCGTTTTTAATTTATTTCCGCAGTACAAATACTATTTTCCTCTCTTTCTAACTGAGTAAACTTCACAAGTATTTCTAGTACCACCTAAGGAATTGACATCTTACTTTCACTTTGGTCAACTACAGTCCCAGAGTTTTACAACACAAACATATCAAAGAAAAAAAGATTAATTAACGCTTGCTGAAAACCGTTACGGCTTCAAATGTTTGGCGGATGCAAAATATATAGTTGTTTATGATTATAAGTTAAGTATTCAGGCTTAAGAAATTACCCGCATCCCAAGTCCTCCGACGACAACAAGGAAGGGACACACTGATATCGCTGCTAGTGCCAATTTCCATCCCCTGATGAGAGCGACGACGTAACATGCAAGCCAATTTGTGATCCACTGGAAAAATACTGCTGTATTGTCCCCATATCCAGAAGCAAGGTCCTGCATATATCTAAAGCAAAAATGACATCACAATAACAAAAATTAGAATGAAAGATACCCAAGCCCAGTAGTCAGGTATGTCAGGAACCTCTCCCAGCGATAGATGAGATAAAAACTGCAGTAAGTCACATTTAGAGTCTCTACATACCGCTGAATAAGCCGTGCACATAAAAAAATGAAATGATACTAGAATGCGTGTGCTTCTAGCCTCATTCTGAGCAAAATTAGAGAAGAACAAACGTTTTTGAAGTCTGAACATGAGATCAGTTTCTTTATCTCAGACAGGTTAGAGACATCGGGGTCAAGAGTATTACCCATTATTACCCATTGTTATGGTGTGGTGGTCGAGTGAGTTATTGCTCGCAGTTAGTCGTAAAAGCCATGGTTTAACATTCTGAATAAGTCATTTTGATAAGTAACGATGAAAACAATTAAAAAGGCTTTCATAACTTCACAAATACAGCAAATGCTTAGTTTTTCATATATTGCATTAATCAAAAGTTATAGATTGGATCTTCCACCTATAACTGCATTTATCCTTGCGAAGGATCTTACTATATTCTGAAGGCCAGGGATTCGGATGAAATTTGAACATGCGTAGCATGCTAGTAGTGTCTAGTAAAGGAAATGAGTTGCAAAACTTCTGTATTGCAGTGATATTGAGAAACGAAAACGAAAACGACAAAAAAGAGGACACTGGTCCATCTAGTTGTGGAAGCATTTACAGCGGAAATAACAAATGAGTTTAAATATGTCTCTTGGCTTACCATTACGAAAGCATATCGCCACGCTTCCTTTCGAGAGTCATTACGTTGCCTCCATGCAGGAATCATTTTATATGTAATAAATAACTGCAATCAAGTTGGGTTAGTTTTGTCACTGTCATAAAACATCCACGGAATCAGCTGAAGTTATATTAAGTCGACATTTAAATTCGCATTACTTTAAAGAAGTGTGCTTAAAATGAAGTAGTGTGCTTAACTGTACTTACTGAGTAAATACAATTCCAAGCTCTCCCACCTTATGAGTATCAAACCAACCAATTTCCTGTCTCATAACAGACTGGTAGAAACGCTTCCTGATTCTGTTCATCTGTCTTTCAGCAGCAAGGTTCCAGAATACGAATTCGAAATAAGCACATATGACTGAACCGAGACCGATCATGCAGAAATACAAAGTGTAGTTGTGATTCACCACGTAGGCGAAAAGGTCTTTGTACTGATCTCCGAGCGTAAACGTAACATTTCCACTGAAAACAAAACGAGGTGATGATAGAATAACGTATTTGCAAGTCTTCTTTCTCGGGATGTATGCCCATAATGCGTACAGCTCATAAAGTCGACAACATTTTATTTATATTTTAAGTTTACCTAATGACATTGTATATCAGAAGTCACAATGGTCAAAGTAGATTCTGCCTTCCCCATCCTTTATTTGTACCTGTACATTTTTTTATGCAAACTCTGCGACATGTCAAGTGTCACAAAGAGGCGTATAAAACTAAATTCACCAATACTGTACTTTTATCTATCCCAAACCACGTCCATACTCTCTTCAAAAACACATTTTAAAAATGTGTTGCCATTTTAAGTGGAAACTGACAACTGCCGTTATGACATTTGTTTTGTATATTTACGTGTTCTGTGCCCAAGACATTTTGGGATCATAAGCCAGTAATGTTATACGTGATCCATTAAAAGCGTAGATATAGAGTGTACATTGAAAACATAGGCATGTTCTGTGTGCAAGACATTTTTGGATCATGAGCCAATAATGTTATACGTGATCCGTTAAAAGCGTAGATATAGAGTGTACATCGAAAACATACGCGCATGCACATATAATTGATAGGGGAGAGAAATCTTACCTTTTTTTTCCAAATGCCTACATTTCTATGTTAGTGATGTCGCAACCTAACACCAATATGCTGCTAGATAGGCTAGACGTTTACTATTTGTTAGCCTAGTCATGGCAACTGATTCGGTGAATCGTTTGACTTGTAATCTAAGGGTTTTGGGTTCGATGTCAGTCCAGGTCAGCCCTAGGTGGCTGCATCGGTGTGTCTTTGGGAAGTGACTTTACTCCCATTTCCTCAGCATGGTATAGCCAAAAAGTGCCGTTAAAACCCACAGAAACAAACAAAACTGATTGCTATTCTGGAAGGAACCTATATCAACGATCTGACGTGAACTCCCGTTTTAGTTTAAATTAATGAATCAAATAGCATAATTCTTCCACGACACTAGCAGCCGTTTTCAATACTAAGAAACATCCTCCATAGCCCCCTCCCCCACGGTCTAAATCACCAATGGGTATTTAAAGAATTCCTCGTGTTGTTTTCGGGGGGGGGGGGGGGGGGGCACAGCAAGCAATTCACGTTTGATGCCACTGCAACACTTCTAATTCACCACTTAATTTTAATAGTTTTTATTGATACAGGAATAAGACAAAAATATACGTGCTTCTGTATGTTATAGAAAATCTACTCTCAGATTCAGCTTGCACTGTATGTCGTCAAAAACTCTGTAATGCCTCACCCATGTTAACGAATTTCGATCCTGCATAGTGGATTTTCAATTCATCGTGGGTGTAAAAATATGGACTAAGCTACAGTTATTGAACAATTCAAATCTATGACAGTAATTTAAAATTGCATATTTTTCTTTGTCTTGATTTAAGAATGTGCTACGTAGATTCTGTATTTATATTATTCACATCTTTCAAGTACTAAAACTGAAGTTTATTTAAAATGTATCCTCTGTAAGATAACTCACTTACTTGTCATGCATGAATCTTTTCTTGTAAATATCATTGTAAATGAATCCAGTTGCCACGTCGCCATAAACAATCAGATTGATGGGAAACGCAACGCCGGTTCCAAAGGTGAATATCATTCCAAATATCAAGAACACAATGTCCAAACAGTCTGCATAACGAAACTGAAATGAAAACTAAGTTTATATTAAACGCTGTTTAGACGTGTCTACAACATACGACCGTCCATTTTGTCTGCAGAACGAAACTGAAATGAAAACCCAGTTTATATTTAAAGCTGTTCACACTTGTCTACAACATACGACCGTCCAATATATCTACATAATAAAACTTAAATAAAAACTAAGTTTACATTTATATGCAGTATACGACTTACCCCATCTTCAAATTTTGTGCGAAACTTCCTTCAGTGCACATTATGTTTGCATTCAAAATATTCAATCAAAACATTGTAACAGCAAATAACAACTTTTGCAAGATGGTCACTTGTTATTACTGCAAAGTAATATAACAAACGTTTTAATGTTTAATTTTGTAAATGTCAGCTCGGTGATAAATTTGTAGCCATCACTTTCTTTCAAAGATATAAAATCTGGATGCAATGTAATGAAAGGTACCACACGTGCCAGAGGTATATTCTTCCCCACCTGATACTAATGACGCCATTATTTTATATTATTTAGTATGGGTTTCGTGGCCAACTATATCGATTTTTGTCATTGTTTTCTTTTTCATGTGTTTGTTTTGTTTGCTTTTCATTTGTTCTTCTCTTTTCTAAAACTCAGATAGCTCTTTGCAAAACAATTAAAATGTTTAACAACCGTTATGATGCTTCGATATATTGAAAAGGAACCAATTTGATTTTATTACAATATTAAGGCGAAGGTTATGTCAAATAATAACCTCATTAACAACTGACACTAATACCATTGTAACTATGAGAAACCCAATGCCTTGAATCGTTACATACCAGACTAAAGAATCCGACTGAAGGCGGAGTTTTGTCACCTTTCTCCTTGTCATCCTTATCCACTACTTTTACATCTATCGATGTCAAATCGAGTTCATGCTCCTTCTTTTCCTTTAGCCTCCCAGTGGCATGCTCATTTCGTTCATTTGGTTCTATTTTGATAAAGCTGTCTTTTGCAGCGTTCTTGTGATTCTGCGTGGATAAGCTATTGGCTTCATTTAATGAATATGACTTACTCATTGTCACTTAGAACAGAAAGTATAATAATCACGTTCAGGGTTTGCTTTTTACTGCACAGTCATACTATATACATGTCACAGAAACTGGATTCCAATTGTCTGAAATCTAAGAGAAATTATATTTTAGACAAAGATACCTGATGATCATCTAATGTCGCAGGCAGCGTGATATTATTTTTTGTATTCAATATTTAAAACGTCCATTCATTTCTGTGTAAATATCACATGATGTTTAAATATTAATAGCTATAATATACTCATATTTTTCTAGTTTTCACTATTTTCCGGTTTTGTATCTAAATTGATCTACTTTAAAAATTAAGACAAATTAGTTCTGATCACAAGTTAACAATCTTCATAATTCTCTACATAATACTCAAATGCGCCCGTAAATGAACACTACAAAAGGTAATTCAACGTACTAAACGATCATAGTAATTAAGTATACATACTACACATAATTAAAATTACAATGCCGTAATATTCTGCAAAAATCGATCAAATAACCTACTGACCTTTACGAAGCTTTGTCTTTCCTTACAATTTAACTCTAAGTTTTACGCCAAATTACGAGTGGCTCTCTCGAAGTAACCCTATATTTGCCCAGCAATCTTCCTAGGCGAGACTAAATTTTCGCTTGCTATTTAGAAGTTTTAATTTTGATCGAAATTGTTATCACACCCTCCGTCTCAATTCCGATTGAATTTCGCTTTAATTCGATCCAATCAAACTTAGCGGACAATGTCCTTCTCTCTGTCTGTCAACGTGGAGACGGATGTAGAACACGCCCCGTTGGTCGTGGTTTCTCTAATCTTTGTAACACATAGGTGGGAAGTCGCTCGATTTAACACTTGTGCCGATTCAAGATGTCGGATCGTCGCTGTGGTCACGGTAACCTTGCGTAAATGATTAACTCTAGCCTGCGGCTATGTTCAGACTTAAAACCATGGCTTGTAATAATACGGTTACGAATTGTGCATGAATACAAATATACTAGTTTCATGTTCAGATGAGTAGTTTGAGACTACGTTAAGTAAGATATTTTGCCAAAGAATGTTCTGTATCATTTATATTATGCACAACGTTTGATATGTTTTACGATGTCAGCCATCTTTATTTTGGAGGCATGTTATATATTGGAGGCACCTCCAGTGTGTCATATCATTGGTTTACATTGTTTCAATGCTGTAAATCACACATATAATAGCTTCATGTACAGATGGATATTCTGAGACTATGTTAAGTTCGATGTATTACAAAACAAATGTTCTGTATGATTTATATTATCTACAACGTTAAATGTATTTCACGATGTCCGCCATCTTTGTTTTGGAGGCAATTTATGTACATTCTGTTATATTAATCTATTTATTGACTAGGAATAAAATATGTGAATTATATTATATTGATTGTTTCATGACGTTTTAAGACTAAAATATCTTCCTCTATTTTTCTCATTCAGATTTTTATGTTGTTTGTATACTTAGATAAATAATTTCCTCACATATAAGTAGCTAGTATAAGAAGCCATTATTTCTATAGGGATTTCGTCTGTTATCTGACGACTTTCCAGATACTACCAGTACAATATTGCAACCAATTCAAGGTCTCAATTCAAAGATTGCTGAAGTTTTGAAAGAGGAAGAAATTTTCTAAATATAAGTGAGCTTGCGCCGGGAAATTGAACCGGGGTGAGCACGTTACAGTGGTGGCAACACTGAGGATCCTTCCTGGAAGAAACATCTTTTGATACTTCAAAAGAATGGAAAGGAATATGGCGTCCACAGAGGGATACAGTGGAGACAGCGAATCCGGTGCAGGGAGAATTAATCTCGCGCAGGCCTTTGCTTATGCAGCGGGAACACCAAGTGGGGAAGTGCAATTAAGGATGCCAGCTTCTGATGGTGACCTTGAAACAGAACTGATATGCCAGAGGGAAAACTGTCAAACTTCGGAAGAGATAAGTAAGAAAGGGAAAACTTAAATTATCGATTGGATATGCTACAAAAGGCATATGAGACCTGATAACCAAAATGGTGAGACAACGACTTGATTTTCAGGAGGAGCCGTTGTTTGTGGATCATTCCAGGGGAATTTCTGGTGGTGGTCTAGGAGAAGTATCCCAGACTATGGGAACACGTAAACACAAAAAAACAAACAAAAAATTCATAAAAAAAGATAATGTGATATTGGATAGTATATATGGGGTTTGTTTTTTTCTCCTTCCCTCAGCGTGGGGTGTGTGTGTGTGTGTGTGTGTGTGTGTGTGTGTAGGAGTTCGCGTACGTTTGTGTGGATAGTAGAGTTTGTGTTTGTAAAAATCTGTATGGGTTAGGGTAAGTTTATGTGACTAGTATATTGGTTTTTTTTTCCTCTTCCGGTGTGTGGATAGTCGATATTGGGGTTTTTGATAATAACTATTGGGTTTGTTCTTTGCTCCTTCCCGCGTGTGGATAGTATGTATGGGGTTGTTGTTTTTTTTCTCCTTCCCGTGTGTGGATAGCATATTTAGGGTTTGTTTTTTTCTCCTTCCCGTGTGTGGATAGTATATATGGGGTTGGTTTTTTTTCTCCTTCGCATGTGTGGATAGTATATTTAGGGTTTGGTTTTTTTTCCTTCCCGTGTGTGGATAGTATATTTGGTTTTTTCTATGTCCGAAACGCAACACACTATTAACATCCGGTACCAGACTGTGCATTTACCATATCCGGGTCTGGTTCTGAAAACCTTGATTGGATGCACAAAATCATTACCAATTCGGTACGTCATATGAACACATTTTAAGAACTATTAACTTATTTTTCCGTGTAAGATTAGTTTGGGAAATGGGATTATGTGAGTTAGAGATTATGTGAATTAGGACAAATGGAACACTGAAGTTGATTTTCACATGCAATTTTACACTGAATCTATTGCTGTCATTTCAACATGCTTCATCAAACATATGTTCTGAGAATTGGCAGTTATTATATTACACCATTTTTAGCACTTAATCTTGTGAGAAAACACATACAAGCTTAGAAGTCATATAATAAACTATGTTGACTATTTATATTTGTTTTGTTTTGTGCTTTGTCATCTAAAAAAGAACTTTCGTGGCGATCACGCCATTTCTTGACACTACAATACACTGGAGAGATCTAGTAACTGAAAAAAGCGTGAACTGTCCATCTATTCCATTTTATTTGACCTTGACCATTGACACGTTACAATACCTCATTTGGCGGAGATTGCACAGAATCTCGCAAATGATTTTTGTGAACAATGCTATCTAATGCATACGTACACAATAGTGATAAAAACAAATCTTCATTTTCTAAAACAAAGGAATATGTTGTTCGTCTTGAGACATATTACAGTAAGTTGCACTTAATGGTGAATACCTCATATTATGTGTGTGTAGTTTGGATTTTGAACGAAGCTTTAAAAAAAAATTCAGTCATATGGCTACGGTGTCTGCAGTGTGACAGTTTACAGTGATGTCTAGAACTGGGGCATCAAGTCATGACCCACCCAGTCACATTATCTTGACAGAGGTCGACCAGTTATAGCACTAACCCCTTAATGCTGAGCGCCAGCTTCTAATACCGTTTATATGTCTTTAGTTGAACTCGGACTCTCTAACCACTAAGCCACAGTAGCAGTAATACGTCATCTTCAACGTCATCTTTATTTCATGATGTGTGACTCGTCATAAAGTAATTATAGACTATATGGTATGTACTGTTGGACTAGATCGATGTACAGCTGGATGAGCTTGTGAGATCTTAAACAAGTTACACAGGTCATGGTGGCGTTCTATTTCAGCAATCAGTATAATTTTGGGGAATTAGATGCACCTTTAAAAGGCGATTATTTGCTTTGTTTCACTCGTCGTCAATCTATATTATCTGGAAGGTCATTGTATAGATGCCACGAAAAATTCATACGACTAGATCGATGTTAAATTATGCGTACATTTTAGGACGAAGTAGATCAAGAGTTGTGATTCATTGTATACCGGATTGAAAGTCGTCCTCTGCGATGTACAATTAAAGCGCCAGGTGTTGGAAAAAATTGTACTACCCTGCATTGGCTAAGATTAGACCCGATATATTCTTTTCTTGACCCAGTTTTGTAGCCATTGTAAAAATTCCATTGCAAAAATAAATTCCGTCTGGATTTTTTTTTGTTTGTTGTTTTTTTTTTTTTTTTTTTTTTTTTTTTGTCAATTAAGGTGAAGAGCATTTAAAAACCAGGAATAAAAATACTTTTGTTACTAGTACTTTAGTATTTAATTTTAGAATCACAATTAATATTAAATTAAAGATCAGTAAATACGTCTATATATATATATATATATATATATATATATATATATATATATATATATATATATATGCGAATTCAATTTTAAAAGACTTAAATGCATCCAAACACTTAAACTGCAAGCAGAAAATAATAAATGGTAGTGATCACGAGTTGCGGCGTTTAAGATAGAGACAGAGAGACAGAGAGAGAGAGAGTCACACTGACCTTTGATATAATGCATTAATAAAGAACTCTCTCAGGTAAACATCGCACTTTTATATCACTGTTGTATCTTGTTCGAGACATTTAATGAAATATCAATGATTCCAAAATTAATCTTTATCCTTATTCTTAGGTATCATCTAAAACCGATGGACCACAATACCCTGGCAATAATACTGACGCACACTGCACGTTTCAATTTTACCGGCCCGAATATAGCAATATCGAAAGAGGACAATCACAACGACCACCTTAGAGGAATATGTTTTGATTCATCTCTTCCTAATTGTATCTGCAATTGCTTTTTCAATTTTCATTAATTTATTGCATTATTTTTACTGACATGACTATTTCGTTGTTTTTCCATTTACTTGAACACATTTTTTTTTCTGCTGCCGAGATAGAATTACTCGTGTACGCTTGCGGATCCAAAGCAGTAAAGTGACGTTTATTACCATGGGATACTAAGGTTTCATTCGTACAGTGGATGACGTGAAAAATAATTATCAATAAAGTAATTTTGTTTCATTTGTGCTAAACCTATTACAAAAGAAAATGAATAATATGTCTGTTTTATGTATATATCAAAACAGTTATTGACTGAGTAATATAAAAATACTTGGTCCTCTCTCGTTCATGTTTTGTAGAATGCCTTCGAGCCCAATATTTTCCAAGACTCATTTAATAACCTATGCTTACTTAATATTGCCTTTGTCCTAATGGCGTTATAAGCCAACTCGTGTCATAAGTGGTATCGTTTTGGTGTTTCGCGGCACAACAACACGTGACTGTTATATAGTATCAAGGCAATGGGAGCAAAAATATCTTGCCAAGGGTCACACCATGGTAGCCTACCCAGGCTGTCCCAATAGTAAAATTCGAACCAGCGTCCTGTCAGCTGAGAATCAGGCACGCTAGACTCTGATTCACCGCGGGCCCCCGACTTGATACTATGAGCACATTTTTTTAATGTTCATCAGCGAAACACATATGTATGTAAATTTATGGACCTGTGAATGCATGGGCTTTCATGGAGGACTTTAGTGACGCTGATGATGACAATGTAGGTGACATGGTCATTTTGGCAGAGGGTCACGTGTCAGGTGTCATACAGAAAATGGTATAACTACTGTTAGCAAATTTTACAGCGTAGATGTAAAACACTGGCGAAGCACAAGGGGTTTATGTGACATTAGCGGATATTAACAAGATGAATATCTGACTCATTGAAGTAGAAGAAGAATAAGATGATGATGAAGAAGACAAAATATATATCTGGTTGTTGTTGTTGTTGTTGCTGTTGTTGGAGGGTTTAACGCCATTTTTCAGCACACGATATGCTATACATGGCGGCCAGTATTAATGGTGGAGGAAGAACCCGGGAAAACCCCCGGAAAGAACCACCGACCCACGAGAAGCTACTGGCAAGCTTTCTCACATACTCACGCTGGCTGAATCCGAGACTCGAACCCACGCAGACAGAGGTGAGATGGCAGTGATCCGTAACGGAGAGCCCTTTAGACCACTCGGCCACTCGGGGCCCCTATACATCTGGTAATTCGTGGACTAAATCTCCAACAACTAACAATAATGACCGGCGGGAATTTTCCGTAGCGAACAATTAGACTTTATATCATGCTGGGACGAAATGTGTGAAATACAGTATATCTATAATTATTTATCTTAGGGCTGAAATGCATATACAAACTACGAACAATTCAGTAAAACCGAACAAAGGGTTGGAATTTCCCTTCAACAAAAGATATGACATTAATATATTCGAACCTGGGTAACTGACTATTTGTAGAAGACACGTAAACCCTTTGAACAAATTAGACTGCAGCAGAAAACAGTGACCTCTAATTGCACCTGTTGCTTCCGTGTGAATTAGCACTTTCATTCATTCATTTGTTCTTTCTTTCTCCAACTTTCATCTTTATAGATACTAAAGTGATTAGGACAGGAGATCATATAAATTACATTTAACTAACGTACAAATATACAAAGGTTTGATTACAATAAAAATACACAAATGTGTACCCCTCTAAAATATGTTTAAATCAATTATATTATTTACTGCATAAAAAGTTTCGAAGTTAATTAAAATATAAAATAACAAACAATATCTGTACAAGCTAAAGGTTGGTTGACAAAATTATCACTGTTTTCTGGGATATAAGTGTACAATAAGTTGAACGGTGAAGAAACAAGATTGCTTGGAACCATGATCGGTGTTATGACTCTATGGTTTTGAACTAAGTAGCAGAAGCGAGCGAAAACCAAGTTTTGTACAATTCAACAAACTTAGAATATTGTCAAGCTATGATAGTCTTGAACTGAAAGAATGCTGTTTTTAAAAACAAAATTTAGCTTTCTCTTTTAAAGACTTTACCCTTTTTTCTTGTCTTTTCTTTGGGCTGATATCTAAATACCAACATATCTTGCTCTACATCCAACTGAGACAATTACCCAGATAAACCATTACTGGAGTGTTAACGTGGAATGAATTGCCCATTGAACTTAAACACAAAGACATAATGATCCCATTCAAGAGTGCTCTTAAAACTCACTTATTTCGACTGCAGTAACAAACTTAAAGACCAAATAATGTTTCCTACCTTAAATATTTTCAGCATGTTTTTTATGTTTTCTAATTTCATGGTGTTTGTTTTTTGTAATAATATCATTATATATGTTTTTGTTATGTTATAGGTGTTGTCTAATGTTGTAAAGCGCTTAGAGCTTCTAAAGATTATGCGCTATACAAAGTCCTCATTATTATTATTATTATTATTATTAACGCCAAACAGACGGACATCATCAATCCTTAAGTCGGATGTGCTTTGCAACCGGACCAAAACAATTCCAAAACTACCCTTATCTAATAGACCAAATCTAATGAAGAGGTCGTTCTGTAATCGTGTAATAACCTAACGCGATTAATTTAAAGATGTATGCTGTATTGGCTTGTGCATTTAAATTTGTTAAAAATGTAGCAGTCGAGTCGTCCCTTTCTACATTTTTTTTTTTTTGGGGGGGGAGGAGAATGCTCTTAGAATTTAAAGACAAAAACTTGTTACATTTCAGGCCCATAAACTGCAGTTAAATCAATAAATCATAAAGCTAAATCATAAAGGCGAATATTCATGTTGCTGGAAGGAATTACGACAAAATAAGCATTATATCATGTACTGCCTACTTAATCATAAAGATGTATCCTAAATAGTCCACACCATACGGCACTCTACTTTTTTGGTTGGGGGGAGGCAGTTGTCAGCCGCACAGTGAATGCCTTGTTCACGTGCAAGAATTTTAAAAAATGGGTTTTTTCAGGTGCTAACTCAGAAAGCAAGACAGTAGACAATGTATTTCCTATTGTTTTAAATGAAATGTGATCCATAGGTATTCTGCAGCTTTCACCAATATAAAATAGTAATCTCCTTACTTGTCTCTGATTGGCTGTACACGAGAATAAGCAGGAGAAATGGCAGACCTGAAGTGTGTGAAAACACCGGTAACCAGACCATCCAGATATGAAATGTTCATGTCTTCCCTCGGGATTCTTCTTGAAAGCAGATACGAAATTATACCTCACCCCGATAATGATAATATAGCCACTGGAATGAATGAAAAGCATCTCATTAAATTCAGAGCATAAAGGTATACCACAGACAACTCAGCTACCACCGGATGAGTAGAAAAGACATAAATCCTCTAGTTCACGTTTATCTTGTCGAAACAATGGCGAATATGATCAAGTAAAGGTTTTGGGGGCGCTCACCAGTTATTATGTACTTTTGAGAGAGTAACCTACGTTAGGTGACATTGTTTGCATTTGAAACATGCACAGTAGTGATAATGTTCGCATACCTCTATGCTACTTTTTGATGAAATCTGGCCGACATTTCTTTGGATAATGTACTTGTGGAAATTGTGCATGATCAAAGTACACTGCTAACTAAAATGACTTCTCCCTTGTGCTACAAAAATCAGCATGGATTAATCTAAAGTACACTATCTTAAGAATCTTTTAAAATAGCGAAAATAACTTTTGCCAGACAAGACAATACAGCTTCTGACAGTGCAATGAATGATTTACCAATCGTATAAAATGTAAAAATGTTCTCGGCTCTTTTTACACAATGTATCTCCGAAGTTCAGGAAATTAAAATTACCAAGTGAAGCAAGCAGTTGTTTTTAAGGAGCACATCTGGAGTAAGGCCAAGCCGTATAGTCTATAACCCATATGACACCCATCAATCATACACCACAAAAAGGGAATTAAAGGTTCTTTGAACAATACCTAAGATATACATGTCTTTTTTAAACAGCCAGTATAAACAGTGAGGAAAACCGTGGAAATTCCTTTTCTTTAAAGTTTTAACCCTTTGCAAAATACGAAACTGTAGAGCGCCACTGCAGTCTGATTCAAAATTTGAGATCTACGGCATAACGAAGACCGTGCAATGGTGATTTTGGGTATTCACGTTTGTCTTACTTTTAGCTACCAAAGTGTTACATTATGCATTTTATACTTGAGAGAGATATCGTTAGCAACATGTTCCGAACGACGTTCCTCACATTCAGAAGCGTGAACGCAGAAATTCGAGTGGTGAACCAACATGATAACAGAACATGACATTGTATCGATGCCCATCAGATCTGTTTATTATTGTCGTCTTTCCAGGAAGAAGGTTTTCACAATCATTAGCATCCAACGACTACTTTGATCTGATGCGGGTCTCCGCAAATGAGTCTATTCAGTTGTGATTTGTTTCATGCAACAAATTAGCGCTAAAATTACACATGCATAAACAATTCAAAATTTATTCCATATAACATAACGACCTTGAAAATGTACACTCTGGTAAGATACTATATATCGATATCCTAACCGACCTTTAAAAAAAATGTATTCCTGTTCACTGAAATAAGGTGACATTTGATTGATCAGACATTGGCAGTACACAGCCGACAGGCCGTTCAAGCGCGTGATTCATATGCTTGGAAGCCAAGATCGTTAGGTAAAATGCCAATTTGGGTGTGAACATAATTGTGTTCAAAGCCATTTTCAACACAAGATAGGTTCTACATGGCGGTCATTATATTTGGTGGAAGAAAAACCCGGCAAATCCCAAGAAGAATCACCAAACCACAGGAAACTACCAGCAAATTTTCTCACATACCCACGCTAGTCGAGCCGAGACACGAACCCACGCAGCCAGTTTTACTTAGAAAAATTTAAGCTTTGCAAGATTATACATTTAAATGGATGCTTAAAGCATTTGTTTATCTAAGTATCAGAAATAAAATAGATATAATGTAAGAGTACACATAAAATAAAGGTCACACTGACCTTGTTATCACCGATGGATATATTAATCCGCATGACGCAATTATTATTATTATTACTTTTGTTTTTCTTGGGGGGGGGGGATAATGTTCTTAGATTTTAATGACAAACACTTGTTACATTTCAGACCCATAAACTGCAGTTAAATTAATAAATCATAAAGCTGCTACTTTGATCCGGAAAGGTGAATATTCATGTTGCTGAAAGGAATTACGAAAAAAGTAACCATTACACAATTTACTGCCTACTTAATCATAAGAATGTATCCTAAATAATCCACGCCATACGGCACTGTTCTTTTTTTTCGAGGGTGGGGGAGGACTAGTATTTACTGTACATCGCTGTTTTCAGACGTACAGTGGATACCTTGTTTATGTGCAAGACTTGAAATAAATTGGGTTCTTTTCAAGTGCATCTGTACAGATTCAACGTGGTTTATTTTGTTTGTGTTCATTTGAGAGCTAACTAAGAAAGGAGGGCAGTAGGCAATGTATTTTCCTATTGTTTTTTGACGATATGTGATCCATTCGTATACTGCAGCTTTCATCAATATAAAATATTGATCTCTTTGCTTGTCTCTGACTGGCTGTACAAAGGAACAGTCATTTAAGCAGTAGAAATGCCATATGTTCAAGTAAGGGTTTTGGGGGCGCTCACCAGTTATTATGTACTTTCGAGAGAGTGACTTATGTAATGCGAAGTTGTTTGCTTTTGAAACATGCACAATAGAGAGAATGTTGGCATACCTTTATGCTACTTTGATGCATTGTGGCTTACATTTATTTGGATATTGTACTTGTGGGAACTGTACATGATTTAAGTACACTGCTAACTAAAATAACTGTTCCCATGTCCTCAAAAAATCAGCCTGAACTAGTCTAAAGTACACTATCTTTAGCAGCTATTAAAATAGAGAAAATTAGTTTTGCCAGACTAGACAATACAGCGTCTGAAAGTGAAATTAATGAATTACCTACCATATAAAATGTAATAAAAAGAGTTATCTGATCTTTTTTTAAACAATTTACGTCTGAGGAAACCCGTGGAAATTATTTTTCTTTAAAATTCTAACCCTCCCTATGCAAAATACAAAACTGTAGAGCGCCACTGCAGTCTGATTCAAAAAACGAAATCTACGACATAACGGAGACCATGCAATGGTGACTTTGGGAATTCACGGTTCTCTATTTTTTAGCTACCAAAGGGTTGCATTTCGCATTTTATACTTGAGAGAAATATCGTTCGCAACATGTTCCGAATGACGTCCCTCACATTCAGAAGCGTGAACGCAGAAATTCGATTGATGAATCAACATGATAACAGAACATGACATTGTATCGATGCCCATCAGATCTGTTTATTATTGTTGTCTTTCCAGGAAGAGGGTTTTCACAATTATTAGCATCCAACGACTACTTTGATCTGATGCGGGTCTCCGCATATGAGTCTATTTAGTTCTGATTTGTTTCATGCAACAAGTTAACCCTAAAATTACACATGCATGAACAATTAAAAATGTATTCCATATAACATAACGACCTTGAAAATGTGCACTCGGGCAAGACACTATCTATCGACATCCTTACTGTGTTCAACGCCAATTTTCAGCACAAAATAGGTTCTACATGGCGTTCGGTATATTTGGTGGAAGAAAAACCCTGCAAATCCCAAAAAGAATCACCAAACCACAGGAAACTACCAGCAAATTTTCTCACATACCCACGCTAGTCGAGTCGAGACACGAATCCACGCTAGTCGAGTCGAGACACGAATCCACGCGGAGAGAAGTGAGAAATCACTGATCTGTAAAGGCGAGCGCCTTGGACCATTAAACCACGCGGAATTCCACTAGAGTTTACAATATCAGACAAAAATTAATAACACCTAAATATAATTACATATAATTTTATGAAAAACTTATTTCTTTAATTGAGACGTGTGCTTTTGTTGAGAAGAATTGTAAAATTATAAGCAGCAGAGGGGGTGAACAGACCGAAACTAAAATAGTACTGAATAGACAAAAACAGTTTCGGTTTACTTATTTCGACGATAAACCTTTCCATGTAGACCATAAAATAAAAAAAAATATCCCTGAACGTCGAATAATTTCTCTCGGAGAGACTCTTTGACGACCCGGGAAATGCAATAACATCCTCCCGCTGACGTTCTTGGTTTACTTTAATAAATCTGAAACTATTTCCGTGCGGGGTCGTCATTGACACGGTCGGTCGGTCCAGCCCCCCCCCCCCTCTGCTGCTCTGGGAAATGAGTTTCCAAGGAAAAACATTTTTATGTTAACGGAATTAAATCATTGATAAATAAATAATGGCAAATATCGGAGAAGCACTTACAACTAGATTGGCACGACAACGACTAGCCGCGATTAAAAAATTTCTTCCGGTTCGTGATTCCGTCAAAGAAAAATTAAAAGCAAGACAAGAAGCGCGAGTTGAGTTTGCAACATCTGCGGAGGAATTATTTAAGCCTATTACAGCAGCTACTGGTGAAGTTAAAACTGCAATTGTAGGAAAACCTGATCCTGCTGACCCTACCAAATCAAAACGAGGGCTACTTCAAGCAATAGAAGAACTTAAACAGCAACAGGCAGATGCAGGTGCCGCAGCTGATCCAGGTGCCGCCGGAGTAGTGACAGTTGCTAAGGAAACATTTATTAATAAATTTACCGAAGATGGTATTACTGAAATAAAAAATATTCCGCTTACTAACATAGATGAGCTTAGGGAATTTTCTACCTGGATTGTCTTAAATTATCCTAACCGGCAAGATTTTCTAAAACCAGGAGCTGGCTCGGGTATGACTCAAGATGAGTGGCGGGATTATGTTTATAAAGTAAACCGAGGCATTTCTCGAATAGCTAAAATTGATGATACCTATAATTTTATAAAAACTGGCGTAATTGGGGTTAATAAGGAACTAAGAGACCAACGAATGAAGGCAAAGGAAAAGGAAAAGCAGGCAAAAATACAGGAAAGGGAAATGAAAAAGCAGGCAAAAATACAGGAAAGGGAAATGAAAAAGCAGGCAAAAATACCGGCGAAGAAAACACAAGCTCTAAAACAGACCCCGCAAATGACACTGCCCGATCCAGTGCCTGAATTTTTATCGCGTGAACAAATGGGCGCTAGCGCTCCCGATGACGATGATGATTTTACCACTTCTGTTTCGTCGCCGCCGCAAACTCGGCTGTCGTCTCCCGAACAAATAGGAGAATTAATCATGAAAAAAGATAAACTGATAAGGGAACAGCTCGATCTTTCAATAAATAAACAAAAAAACAGAGGAACTGGACCAAAGCAATCCGGAAAATAAGGCTAAGCACAAAGCCGCAATTGCTGCATATTATAAAAATAAAAAAGAAATTAAAGCAATAAACAAAAAAATTGCTGAATTAAAACAACAAGAAAAAGAGAAAACAGGCAGCGGATACGACCACATCTGTCCTGATAACGTCGTCAACGATGTGTCCAGACTAGAAGTTCTCATCGAAGGAAGACGTGCCGGAAACAACTCTCCGGAAATTATAAATGAAGCCGCAGATATCTGTCAGCGACTATTTCAGCGTGGTCTTATGGATATAAGTACATACCGGGGGCTCATTGATGAACTCGCGGATGGTTACTACAGCGACTAGCAAATTTAGTTAGAGAAATAATAATTAAATAAATGATCGTGCACAATTCTCAACCTAGACACGCTAGCGTGTTACCAGTCCGCGTAGTGAACTCGCGATTACCAGTCTACAGAGCAACCTACGGAGATGGTCTCGGCGATACAGTTACTGGTTTGTTTTCAAGAATAGCCCCTAAGGTGTTACCGATTGCAAAACAATTGTCGATGAAAGCTATTGATGTTGTCAAGGATAAAGCCCTTGGATCTGTTGGTGATCTCGCCGGGAAGGCATTCGCGTCAATCAAGGATAGACTGTTACGGTTAACTCGTAGATTAAAAAAACCACCACCGGTGAAACTGGCCAGTACTGAACTTATGCCCGCGGATGTCGGTAAAGTAATAAATCAGGCTGCCAATCAAAAACTTGCAGAGCTTGTAACCCAAACACCCGAACAAATAAATACAAGCCTGATATCAGGAAGCGGATTTCGTTTTAGAAGACGATAATTTTATATAAAATGTTTAAACCTATATCTGATCCAGCGTTCGACATGGATGCACCAACACTAAAAGATGAGTCCGTGCGCGATTATCAGTATTATTCTTATGAGGCAACAGTACCTAATCAACGCGGACGAATTGAATTACGAGTCCAGGATACAAGTAGATATTTCCTGCCCGCTGAAGCATTTCTTGAAGTCACGGGTGAACTTGTAACAGATGTTGCCGCTAATACAGCATACGGAGCTAATGTTCGAGTTGGTTTTGTTAACAACGGTATCATGGCGCTGTTCAAAAGTGCTTCATACAGCATTGACGGAAGAGAAATTGAAATAATTCAGGATAATGTTGACGTTGCTACAACAATCCTGGGATTAGCGAGATACTCAGATGATTACACTAGATCAGCTGGTCCGACTATGATGTTCGCTAAGGATAATTCTGATCATCCTGAACACAGATCTGTTATTCCGGTCCAAACAGCACAAGGCACTGCTGCAGACCCGCAACCGGCTGGATTTGCGGCCAGGCCAGGTGCTGCATTTCCAATATTAAGGCCTAGTCCAGATTACAATTTAGGTTTTGCTACGCGTAAATTAATGTTATCAGGTGACCGTAGGAGATTTTCATGCGCAATTCCACTGTCTCACATCTTTGGATTTTGCAGACATGTCAGAAGGGTTATTTTTGGAGCCAATCATACAGTTGTACTTAACCGAAAAAGTGATGACGTTGACGCTATCTGGCGAGAAGACGGTGTTGCTGGCGGTAAAGTAATATTATTCAAGCTTGCTTTGTGGATGCCAGTGATGTCTCCATCACTCGTTGAAGAGCAACGGTTACTCTCTTTCATGGACACAGGCGGTAAATCACTGATATCGTGGTTAACAACATCAACAGATTCCATTCAAGGTGCCGGTCTCGGGCAGTTTACGTGGCATATATCATCACAACAGGGAATATCAGCGCCGCGACATATTTTTGTTGCACTCCAGCAAAATGCGAGGTTGACTTCCCAACTACAGAGTCATATGATATTTGACAAACTTGCTGTCTCTGAAGTTTCGCTGCGAATAAACGGACATCAAGAACCATCCGAAGATATAGTGATAGATTTTGAAAATAATCAAGTTGCGCGTGCGTATCATCGTTTGATGACATTTATGGGACGTGATCAAAATATTGATACCGGCTTGCAGATATCACAGTTGGATTTCACAACGTTGTATCCGATTTATTACTTTTCGCTGGAACATTTGGATCTAACCAAACAATCTGTCGTTGATATACACTTCAAAGCTCATGTAGGTGAGTTTCCCGCCGGCCCGCCTGCTGGTTTTAGAGCTGTCGCGGTTATACTCTCCGATAAAGCAATGCTGCTTGAAGGTGTTGGCGGACGAATGAGAGTTATTGACGCTCCAGTAGAAAACATGTAACAATTAGATTAGTTTCTGAAATATAATGTCATACAGTCACGTTAACGTCACCTTGACTTCCGGTCAAGCAAAGAAATTGCAATCGAAGAACGCAAGCACGTGCGGGACATCAATAACACTAAAACGAGATCAACTTGTTGGTGGTCCAAACAAGCTGTCGTTGACTAATACTCAGATTAAACATTTTAATAAGGCACTAACAGCAAAAACCGGTGTCCGACTTAATTTCTCTGCTGCAGCTATCAAGGACATGACTAAAACCGGTGGAATATTTCCTCTTCTCGCAGCAATACCGGCATTGATTGCAGCAGCAGCACCAGCCGTAGCAAAGGCAGCAGCACTTGGTGCAGTTGGAACCGCAGCTGGAATGGCACTAAAGAAAGCAACCGGACACGGGTACAAAAAAAAGGGGAGATCCGCTCGCGGATCAGGGCTAAGACTACCGGGAACTCCCGCATCATGGTATCCAAAAAATTTCTAACGCTGAAACACAAAGTGTCCCCGATGTTGAAGCTTCCAGCTTCTAATTTTGATTTACTCGATGCTGTTAAAAAATTGCGTATAAAACATTTCAGAGGTGTATTCATGCGAGATCAATTACCGACGCGACCAAATAATCCAGAAACTGGCATTATCAATCTCGACAACAAAGACGGTCCTGGAACTCACTGGGTTGCTTACGCGATCGATCCACGTGGAATTATCTATTTTGATTCGTACGGTTTAGCACCGCCAGTTGAGTTTCTCAGGTATGTCAGCAGATTTTTTAATGTTCCAGTGTGGCAGTCGACGCTACCAACACAAACATTAGTTGATCCGCCCATTTGTGGGAACGAGGTTTTAAATGTTCTTGATGCAATCTCAAGAAATCCAGCAACGTCTCCGCATCGAGTAGTGCATGAATATACCGCATCGAGAAATGCTTAGCATTTTCATGCTCGCATTTGAAAAACAGCAATAACAAATAATGGTAGATATTTACGGAAGACCTTTCACAAGAAAAGTCAAACCAAGCACGGATGTTGATCTCTCAAAATATGCGACCCGAGATGAAGTCGATAATCTTTTGAATATAGCTGGAGTTGACCCAGATGAAGTTGCTATTTTTCAAGACAGGCAAGGAAAACTAAGAACGAGCAACATTAAGTGGAATGATATAATTCGCAGAGTTCTTGGAGCTACCAAGGATAACTTCGTTGCATTTAGTGATGGCGGCCGGATCAAGGACTCGAATATATCAATCGCAAGCATCAAAGACAGTATTGATAAAGGTGTTGACAAGTGCGTGAAAAAAGACGGTGACACGATGACAGGAGAACTCAGCATGAATGGAAACAAAATAACCGTACTCAGAGATCCAGCCTCGAACGACGATGCAGCAAACAAACAGTATGTGGACACAGCCGACAGCGTCATAGATACCAAATTATCCACGTTACGAGCTGAGTATGATGTTCATGTGACCCAGTTTGGAAGACTTCGCAGAAACGTTCTTAACACCGTAGATGAGTTCTTCGGGAAACCTAATGCCGTCAGTATGAAACTCACCGAAATTAAGGAAACATTAGATAACGTAGTAAATGGAATTCCGCAGATAATGGAAAAATTTAATTTAATTAAAATTCCTGCCGGAGTAACCCCAAAAAACCTTGTGTGTACGATAAAATCAGGAAGGGAAACATGGTCACAACAAAACAAGACTATTACACATACTGCAGATGTTACTGGAATATACAGACTGACAGTACTCTCTGCTGTAGAATTTAAGATATCTACCAGACATGATTTAACTAGCAGGTTTTCCCGAGTTGCGTCTGTGGTGATAAACAAAAGAACCGAAGAAACTTTTACGCTGGAAGTCGAAAATCCGGAAGGATTAGCCACAGTCAATTACTGGTATTGTCTGGAATTTGTCGCCGAAACACCTTAATTGGTCACCGGGTAAAGTAATAATGGAAGCATCCGCGTATAGATACAATCAAGTCCGTGAGTGGCAATCTGAGTTAAAAACTGTCATCGACGCGACGTCCCAAAAAGTAAAAAAATACCGCAGACGCATAACAGTGTTAGACGTTATGGTTTATTCAGTATCCGCCGTTGTTGCATCCGCGGGAGTAATACTATCAGCGGTCACTCCGGTAACAGCAGTAGTCGCTGCCACGATCTCTGTTTGTGCGACCACAACCACGGCAGGAGTTTTCGGCATCATAGCAAAAAAAATATCCTCGTGTGCTAACACAAAATTACACGATTACACGACAAAATTAAATACAGCCACGACCGCATATCAGAAATTATCATCGCTGATATCATCATCGTTAGACGCGCAATCCAGCGATGCTGCGTTGATATCAGATTCTGAATTCAAACTAATGTCAGATGCGTACAATGACTATTTGAAAACTAAACAAATAAATAATGTCAATAGAACTGCTTCAACAAATAGTCACAAACACAACACCGGTAAGGACCACAATGATCTCAGTGTCCTCGACGAAGCCAGAATTCGGTATTAATTTTCGAACTCCAATTCGGGTGAACGAAATCGCGTTGGCAAAGCTCAGTGTGTATCACAGCTGGCCCAATATCAGGTCGGCATCATTTGGTGGTCTGCAGCCGAATAATTCATTTGTGTTCGGGAGACCCAGCGCGGACCCACAACAACGTGAACTTGAATGGGATACAATTACGCTACCCACTGGGAGTTATCAGATCGAAGAAATCAACAATGAGATACAACGCCAAATAAAACGAATCACCGGCAAGGAAGCCAAAATATCTATAGCCGCGCACGAACCAACGCTGTCTGCGGTCATTGAAATCTCAACACCCGGATACGCCGTGGATATTTATAGCAGCTCTCTTCGAACAGTATTAGGATGGCCACGAGAACGACCCGAACCTGAACCGGGCCCACCACCACCCCAAAAATCAGATTTCGAGACCGTTAAGCAAGACCCACACGACCTCGTCGGGGATTATTTATTATTTGCAGATAAATTAATATCCGGAGAAGCCTGGTTTTCAACATCACCTAGAATTCCCGTAGATATAATAGAGGCAGCTTTCACGAGCGGGGAATACCGTCAATACCAGCCAGAAGATATAGAAGCTCATTTTTTTAATCCGATCAAACAAGCACATAAACAACAGCTAGAACTGTTGCGAGTATATTTTCAAGATTATATTTCTGATTTAACAAGTCCTGGAACTGCAAGCAGTTCTCGCGATAAAATTATCACAGCCATAGAAAAACTAAACAAACTCGCATCCGCGATGGAAATTATAAATCAAAAAATAATTCAGAATCTACTGAATCTCAAGGGCGATTACGGAAACGAAAAAAGATCGAATTTTGCATCCCAATTTGGTATTCCCGTGGAGAAGATTTCAGAATTTACACTTCCTGGATATAACGCGCACACGCTGAGAAAATCGGTCTCTGATCTTGTCGCGAAATCTTTCGAAGATATTCTTGCCGCGTACACGCGAACAAAACCACAACCTGTTATTCTCAAGCACGACAACAGCACTACCGGGGACGGCAGACACATCTCCGTCGGGATCGTAAATATCACAGATGTTATCGCGGTCAATCTTGTATGTGACGTCATCGACGGTAGCTACAGCGCATCAGATAATACTACGGCGACGCAGGGGTTTATCCTGTATACGTTCACACCAAAAGACCCCCCTGGTTTTCTGATTGTGCAAGAACCAATCAATGTGGTCTATCTGCGGTGTCATACCGTGTGGTTGTCAACGATAAATTTCAAACTCACCGACCAACGGGGAAATTTGTTGGACCTGCGTGGCGAGACTGTCTCCGTGAACTTACTGGTGAAATCCTAAAATGCCCCCGAGCGTGGAAACTCGAAGAGTTTCTCGTGCTAGCATCGTTGGAAACGCTAGCGTTTCTCACGCATTTAAAAAAAAACGGTTGTATATAATGTATGAATACATTCACGCACGAGTTCATATTCATGATAAGCAAATTCTTTACGAGGCAATAAAAACCGCATTTGGAAACTCAAAGAGTTTCTCGGGACAGCCCCCAGAACAGTATTTCCCCGTTAAAATAATCGTTGACGTGTATGGCAACGAAGACTTCTTGTTAACTCCGTCACAATTGACTTTGTTACAGCAAAATCATATGATCACAGCTTGGTGTCAACGAGAACAGATTATGAACTATTCTCATTGTTGTATTGATGCGCCCGCGCTCGAGTTAATCCTGAAAATGTAAAACATTTCGAAAACTCTTTGAGTTTCACACTCTGAAATTGGAAACGCTAGCGTTTCTCTGGCGATGCTAGCATGAGAAACTCTTTGAGTTTCCACGCTCGCGCAAAAAAAAATGTATTATTTTTTTTTTACCGTGAAAATGTACAAAGCGTGAGACACTTTCAGTGTCAGAACTCGAAGAGTTTTCGAAACTCAAAGAGTTTTTGGCGATGCTAGCATCGCTCACGCATAGCGTTTCCACGCACTTATACTTCGTCGACGGAGTCACAAACACTAGTACCCGTAGGCGCTTCCGTGTCAGAACTCGAAGAGTTTTCGAAACTCGAAGAGTTTTCGGAAGTGTTAGCGTTTCCAAGATTCTTTATGTGACCTTGTAGCCGTCGTACCCTGGTGTTGATTAATTTTCGAGTCTCATATTGTTGTGACAATCCAAGCCTGATCTTCTCAACTGCGCCGCACAGTGGAACGAATTCAGATACCTGATCGTCAGTTATCGACGCAAGTGACCCGTAAACGTAATTCTGTATATTTTTAATGAACCTATAACACGCGGCGAGATTGTTCTTGCCGGCGCGCTCATTCAACGATTCAAAATCTGACATAATTGTTTCAGCGTTTAGTAAAATATTAAAACCACGCTGTTGCAATTTTTCGAGTTCAACAATTATGACATTTATGTTTTCGTGATTCATATTATTATATTTTTTATATTTTTAAATTGCATGAGAGTGTTTACGAGTTATCGTCGAGGATAAGCTGTATGTAGGAAAATGAAATATATTGTTTGAGCTTTTTTGAAAATGCTGTTTTGTAGATCCCATTTGCGACTCGTTGTACCGAAGGTTGACAAATACCGAAATATTTGCCAGCTGCGGCCATTGATTGAAATATCATTTCTTGGCCCGTCTCTGTATTTCGAGACTTAACAGCCCGTTTTCCAACTGTTTTACAATGACCTGTGTTACCCAGTAAGCAGTTCTTGCGTTGCGTGACCATCCGAAGATTGTTTATGGCATTATTGGTCGGATTCCCGTCAACGTGGTCAACGACAAGACCCTTAGGGATCAATCCATGGAAACATTCATAGACGAAACGATGACAGAGATAATCTTTTCCTCCAGCATGGAATTTTAGATAACCGGTATTGGATACCATACCGATTGGTTTCCGTCGCCGGCAGTGTCTGACTGTACCATCGTGTGACGCTTCATAATTTGGAATAGTTGGATGTGGAACAAATTCTTGTTCGGGAACAAATTCTTGATTCATTATACTATAAGCAAATCATTTGTCTAATTCATAATTTGTCTGAAAACTTATTTATGTAATCACGCTCCGAGAGAGTGTTCGAGGCTGGATATTTTTTATCATAATACCGTTTTAGTTCTCGATAGCGTTTTCCACCACACGCTGAACATAATTGCGTTTTTCCTCGTACTCCAATGCCGCATCTGATACACGGTATCGGTCCTAGACTCCCGCCGCGGACCTGTTGAGCATGTTGTCCACAGTATTCGCCTCTGCAACGTCTGTTACACGGCGCTGATGAATTTAGTTTAATCCACTTGCATGAGAAACTCTTTGAGTTTCCGTTCATATAATATATTTGTCTATTTAAATACTTGTCTTAATTATAATAATGAGTTTTGAAAGACTATCCAGAATAAAACCCGCAGGCGGTCGATTCGATCTTGACCGGTTAACCGCTGATCCACGACGAAGAGAGTTAGCAACGGTAATTGGTGTTATCAAGAACGCCAAAGAAGAGTTTCGTCGTGATGGTGCCGCACACACGTGGTCTTCGTATAAAATTATCCCCGACGCGAGCGTTATCATTGATGCTACCATGAACGATACAATCGCGCGTAACATAATTGGGTATCTCGACGATAGAAGATATTTCATACAGATAAAATTTATTGTTGGAGTCGACGATGGAAAGTGGATTATCAGAGACAAACTAGACCCTGTTCTTGATGCCAGAGGCGTTCGTGGAAAAACCGTTCTGTTAAGTAAAGACTCAAAACCGGGAGTACTTGTTGGGATTGATATACCATATTATGCCAGAGCGTATCCTGTGACCGCAGTCATTTATGGAATTTATCCGATGAAGAAACCAAGCGTTGATAAACTCAAACCGATGAAGGTGTCGCCGTTGACAGAGTCAAAGATGAATTGTGTAGCTGAGCGAGTAATGGAACATTTTAAAAATGCAATGCGAGGAAACGGCCTAACACCGCTAAGACAAACTAAAATAACAGCGTGGGCGACACGAGTAGCGGATAAAGGAGCGTCAATAAATGATGTTGCTGAGCTAGAGCGATTACTAAGATTTCCTATAACGGTTTCATCGTTAACCGGTGAGGTATTGTATAAGTCAAAATACAATTCCCGTGGAACATCAATAACTATTATCGATCATAACAGTCACGCCTGGACTGACTCGGTTAGGATATTCCCGCGAGACCGTGTTGTGAAGTATTATCCGGAATTGCCGAGCGGAACCGCTAACGGGGAGAGTGCGAGGCACTCCATGTTTGATTTTATTTATCAGATAAGTAAAACCGATCCAGTGTCTGTGTGGTTATTCAGAAGTACCGAAGATGGAGAATATGATCAGTTTGTGAGACCCGACGGGGAAATATATAGAACAACGGCGTTACAGCAGGAAATGAAAAAACTCGCAGAAAAATATCATGCGGGCAACACTGATACATTACTGACACACTGTTTTACTGTCCCGGGTGTTGCCGCACATGTAGCCCGGGAACGAAATTCATGGAGACCAACTCCGAAAAGTTTTCTTGCGGATATCCAACAGAGCTGTGTTGAATACGGACACGGCGGTTTGTGGAATACTCGATATGATCACCGCGGTATGATATCCGTCGACATGACGGCGTGTTATCCAGGAAGTTTCCTTGGGCGTGGAGAATGCAGCGAATATTTTAAACGGTTTGGCCACGTTACAAACTCGATGACAAGAGTTGCTGTAAACGGACCATTGCCTGATTTTGACTTGACCGGATTTGCTTGTGTGTCGTCGTTTAAATTCGCTAAGGATTTACATCCTGTGTGTTATGTTTGGTTTGGCAGACATTTCGTTGAGAAGCGATGGGCACCGATAGTGTTATTGCGATACATGCTTGACAGTCGAATACTGTTGTCGCTGACGGTCAGCGAAGCGATTATATGTTATTGTCGTCAAACCGAAGTTTGGTTGCCAACTCCAACGCGGGTTACGTTAGAAGAAGTCATCGAAGATTGGTCACGAGAACATCCAGAAACTTCTATCAACGCTATCATCAAGAAAGCTCCTGAAGTACTTAAAAACAAACTCAGAAATGACGAAAGTACAGCAAAAGATCTAGGACGAAGAATAATAGGGAAATTCACTCAAGGTGGAGCGTATGATCATAAACAACATCACAGTCGATTAATCATGGACAAGACTGAATTGGATCTTGTTGTCGCTGATGCAGCCACGAACAGCATGTTCTGTAACCGCGAAGATGTGTTTCTGTCAAACGGGGAAAAACTAGGGACTGTTTTTAGTTATATCGACGGAGAATCATCTCAGTACACACATTTGAGATCTTCGATGCTAGCTTATGTATCCATAAATTTGTTGTCGATGATTAATAGATTCCCTGTTGTCGCAGTGAGAGTTGCAACGGATTCATTTTATATTGATAAAAAACACTCAGCGCTGTTGGATAATGTTATATCGGATGATCCATCGTGGGGCTCGTGGAGAATAAAGAATGAAATGTTACAAGGATATTGTGAATCAGCTGACGTTGAAATCAAGGATGAGTATCGCAGCGCAGAAATGCCTTCGACGTCGTTGTCGCCGCCGGTGCACGATCCTGTTACAAGACACAAAACAGTTTATCTGAACGGGCCTGGTGGTTCTGGTAAGACAACTCGGGCGATTGAATTATTTCGCGGTTCTGACTTGGTCGTGCTGACTCCCACACACAGACTTGCCAGGGAGATGAGGCAACGGGATGTTAACGCGTGCACGTATCACAGTTTTTTCAAATACAGCGGCGGCACGTGGACACCTGAACGAATGGGTACGAAATATATTCCCGAGAAAATAATCTGGGATGAGATAGACACTGTGCCGTTAGATATATTAAAACAGTTTCTGGATTGGTTGCTAAAGAAAAATACCGCAGTGGTGATGTGCGGCGATCATGGTCAACCACCGCCATTTACAGGTGAATCTCCACACGAGTGGTTGAAAACTTTTGTAGATTATTATGAGGAAATAACTAACGATCACAGATCACTCGATGAAACGCTGAAAGAGTTTAAGGCGTTGATCAGGCTACAAACCAATAAAGTCCAGTGTGAGATAATGCGTGAAATAATTCCAGAGACGGAGCTGAGCGACTTTTGGGAAACGTGGAAACCAGGTGATCTCATAGTGGCAAGTAGAAAGATAGTCAGGGACACACTTCAGCAGCGGTTATTTCAGTTACATCAGAAGAAATTTCCCATGCTGGCAGTGCCGTTGTGTTATAGACCAGCTGATACGCGATTGCAGAATATTGACGTTGATATTCCAGGGCGCCTGACTGCGTCGGGGGTGGAGAAACAGAATTTAGTATTGAATGATATTGTCACAGTTGATGTTGATGCTGTCGAACAGGCACTGAAAATGAGCAAATCCCCGTGGACGCTAGGATACGCTATGACCATCCACAGTTCGCAGGGACTAACTATTTCAGATACAACAGTTTGGATTGTTGATGATCGCATCGAGTGGTCAAATTTAGTTTATTTAGCCGTGTCAAGAGTAAGAAGGATAGCTCAGTTACAAAGAATTGTATTAGATGATGTTGTCAACGACAGCATCAACAGATCAATCGTTGATGATACAATAAGAAAGAAATTAGCCGGTTACAAACAGAGCGACAAAAAAAATGGTAGAGAGTTTGATCTCGACGAAACACTCATTATACAATTACAACAACAGCAGAATAATCACTGTGTGAGTTGTAATTGTTTATTGCTGTGGCAGTATTCGAAAAACGACCCAAGACAATTTACCGTAGATAGAATAGATAGCAGTCGTGGTCATACACGTGAAAATGTGATGTTGACCTGTCTTGAGTGTAACCGACGCAGAGGTGTTGCTGCAGTTATTTAAGTGATCGAGGTGGTAATTGTGTATCCGTGGGAATCACCTGAAGTTGCTCGCGGGTGAATCCACGCTGAGGAGCAGTTGAATCTAATCTGTAGATTGCGTTTCTCCCAGTTGATCTTGTTATGCTGGATATCTTATGTGTAGTAACACTCCATGTGGGATCGGTTGCTCTTTTTTTTCCTCCTTCTAGTTCGCCTGGTTCGTATAAATACCTAACGGTGACATTACCCAGCAGTGGGAACGCTAGCGTCCCTGGCTGCGTTGAAACATATCTGCGTTCGACGCCGGGTATATATTTTTTTGTGATTGCATTTACAGGTCTCATGTTTGTTGTTCTGGTAATTTCATTATTCAGCGCGGCTATCACGTTTGGCAGTCTTGCAACCCATTCACGAGATCTCGTATCGTAAATGAATTCCCTCGCGTACTGGTATCCGAATAATCTCTCAGCGAGTGTTCTATTAAATCGCTCAACAATTGCCTGATCCCGATGAATTTCAGTATGTCCTCGTCGTATGGTAACGTTATGCTGCTTTGTCAGTGATGATACCGCGCCCTGAAATTCCTTGCCAGGATCAACTTGTAATAATCGTGGCCAGTTTAGAGGTCCTCGTTGATAAATTCGTTTAAACGCAGAGGCGACTTCGGACGCTGTTTTAGTCGCTAACGGTTCTGCTTCTTTGTATCTACTAGCAACATCAACTACTGTTAGCGCGTATTTGTATATTTTTCTACGGACAGTATCATGAGGCAGGAATAGTATGTCAGCCTGATGAACTTCATTGGGCACACTAACATCAAAATGTGCAAAATTGATTTGTCGAGGTGGTGGTAGGTAGATTTGCCATATTGCTTGTTTTGATAGCCAATTTTTGGCAACCTTGCGTGTTACTTTTGCTGCGCTGGCGAGTTTATTAATTGCTGAGTTACCTCTCCAGTATCCGGCCGGGGAATAATAAATCGCTTGCATTTGCATTTTTATTAATTATCCAGCACCTAATGCTAATTTAGATTTCATCGCTGATCTTATTAACCAGTTGGCGAGTGACTCCTTAAATGATTTATTTTTTATGGCGCTTAGTGCATGAATTAATTTCACATCCGCGATATGCCTGTCTTGTAGATCTTTACTTAGATAAGCAACATCATGTATGTGACACGCTGCGTCGATAGCGTTTATCGGATACTCTCCCGGTTTTGGTTTAGATTGTTCATCAAGTCTGATATCTAGTCGGGTCCCTGGACCGCAGTAATTGTATCCCGGAAGATGTTTTTCTCCTGGATATTTTGCCCAGGGAGTTCCGGGGAGCTTTCCAAGTTTGGCTGCAATGTCACCTCCTCGCTTTTTTTTTGAAATCTAAATTTTTTTGTGCCACATCGCGCACACTTACCAGAGAGTGCTTGTCTGTTATTTTTTGTTGTAATGGTTGTTATGTCGTTTGTAGGGGTTCGTGCCTTGCACTTTACACAATATAAATCCATAATTATTATTCTTTATATACAAATGGAGATCACTGATTTTTCTGCGACGCGAAGGAAAGAACCAGTCAAGCATAATTCCGTGCTACCAAATTCTATCAGAATGATCATCATAGGACCGTCAGGATCAGGTAAAACGCAACTGCTACTGAACATGATAATGAAGTGGATGAAGTGGGATAAGCTGTATTTGGTAGCACCATCTGTAGATGATCAGCGATGCTATAATGTTATAAAAGATTTTAATGAGAGTGCAAAAGCGCTGAGTGAAGACGGCGACGAGGATGTTGTTGAATTTATAACTGATATTGAAGAAGCTCCGTCCGTGGAAGACCTTAACGGGGAAATAAATAACCTAGTAGTGTATGATGATGTGATGCTGGACAAGCAAAAAAATCCTGCAAGAATATTTTCCCGGGGTCGTCATAAAAACACTGATGTGATTTATGTTACTCAACGTTACACACAAATACCAAAAGTAATCAGGGATAACTGTAATCTTCTTGCTGTGTTTAATGGAGTTGATGTTCATACGCTGAGAAATATTCATCAAACCTGGTGTAGCGGCGATATGGACATAAATAAATTCAAAAATTTCTTTAGTCGCGCTCAAAGAACCCCGCACGGATTTGTAACAATAAATTTACACGACCCGCGGACACGATACCGTATCGGACTTGATACATTGTATGGTTAACATAAAAATGTTTTTCCTTGGAAACTCATTTCCCAGAGCAGCAGAGGGGGGGGGGCTGGACCGACCGACCGTGTCAATGACGACCCCGCACGGAAATAGTTTCAGATTTATTAAAGTAAACCAAGAACGTCAGCGGGAGGATGTTATTGCATTTCCCGGGTCGTCAAAGAGTCTCTCCGAGAGAAATTATTCGACGTTCAGGGATATTTTTTTTTATTTTATGGTCTACATGGAAAGGTTTATCGTCGAAATAAGTAAACCGAAACTGTTTTTGTCTATTCAGTACTATTTTAGTTTCGGTCTGTTCACCCCCTCTGCTGCTTTATATAATATTCAAGTTTTTGTATCGATTAACCTTTTGGCAATAAACTTGCTTTTTCATTCCAACATCGCGACCACTTTTTTATTCACTATTCTTTAGATCACGTGTTATTAGGATTGAAGCACTAGAAATACACAGGAAGTGACACTTGGATGTCGAACCCACCTTAATGTTGGGTGACCTCTTAACATCCACGTGATGCGCTGCTGCTCCAAGTCTAGTTACACATTTGATAGCTTTTACCTTGTTTAAGCATTCTCCAGCTGTTAAATTAACATTTAACAATATATGCCTGGGAGTTTATGACATTGCCCTCTACAAATAAGGATAGGGGTAGAATAGGCACAATAGCATATGTCGTAAGAGGCGACTAATGGAGACAAGAGCTGAGATGGTGCAGTGCCTAAAATGTCGGTTTCACGAACTAAAGGTGTGGGTCCTGAGTCGGATATCGCGGTGTATCTTTGGGTTATACGCTTTATTCTGATTGCGTCGGCACTAAAGAAGCTACTTGTGTTGCTGTCCCGTAAGAAAAAACAAAACACCAAACCAGTCCGTATATTCAATTCGGCACCCAACTAGCTCAGGTAAAGGATTGCAAGAAAACACGGTACTTTGAAGTAGGGTGAGCAGCATTAGGTCAGTTGATAGAGCGTCGGACACGTAATACAAGGGTCACAGGTTCAATACCCGCCTGTTCCAACCTGGGTCGGCTGCTTTGTTGTGTTCTTGGGAAATACATTTAGCTCACATTTTCTCTACTTGATAGACAATAATGTGTAGGTGTCATTAAAGCCAACAAACTTTTGAATAGATCTCAGTTTTCGTCAGGTTGGGGTTTCATACCATGTGTATGGAATGTTTTAACTCTATCAAGTGTCCTGTTTTAAAAGCAGTAGATCAGTCTAATGTACTTTCATTCGAATGTCTTCAGTTGATAAATTTCAATTTTCACCGACTCATTTCTGGAAGTTATTATTAGTTAGTACGTGTAACCAGTTTTACTTAGGAAAATTTGAGCTTTGCAAGTTTATAAATTTAAATAGATACTTAAAACATTTGTTTATCTAAGTATCAGAAATACAATAGAATGTAAGAATGTACATATGGACACATACGTAATGAATGTGTTAAAAGTTATGTGAAACGTGGTATTTTCGGTAGATGAGAGAGAATGCACGTATGTGATGACTGTGTTACAATGTATTTGAAACGTGGTAGATGTGTGAGAGAGAGAGAGAGAGAATTGCCTGCCTTTTGATCTTTTTCAGACTAGTAACTTTATTCACTGTCCCATCGTATAACCGTATTGCACCTTACCTAATACAGGGCTAACCAAATGATGGTCTCCCTGGTGTTAATGTCGACAACTGAAATACTGTACTCACTTCAATAACAACACATCACGTCATGGATTGTAAAACTTGGTGAGCCATGTTCATTACTGACTGTTAGTATGTATTCTTCTGTTGTATTGTCACTAGTACTAATATTAGTACCCCTACTCCTACCTCGTGGACGGGGTATTAACATAAGCATATATGTGTCATTGGAGCAAGCCAGCACTCTATTAGCCTAATCTCAACAATTTGAACATATTCGTTGCATAAGATGAAATAAATTGAGTAGTCCTCTTATTTAATACCGGAAGTATCGCAAATCATTGTAGAAATAGCTGTAAAATTTCAGAAGTCCCGAGGAAATTTAGGTATATAAAAGATCTATTAGTAAAGTACAGGGATATGAAAAAACCATGGGGAACAAATAAATATAAAACATATGAATGGATAAGAGAGGATGTTACCAAAAATTTAAGATGTAAAGTAGAGCTAGAAAATTATTGAACTAATTGGAACAGAGCACGGGGGCACTGGGCCAACATCAACTCACCAAACATACAGAGCCTAATTTTTAAATATATGCATAATGCATGGCTCACTGGGGAAGTAGCCTTGAGATGGCATATGATAAGGGTGATACCGAAATCTCCAATGTGTAAAAGGGCCAACTTTACAAAATATCGTGCGATGGCAAAGTGCGAGGCTAGAAAACCCGAAAGAATAGAACTCATTATAGAAATATGCAAGAGAGAGAGAGAGAGGTATGAAGGAACAACATATTGTTTCTTGACGAGAACTTAGAAGAAAAAAAACTCATTATAAAGATAACAGATTACATAGCTGAAACGATGATGGCCTATGGTCACGTGATCACCTTTAAAAAAACAACCTGACGAAAAAACATCAGAGCAAAGGGGGGAGAGAGTGGGAGACGGCTTCGGTTTGCAGCCCGAGTAGGAGTGTGCACCGGCCCGTGCGCGGACTGGAGCCTTGAACTCATCTCTCACCTCAGGGCAATAAATAAAAGTATAACATTGTTTTGTTTGTTTTTGTTTAGATCATCATCAACAAGACCGGAGCCGGGTGGGTGGGTGGAAGGCTTCGTTTGCAACCCGAGAAGTGCAGTGTACCAGCCTGAGCGCGGGATGGAGCCCTGGCTTCATCTCTCACCTCAGGGCGACAAACTAAGTAAATTAATCAAAACAATCTAAGTTCCTTCGGTGCCTCAAAAATGAATAGAAATATAAATAATCAACATATATAATCCCATTATTGATACACACACACCTTTATTATTATTATTATTATTATTATTATTATTATTATTATTTAGAGGGAAACAGGGAACCTACATATGAAAAAAGTATGAGGTACTGAATGTCTCTTTTTGGAGCAGTTTACGAATCTCCTGGAGTATGGAAATTCGATAGGCGGCAACCTGATTATTCTTGGAGATTTAAACTTTCACTTTGCCTGTCCCGGAAACCCAAACACAACAAAACTCCTGGATTCCATTAATGTTTTCAACCTCAAACAGTCAGTTAACCAACCCACCCATAATCATGGTCACATTTTAGACTGGATTCTTCATAGACCTGAAGATAATATTCTACGTTTCTCCCTGGTATCCCACGAACTTGCATCAGATCACCTCTGCATTATATGCCATCTTGACGTATCAGTCCCTAACCTTCCACCTTTATTTGCTACTAAGAGAAACCTCCGTATGATAAACAGAACCAAAATAATGCATGACAACCAAGCAAACCTAACAACTTGCCTAACTCCTACAGCAGAACAACTCGATAACTAGCTGCGTTCATTGCTCGACAAACATGCCCCAGCTACCAAGTGCAGAGTATCAATTCAAAAGTGTTCTCCGTGGTATAGCAGTGTTAGGGACCAGCTTCGCACTGCTAAAAGAGACCGCCGTAAAGCTGAGAGGCTTTGGCTTTCCACCAGGTTCACTATTCATAAGCAGATCTATGAAGCCGCTCAGAAGAACGTCACAAACATAGTCCATGCAGCGAAATCAGCCCACTACAGTACTAAGATCATGGAAAGTTTCAGCTGCAAAGAGCTCTTCGAGATTATTAACAAGCTAATGTCAAGGAACAAATGTACACCACTTCCAACTACCTTCTCTCTAGTCGACCTTCCGTAGCTGTTTGCAAATTTCTTCCGTGACAAAGTACAAACCATTAGAGATAAGCTTGACAACACAATTTCAATTGACTCGTCGTCACCAAACAGTTGGGATACAGAATTTCAGCGGCGACCATTAGCAGTATTTGAACCCGTCTCTATGGATTTAGTACTTATAATCGTGAAGAAGAGTGCACCAAAGTCATGTGAACTTGATCCAGTTCCAATATCACTGCTGCTTGAGTGCTTAGATCCAGCATTGCCTTCACTAACTGATGGTATTAATACCTCTCTCTCATCCTGGGAATTCCCATCATTTTTCAAAACTGCCAGTGTAAAGCCTCTGCTGAAAAAACCAACACTCGACCATAGCGATTTAAAAAACTACCGCCCAGTTTCTAATCTCCCATTCGTATCAAAATTCTTAGAAAAGGTTGTTCTATCCCAGCTTGTATCTCATCTGAATTCAAACAGTCTTTTTAGCAATGTACAATCTGCATATCGCCCTTGTCACAGTACTGAAACTACTCTTCTAACAGTAGTTAATGACATTCTCGCTGCTTTGGATAGCGGAAAGATTACAGTCCTCACCCTCCTTGATTGTCTGCAGCATTTGACACAATATACCATGATATATTACTTCACCGTCTCCAGCATGTATTTTGCATTCATGATACAGCCTTACTGTGGTTCAAGTCCTACTTGGTCAACAGGACACAAATTGTGTCTGCAAATGGAATACACTCCAGCCCAGTTAATCTATATTGTGATGTTCCACAGAGGTCTGTTCTTGGACCTGTTCTCTTCATTCTATACACTAAGCCGCTCTCAAGTGTCATAGATCATCATCCAGTGTCTCACCAATTGTACGCTGATGTTACCCAAATATACAAATCTAGCCACCTGACTGAAGCTGATGATACCATCCAAGGTGTAGAGATGTGCATTTCTGATGTGAAATCATGGATGACACGTAACAAGCTGTAGATGAATGATGATAAAACTGAGGCCATTCTGATCTCAACACAAAGACTTTCTCAGTCACATCCTTTACCTCAAACAGTAAATATCAGTAACACCAACATTAAATTCACACAGTCAGTACGAAACCTATGTGTCACTCTGGATAGTACTCTCACGTTGCACTAACATGTCATGAACATATGCAAGGCTGCATATCTTGAGCTGAGACGCATCAGCTCCATTCGCAAATATCTTTTAGTTGATGCCACTAAAACACTTGAATGTTCATTAGTACTTTCAAGACTGGACTATTGTAACTCAATTATGTCTGGTTCATCTCAATATCTACTTCAGAAACTTCAAAAAGTTAAAAACACAGCTGCTCGGATCATACTTAGAGTACCACGATCAGAGCACACCTCCCCGCTGCTCTGCACCCTAAACTGTCTATCCGTTCGATCCAGAATTAAACACTAAATTTGTTCTCTGTGCTACGGTTCACTGACGGACTCCAGTCCAACATACCTATCCGATCTCACCCATGTGTACACACCAGCTAGATACTTACGCTCGTCTTCTGACAGTCGTATACTCATTATTCCCACTACGAAAACGAAGTTATATGGACAACGTTCTTTTGCATACCAGGGCCCAGCAGCGTGGAATGAATTGCCCACTGAACTTAGACACAAAGACACAGTGATCCCATTCAAGAGTGCTTTAAAAACTCACTTATTTTGACTGTAAGAACAAACTTAAAGATCTAATAATGTTCCCTACCTTAAATATTTTCAGCATGTTTGTTTTTGAATTTCATGGTGTTTGTTTATTGTAATAATATCATTATATGTTGTTTTTTATGTTATAGGCGTTGTCTAATGTTGTAAAGCGCTTAGAGCTTCTAAAGATAAGGCGTTATACAAAGTCCTCATTATTATTATTATTATTACGCGAAGTGAACAGGCCTGAGAAAGAGCCCCAGAAAAAAAAACTCGTATGTAGGACACGCGCAAGCAGTACACAGACTCATGGGAATGGATAAAAGTTTAAACTAAGAATACAGTATTACCCGTACTAATTTAGGGAACTAACAAACATTTTTTTTATCTGATTTATTTAGAACCTTTGGAACAATTTTGCTTTTCTTTTAGATATTGAAAATGAGATTTAATGAAATATAACTTTCAAGAAGAAAGACTAGGCGTGCCCGAAATTTAAGAGAAGCATAAAGAAATGAAGGAAATGTGGCTCCTTAAATACGGCACGGTCTTCTCACCCTCGAAATATTTGAGGAAGACTGAGAAACGCCCCACAGTGAACAAGCACATAACACAATAGGATTTTGTTTTGTAAAATGTTTTTTATTAAAAGCACCGTTTCTCATTTAAATTCTTTTAAAAAAATCCCAAAAGAGAGTTTTCTAAATTACAAAAATTCAGATTTTGGACTGAGTGAATGGACATTGTCCAAAACTAAAACAAAATAAAATAAATAATGATATATTTCCAAGATAAGACAGATGGGGAATATAATTTGATCAAAGTTGCCATCCTGACAGACAAATATATAGCATACATACAATATAGCATCACACGTATAGCATACACAGGACTTATGAGATCTCTGGCAAAGATTAATCAAAATATAAGGGACGGGAATCCGAAATGGGAGATTAAATTCCAAATTGGATGAACAACCCTTTAGAATACACTAGGGAACAAAAACATACATGTTCAAAATTTAGTTTGAAATAAATTTTTGATCTAAATTCTTAAGAAAAAAAAATCCAACATACACACCTGAGGGGGACACACATGCACATAAAAACACTTTTTGAGGAATTTTTTTTTTTGGGGGGGGCATCTGTCTGTCACCCCCCTCCCAAAAAAAGATACTGGTACCGAGAATGCCTAAGGTAAACCACACCATGAACTGATTTATGTTACCATCTTGTTCTCTTTTCATATCACAATTTGCTACAAAAATAAGACTCCAATACCGCTTGTTTCAGGGGTGGGGCTGTTAATTTTTGTTTGTTTGTTTTTTTGTTGTTTTCTTTTTCTTTTGTTTTGTTAATCTCTTTTAGTATTTACACAACTATCGAGGTATGCAATTTGTAACATATTTAATCATATTTACTCGTTTGTTAGTGTTGTTGTTTAGCTTTGGGTTTAACGCCATTTTTCAGCGCGATAGGCTATAGATAGTTCCCGAATGACGTCATCAGCCGCCATATTTGTGATCAGCTGGCAGATTTACCGTTGACTTGCATGTATATGGTGTTTGGAAGTTGAAATAAATTCATTGAATCTCAAGATACTTTGACGAAAATTACATACACAAAGAGACCGCAAATCAAGCTTTCTGTTAGTACCTAGATTTGTGCTTTATCAGTGTGGCTTGTTTAAAAAGGTAAATTTTGGTGATCGCATATAGAAGAAACTGTCTGGTTGCCCATCGTCCAGGTAAAATGGACAGAATATCGTCCGCAAGTGACCTTATCGGGAAGCATCTATACATGGCGACCAGTTTAAATCGTAAGAATCGCCGACTCACTAGAATCTACTGGCACGCTTTCGCACATACCCACAACGGACGAGCCCAAGACTCGAACCTACGCAGTACCTGGTTTGTAAAAGTCATGATTTCATTTAAAAACAATAATAGACATTTTATATGGAGAAGTTTCTTCGTCATTTCATTTAAATTTATATGCAAGCTGGTTTTCTTCATTTCTTGGCAATAGCGAATTTCGGAGCGGTTGATAGGTAGGTAGGTAGATGGTAGATACAATACAGCACTGTTGAACAGTGAAATGTATTGCAGCAATCATTCATCACGATAAATCTTTATAGAAAGACAAGCACTTTAAAACCAATACACCCACCCACATTTTAAATAAAACTTGTTTGATGAGAGAGAGAGAAAGAGAGAGAGAGAGAGAGAGGGAGGGAGTTACCTTATCACCATTAATATCATCAAAAGTTATTTGCTTCCTTACCTGTGCTTTACTGTTCACCACGTAATGGTCTGCTGATATGAACGTTGTGAACTTTAATACCCTGCCAGGTAAAATTAAAAACGTGCGGTCCACATTTTGACCTGCGGTGCATATCTTTGTGATTATACTGATGTAATGCTCATTTCTGTTATCTTCGTATTGATTTTAAGCAAGTCTGGTTGGCATAGGCAGGTATAAAACAAACGAAAAATTAACCTGATAGTTTGCTACACTTAGCAGGAATGCACTACAAGTTTTATAATAGAGTGATATTGCAGCCAGGTGTGCAACAGGGCTGAATCGAATGACATATTACCTCTGACAGACATGTGAACAAGTATCACCCAAAGTATCCGAAACTTCTTGAGCTGAGAAATCTCTGTCGAAATCGTCACTTGAATCATATTGTTTTGCTGGGATTAGAAGGTGAGAGAGTAAGTTGATATATATTTAAAACAAGCGGAAACGTCAGAAATGTAGCAATGACTGTTTCAAGCTTCAATCATTTTGACATAAACTTATCTTCTGCCATTTATTTTCATGACATTCATCAATATTAGCCTAGCACTGAAGTGTGTGTGTGTGTGTGTGTGAGAGAGAGAGAGAGAGAGAGAGACAGAGAGATTTGGGTTTTTACGTAGCTTTAACAATTTTTCAGTCATATCGCTACGATATCTGCAATGTGACAGTGTATAGTGATGTTTAGCACTGGGGGACCATGTCGCCTACATGTAGCATAATGTCCCACCAAGTCACATTATTTTGACCAGTCCTAACACTAACTTCTTAATACTAAGCGTCAAGCGAGGCACTTGTTAGTACCATTTGTATGCGTATTTGGAATGGCTCGACCGGGGTTAGAACCTACGACCTCCCGCATCCGAGGCGTACGCTTTAATCACTAGGCCACGGGAGCGGTCCCTTAGCTTTTAAGTACTTTGCCAGTCGAGTCGAGGATTATTGTGAAAAGGCCGAAGACTATTTGGAGACTAATATATTACCTTGGAGATAATATATGACCTTATATATGATCTTGGAGATAAAAAAAACAATTGTTGTTTGAATCATCTCTTAACTTTAAAGCCTCACAGTAAATACAATAAATAAACAACGGTTCCGTGGAACACGATATCTCGCCATATTGGGCCGCAGCCTACAACCTTTGTGTTGGTTAATATATTCTCCCTTTTCATGCCATGTAAGGGCATGCTGTAGGGATGTACTCTACGCTCCCTTTTAATGTGTAGCGTATTCCACGATGAATAAGGCCGTCGCATTTCTGGACTATACATTCGATAGTGTCAACAACAAAAAGGAGTTAAATGGAGTAATTCAAGTCTACGCTGAAGCACGAAACATGGACACATATGCCACGGTCTGAAAAAATAATACCTCTGTCTCGTTTATGCTTTGCAGACGAGAGAAAATTCTTTGTAATGATTTTAAGCAAGTCGACAGTCAACTTCAGCCCAATCTGTTCCGAATGATAAATATAATAAAAATACAATAGATCAATGAATAAATAAATAAATATTATAAAATACATTTCTTAACAGTTTTAACATTGTATCTAACATAAATGATAAATATGTCTTGATTATTAATCTTGTCAGTTCTAAATCTTTTATTATTTGCTAAAAACGGGGGTTATGTTCTTTTCGCAAAAGTAATAAAATAAATAAATATAACATAAATATTTACAAATATATAACAGCCAAGTTAGACGAGAAATTCCTTTGTTCCCTAGATTCCCATACTCATCAAGATCTTTCAAGTTGATCATCGTTAACTGACATGATTTCGTACTTTTCAGCCTTTCACAGGTATTTACCATGCATACATTATATAAGGAGGTATATCTACTTGAGCCTGTGATAGAAGGTACGATATATATTATCTACGAGAGCGCTCTAGTGGCCTACATGGTTAAAGCGTCCGCCTCGGATGCGGGGCGTCGCGGAATCAAGCTCCAGCCGAGTTATACCAAAGGCTTATAAAAATGGTATTAGCAGCTACTTCGCTTGGCGCACGACAATTAAGAGGTTAGTGATAGTCCTGGTGTCAGGACAATGTGACTGGGTAGGACATGATGCTACATGTCTGCGGCATGATGTCCCAGCGCTAGAGATCAGCTACCACGCTACAAACATCGTAACGATATGACTAAAACTGCTAATCACTACGTTAAAATTCCAAAAATGCAAAAACATATTATCTACGATAATGTGATGTGTACCAAGCAATCAAATGTGCATGCAGTATATTTGTATGGTTAGCATTGGATGGTTTTGTGGGAAATTTAACGTATGTATGTATGATTTGGGGTTCACCAGCACGTCAAAAAAATAACACTAATTTGGTGCCTATTAGAGGCAAACGTCTAAAATGTAAATATAAAGAATTCGAAACAAAATTAGGAAAATAAACCATTCCCAAATAAATTAAACATGAAGTACAAGAAGAAATAAGGTAAGTAGTAAAAAATGAAATAAAAAAATGAAAGCATTAAGTTTAAGAGTAGAATATAACAGAAAATTAGCATATCATCTGCAGGTTAAGTTGATCCAGAAAGTTTCTGAAACACCCATCAATTCACTTCCACCCTTTCCCACCCATACAACCGAAGAAGCTGACAACAAACTATCCGGTTAATGAAAACGTTTGGTTGAATCTGAACTTATTTACAGTTATGCTAGAAAAATCACAACTTGATAATGTCAGAATAGAAAATCCAGAAAGGTAAGTACCGTAACCCTTTTCATTATGCACATTTGTGTGTGTGTGTGTGTGTGTGTGTGTGTGTGTTGGATTTTTAACGTAGCTTTAACAATTTTAGTAATATCGCTACGATGTCTATATTGTGGCATTTTATACTGAGTACTGAGATATAGCCCTGGGGCATCATGTCCCACCCAGTCACATTATCCTGTCACCAGGCCGAACAGTCTTAATAATATCCTCTTAATGCTGAGCGCCTAGCGAGGCAGCTGTTAGTACCACTTTTATAAGTCTTTGGTATGACTCGGCTGGGGCTCGAACCCACGACTTCCCACATCCCAAGCGGATGCTCTAACTACTTAGGTCACCGGAGCGGTGCACATTTCACTGAAGCCAAAAGCACGTGCATCTCTTCAGGATAATATCCTTCACTGAAACTGATATGAATAAATGTAGCAGCATTTATCGGCATATCAGCACATAGGTGGTTATATGCTGCCAACTAAAAGTGAAAATCGAAGAATGTTAAAACGAAAAATTGCACAAAACCCAAGAAAAATAATCCCTTCCAAATAAACGTGAGCGTGAAGTACAACAAGGTAAAATATGATGGAGTATAGCTAAAATTCTGTAAAAGGTATATACAATAAAAGATAAAAGAAACACATGTAAAATCGTTTAAACATCTGGTTGGATATTCTGACGATTGCTGTGGAGTTTTTAATTCCACATATTTTGACAAGTATTAAGAACATATTGCTTTGCATAATCTTTGAAGCCAGAATTTGGAATCTTTCATTTTTAGATGGGTGGTTTTAGGGAAGCTTTGGTCATGGGTGTCTGCAGGAAGGAGCTGAATAGTCCTCCCCCTTCACCCCCCCCCCCCGATTTTTTATCACATCTATGGTGCAATGTCAGCCTGATATCTTTAACTTTGGCTTTGCCTCCCCACCCTACCCCACCCCACAAAAGTGTCCTTGTCCCCAATCGAACGAAAAATTCCTTCGGACGCACATGGCTTTGCTGCTGCATCTGCTGTTTCAATACCAAGGTGATTTGGCAGCCATCAGTACAGAACACGTTTCGAAATTTTATGAGCAAATTATAATTCTATAATATCTTGGAGACTAACGGGCTTTCACATTTAAAATTCTGCAAGGCTTTCGATGTGTAAATGGAATCCAAAAAGATGGTGAAAGTTCTTTAATTGATACACACACACACACACACCTTTATTATTATTATTATTATTATTATTATTATTTAGAGGGAAACAGGGAACCTACATATGAGAGAATTATCAGGTACTGACATCTGACTGAATGTATCTTTTTGGAGCAGTTTCCGAATCTCCTGAGTATGGAAATTCGATAGGCGGCAACCTGATTATTCTTGGAGATTTAAACTTTCACTTTGCCTGTCCCGGAAACCCAAACACAACAAAACTCCTGGATTCCATTAATGTTTTCAACCTCAAACAGTCAGTTAACCAACCCACCCATGGTCACATTTTAGACTGGATTCTTCATAGACCTGACGATAATATTCTGCGTCTCTCCCTGGTATCCCACGAACTTGCATCAGATCACCTCTGCATTATATGCCATCTTGACGTATCAGTCCCTAACCCTCCACCTTTATTTGCTACTAAGAGAAACATCCTTGTTATAAACAGAACCAAACTAATGCATGACAACCAAGCAAACCTAACAACTTGCCTAACTCCTGCAGCAGAACAACTCGATAACTGCCTGCGTTCATTGCTCGACAAACATGCCCCAGCTACCAAGTGCAGAGTATCAATTCAAAAGTGTTCTCCGTGGTATAGCAGTGTTAGGTTCCAGCTTCGCACTGCTAAAAGAGACCGCCGTAAAGCTGAGAGGCTTTGGCTTTCCACCAGGTTCACTATTCATAAGCAAATCTATGAAGCCGCTCAGAAGAACGTCACAAACATAGTCCATGCAGCGAAATAAGCCCACTTCAGTACTAAGATCATGGAAAGTTTCAGCTGCAAAGAGCTCTTCGAGATTATTAACAAGCTAATATCAAGGAACAAATGTACACCACTTCCAACTACCTTCTCTCTAGTCGACCTTCCGTAGCTGTTTGCAAATTTCTTCCGTGACAAAGTACAAACCATTAGAGATAAGCTTGACAACACAATTTCAATTGACTCGTCGTCACCAAACAGTTGGGATACAGAATTTCAGCGGCGACTATTAGCAGCATTTGAACCCGTCTCTATGGATTTAGTACGTATAATCGTGATGAAGAGTGTACCAAAGTCATGTGAACTTGAACAAATTCCAATATCACTGCTACTTGAGTGCTTAGATCCAGCATTGCCTTCACTAACTGATGGTATTAATACCTCTCTCTCATCCTGGGAATTCCCATCATTTTTCAAAACTGCCAGTGTAAAGCCTCTGCTGAAAAAACCAACACTCGACCATAGCGATTTAGAAAACTACCGCCCAGTTTCTAATCTCCCATTCGTATCAAAATTCTTAGAAAAGGTTGTTCTATCCCAGCTTGTATCTCATCTGAATTCAAACAGTCTTTTTAGCAATGTACAATCTGCATATCGCCCTTGTCACAGTACTGAAACTACTCTTCTAACAGTAGTTAATGATATTCTCGCTGCTTTGGATAGCGGAAAGATTACAGTCCTCACCCTCCTTGATCGTCTGCAGCATTTGAAACAATATACCATGATATATTACTTCACCGTCTCCAGCATGTATTTGGCATTCATGATACAGCCTTACTGTGGTTCAAGTCCTACTTGGTCAACAGGACACAAATTGTGTCTGCAAATGGAATACACTCCAGCCCAGTTAATCTATATTTTGATGTTCCACAGAGGTCTGTTCTTGGACATCTTCTCTTCATTCTATACACTAAGCCGCTCTCAAGTGTCATAGATCATCATCCAGTGTCTCACCAATTGTACGCTGATGTTACCCAAATATACAAATCTAGCCACCTGACTGAAGCTGATGATACCATCCAAGGTTTAGAGATGTGCATTTCTGATGTGAAATCATAAATGACAAGTAACAAGCTGTAGATGAATGATGATAAAACTGAGGCCATTCTGATCACAACACAAAGACTTTCTCAGTCACATCCTTTACCTCAAACAATAAATATCAGTAACACCAACATTAAATTCACACAGTCAGTAGGAAACCTATGTGTCACTCTGGACAGTACTCTCACGTTGCACTAACATGTCATGAACATATGCAAGGCTGCATATCTTGAGCTGAGACGCATCAGCTCCATTCGCAAATATCTTTCAGTTGATGCCACTAAAACACTTGTATGTTCATTAGTACTTTCAAGACTGGACTATTGTAACTCAGTTCTGTCTGGTTCATCTCAATATCTACTTCAGAAACTTCAAAAAGTTAAAAACACAGCTGCTCGGATCATACTTAGAGTACCACGATCAGAGCACACCTCCCCGCTGCTCTGTATCCTACACTGTCTATCCATTCGATCCAGAATTAAACGCAAAATTTGTTCTCTGTGCTACGGTTCACTGACGGACTCCAGTCCAACATACCTATCCGATCTCACCCATGTGTACACACCAGCTAGATACTTACGCTCCTCTTCTGACAATCGTATACTCATTATTCCCACTACGAAAACGAAGTCATATGGACAACGTTCTTTCGCATACCAGGGCCCAGCAGCGTGGAATGAATTGTCCACTGAACTTAGACACAAAGACACAGTGATCCCATTCAAGAGTACTCTCAAAACTCACTTATTTCGACTGCAAGAACAAACTTAAAGATCTAATAATGTTTCCTACCTTAAATATTTCAGCATGTTTGTTTTTGAATTTCATGGTGTTTGTATATTGTAATAATATCATTATATGTTTTTTTATGTTATAGGCGTTGTCTAATGTTGTGAAGCGCTTAGAGCGCTTTGTTTTGTTAATTTCTTTTAGTATTTACACAACTATCGAGGTATGCAATTTGTAACATATATTTAATCATATCTACTCATTTGTTAGTGTTGTTTTGTTGTTTAGCTTTGGGTTTAACGGCAATTTACAGCGCGTGAAAGGCTATAGATAGTTCCCGAATGACGTCATCAGCCGCCATATTTGTGGTCAGCTGGCAGATTTACTGTTGACTTGCATGCATATGGCATTTGGAAGTTGAAATAAATTCATTGAATCTCAAGATACTTTTACGAAAATTACATACACAAAGAGACCGCAAATCAAGCTTTCTGTTAGTACCTAGATTTGTGCTTTATCAGTGTGGCTTGTTTAAAAAGGTAAATTTTGGTGATCGCATATAGAAGAAACTGTCTGGTTGCCCATCGTCCAGGTAAAATGGACAGAATATCGTCCGCAAGTGACCTTATCGGGAAGCATCTATACATGGCGACCAGTTCAAATGGTAAGAATCGCCGACTCACTAGAATCTACTGGCACGCTTTCGCACATACCCACAACGGACGAGCCCAAGACTCGAACCTACGCAGTACCTGGTTTGTAAAAGTCATGATTTCATTTAAAAACAATAATAGACATTTTATATGGTGAAGTTTCTTCGTCATTTCATTTAAATTTATATACAAGCTGGTTTTCTTCATTTCCTGGCAATAGCGAACATCGGAGCGGTTGATAGGTAGGTAGGTAGATGGTAGATACAATACAGTACTGTTGAACAGTGAAATGTATTGCAGCAATCATTCATCACGATAAATCTTTATAGAAAGACATGCAGATAAAGCACTTTTAAACCAATACACCCACCCACATTTTAAATAAAACTTGTTTGATGAGAGAGAGAGAAGGAGAGAGAGAGAGAGGGAGGGAGTTACCTTCTCACCATTAATATCATCAAAAGTTATTTGCTTCCTTACCTGTGCTTTACCGTTCACCACGTAATGGTCTGCTGATATGAACGTTGTGAACTTTAATACCCTGCCAGGCAAAAATTAAAAAAGTGCGGTCCACATTTTGACCTGCGGTGCATATCCTTGTGATAATAAACATGCACAAATGTAATGCTCATTTCTGTTATCTTTGCATTGATTTTAAGCAAGTCGGGCTAGCCTAGGCAGGTATAAAACACGCGAAAAATTAACCTGATAGTTTGCTACACTTAGCAGGAATGCACTACAAGTTTTATAATAGAGTGATATTGCAGCCAAGTGTGCAACAGGGCTGAATCGAATAACATATTACCTCTGACAGACATGAGAACAAGTATCACCCAAAGTTTCCCAAACTTCTTGAGCTGAGAAATCTCTGTCGAAATCGTCACTTGAATCATATTGTTTTGCTGGGATTAGAGAGTAGGAGAGTAAGTTGATATATATTTAAAACAAGCGGAAACGTCAGAAATGTAGCAATGACTGTTTCAAGCTTCAATCATTTTGACATAAACTTATCTTTTGCCATTTATTTTCATGACATTCATCAATATTAGCCTAGCATTGAAGTGTGTGTGTGTGTGTGTGTGTGTGTGTGTGTGTGTGTGTATGAGAGAGAGAGAGAGAGATTTGTTGTTTTTTTTTGGTAGCTTTAACAATTTTTGAGTCATATCGCTACGATATCTGCAATGTGACAGTGTATAGTGATGTTTAGCACTGGGGGACCATGTCGCCTACATGTAGCATAATGTCCCACCAAATCACATTATTTTGACCAGTCCTAATACTAGCTTCTTAATACTAAACCCCAAGCGAGGCAGTTGTTAGTACCATTTTTATACGTCTTTGGAATGGCTCGACCGGGGTTATAACCTACGACCTCCCACATCCGAGGCGTACGCTCTAATCACTAGGCCACGGGAGCGGTCCCTTAGCTTTTAAGTACTTTGCCAGTCGAGTCGAGGATTATTGTGAAAAGGCCGAAGACTATTTGGAGACTAATATATTACCTTGGAGATAATAAATGACCTTATATATGATCTTAGAGATAAAAAAAAAAACAATTGTTGTTTGAATCATCTCTTAACTTTAAAGCCTCACAGTAAATACAATAAATAAACAACGGTTCCGTGGAACACGATATCTCGCCATATTGGGCCGCAGCCTACAACCTTTGTGTTGGTTAATATATTCTCCCTTTCCATGCCATGTAGGGGCATGCTGTAGGGATGTACTCTACGCTCCGTTTTAATGTGTAGCGTATTCCACGATGAATAAGGCCGTCGCATTTCGGGACTATACATTCGATAGTGTCAACAACAAAAAGGAGTTAAATGGAGTAATTCAAGTCTACGCTGAAGCACGAAACATGGACACATATGCCACGGTCTGAAAAAATAATACCTCTGTCTCGTTTATGCTTTGCAGACGAGAGAAAATTCTTTGTAATGATTTTAAGCAAGTCGACAGTCAACTTCAGCCCAATCTGTTCCGAATGATAAATATAATAAAAATACAATAGATCAATGAATAAATAAATAAATATTATAACATACATTTCTTAACAGTTTTAACATTGTATCTAACATAAATGATAAATATGTCTTGATTATTAATCTTGTCAGTTCTAAATCTATTATTATTTGCTAAAAACGGGGGTTATGTTCTTTTCGCAAAAATAATAAAATAAATAAATATAACGTAAATATTTACAAATATATAACAGCCAAGTTAGACGAGAAATTCCTTTGTTCCCTAGATTCCCATACTCATCAAGATCTTTCAAGTTGATCATCGTTAACTGACATGATTTCGTACTTTTCAGCCTTTCACAGGTATTTACCATGCATACATTATATAAGGAGGTATATCTACTTGAGCCTGTTATAGTAGGTACGATATATATTATCTACGAGAGCGCTCTAGTGGCCTAAATGGTTAAAGCGTCCGCCTCGGATGGGGGCGTCGCGGAATCAAGCTCCAGCTCCAGCCGAGTTATACCAAAGGCTTATAAAAATGGTACTAGCAGCTACTTCGCTTGGCGCACGACATTAAGAGGCTAGTGATAGTCTTGGTGTCAGGATAATGTGACTGGGTAGGACATGATGCTACATGTCTGCGGCATGATGTCCCAGCGCTAGGGATCAGCTACCACGCTACAAACATCGTAACGATATGACTAAAACTGCTAATCGCTACGCTAAAATTCCAAAAATGCAAAAACATATTTTCTAAGAAAGAGTAGAATATAACAGAAAATTAGCATATCATCTGCAGGTTAAGTTGATCCAGAAAGTTTCTGAAACACGCATCAATTCACTTCCACCCCTTCCCACCCATACAACCGAAGAAGCTGACAACAAACTATCCGGTTAATGAAAATATTTGGTTGAATCTGAACTTATTTACAGTTATGCTAGAAAAATCACAACTTGATAATGTCAGAATAGAAAATCCAGAAAGGTAAGTACCGTAACCCTTTTCATTATGCACATTTGTGTGTGTGTGTGTGTGTGTGTGTGTGTGTGTTGGATTTTTAACGTAGCTTTAACAATTTTAGTCATATCGCTACGATGTCTATATTGTGGCATTTTATACTGAGTACTGAGATATAGCCCTGGGGCATCATGTCCCACCCAGTCACATTATCCTGTCACCAGGCCGAACAGTCTTAATAATATCCTCTTAATGCTGAGCGCCTAGCGAGGCAGCTGTTAGTACCACTTTTATAAGTCTTTGGTATGACTCGGCCGGGGCTCGAACCCACTACTTCCCACATCCCAAGCGGAAGCTCTAACCACTTAGGTCACCAGAGCGGTGCACATTTCACTGAAGCCAAAAGCACGTGCATCTCTTTAGGATAATATCCTTCACTGAAACTGATATGAATGAATGTAGTTGCATTTATCGGCATATCAGCACATAGGTGGTTATATGCTGCCAACTAAAAGTGAAAATCGAAGAATGTTAAAACGAAAAATTGCACAAAACCCAAGAAAAATAATCCCTTCCAAATAAACGTGAGCGTGAAGTACAACAAGGTAAAATATGATGGAGTATAGCTAAAATTCTGTAAAAGGTATATACAATAAAGGATAAAAGAAACACATGTAAAATCGTTTAAACATCTGGTTGGATATTCTGAATTTTTAATTCCACATATTTTAACAAGTATTAAGAACATGTTGCTTTGCATAATCTTTGAAGCCAGATTTTGGAATCTTTCATTTTTAGATGGGTGGTTTTAGGGAAGCTTTGGCCATGGGTGTCTGCAGGAAGGGACTGAATAGTCCCGCCCCCCTCGAATTTTTATCACATCTATGGTGCAATGTCAGCCTGGTATATTTTTAACTTTGGCTTTGCCTCCCCACCCTACCCCACCCCAGAAAAGTGTCCTTGTCCCCAACCGCACGAAAAATTCCTTCTGACGCACATGGCTTTGCTGCTGCATCTGCCGTTTCATTACCAAGGTGATCTGGCAGCCAACAGTACAGGATACTTTTCGAAATTTTATGAGCAAATTATGATTCTATAATATCTTGGAGAATAACTGGTTTTCACATTTAAAATTCTACAAGGCTTTCGATGTGTAAATGGAATCCAAAAAGATGGTGAAAGTTCTTTTATTTGTTGCGAAGTTTCAATGTAGTTCAAAACTTTGAGTGAGGAAGTAATTTCTACATGAAACTTGAGGATTTATCCGGTCACCGTCTCGAGATGGCACCAGAGTGTTGCAAATTTAAATTCTGAAAGCGAATAAATCACATATTCAAGTGAACTTATATTAACTTCTGATTGGTTTATGATGGGACTGCTATCAGCCTGTCCATGTCATAAGAATGGATAGATGGAAAAGAGGAGTAGGGAAAAGGGTTCTTCTCTGTATGAAGACAAATTTAGCATCAAGTTAGTGTTCCTTGAGATATGTTTGCAAGGCAGGGTTTGATATTGGCCAATGATATTTCTAGACTTGTATTTATGCGGTATTTTATCACCTTAGCAAGAGGGAAGTAGTGATATAGGGAATATAAGAAATTAGCACTCCCTAAAGGCCATAAGTCGTTCAATAACAATACTCCCTAAAGGCCATAAGTCCTTCAATAACAATATCACCTAAGTTAGGACACCCTAAAGGCTCTAAGACCTTAAAGAATACTATCAAATAAGTTGTGACATACGCTGTGGGGTAGTTTTTAATTTTGAGACACGAAATAGCGATACAGTATGTGGATGGTTTTATAGTGGAGTGGTGGGAATAAAATTAAACTAAGAGCTAAAGTTTTCCATTATTATGTTTCTATCAACCCTACACGCAAGTTGTAAGGCTATATAGACTTGAGCTTTATGTTTCTATGTTTTGGACTAACACAATAAATTTCTTCCAGTTATGACGTTTTTCCTTTTGGTTCCAATGAGCCGTTGATATGATCGTTACGTTGTTCATTGCCAAATCTTTGACATTTTTCAAACATTAGTTTTGGTAGATGACAAGACAATGAAAGGGCATGCATAGCTACCCCTTTCCATCTCTCTGTCTATCTGTCTTTTTGTCGATACAAGTCTTAATGAATATGCCATGCATACAAATAGTTAGATCTCGCGAAACATTGTTGTACTGAATTACGAAATATTTAAAATGCTTATGAAACAGACTTTCCAGAATCTGACCTTTTAAAAACCTTTCCCAAGTATCATTACAGTGTACTACTTTACCTTGAAAGCATGCAAATTTTTAAACAGATATTAACCGCTGAATAGGGAGGGAAAGTTGAAATTAGTTACCTGACTATCCTAGTTACCTAACGATCCTAGTTACCTAACAATCCATCACTGATAAGAATGAATAAACTCTGAGCTATCGATTTCCTGGTAATGTGCCAATCTACACTTCCCCTGTTTACACTAGTCTCGATCTGGCCAAAGTATATGCGAGTAGAGTGTGTGTGATTTAGATTTTTAAAGTAGCTTTAAAAACATTCAGTCATATCGCTGAGATGTATGGAATGTAGCAGTTTATAGTGATATGTAGCACTGGGACATCATCCGCAGACATGTAGCATGATGTCCCACCCAGTCACATGGTCCTGACAACAGTCCAGCCAGTCCTAACACTAACATCTTACTGCTAAGCACCTAGCGAGGCAGCTGCTAGTACCATTTTTTATAAGTCTTTGGTATGACTCGGCCGGAGTTCTAACATGCGACTTCCCACATACGAGCGGACGCTCTAACAACTTGGGCCACCTGGGCGGTCTGTGCGCAGAGAATTTGCATGATATGTAAATCTCAGTAAGAACACGTTGTAAAGTTCTACGTATTATGAAACTGTATTAGACGAAGCAAATTATTAACAGTTTATCCAAACTTCAGCTCTCGTGTCCTTATTTGCTTAATTATAAAAATGTAGAAAGCAACATTTATGTATTTGTTTCAAAAGGATACAAAACAAATTATGGTAACTTGATAAACCGTGAGGAGTATAGTGGGGCACCCTAGGGACAATGGGACTTACCATTACAAACATGGTCCCGGCACGCTGGGGACAATGGGAATTTAACATGGGGAATACAGGACCGGCACTTTGGGGACAGTGGGAATTTAACATGGTGGGTCTGTCTAGGGACAATGGGAATTTAACATGGGGAATACAGGACCGGCACTTTGGGGACAATGGGAATTTAACATAGTGGGTCTGTCTAGGAACAATGGGAAAATTAACATGGGAGTATATCGTGGATTATAAACACTGATAAAACATGAGAAAAAAAATTTGAGGCAAGAAAGTCATTTCTTTTCGAGGCCTATGAGGGGCCCTGAAAAGGGCCTTTGGCTTCTTCTTCTTCTACTTTCTCCATTTCTTCATCCATCTCCTGAATTTTCCCAATATTCCTTTCTTCTCGTGTTCCGACTCTGGAATCCAGTCTGGATGACCTATCGTTCTGAATTTCTCCTGGACTTTGATCCAATTGTTGTTGAGCCTCTCAAAGTCTTCTTTTTTCTTTATATTGTCTCTTTCCTTTCTCTCTTTAGTCCAGGTTTATTTGATCTTCTTCACTTCTTCTGTCAGCACTTTCCTCATCAGTTCTTCTGCTTTCTTGAGCTGACCTATTCCCCACTTTACAAAAGACCACTCACTCCATTCCAAGATATCTTCTAAGAAGCACCTGACTCTCGTGACATGATCAATGGCCTCTTTCAATGTTCCCACTCTCACACAGGGAGGGTGAATGAAGCCTCTTAATCTCTTTACTTCTTCCTCTATTATTCCCTGGACAAGATCCATAGCTACCTTGAGGCTGGTTACTTGACTTGTCACAAAGTCTTTGGTAGCTGGATGTCTCCATTCATGTTCAAGCCTTTCCACTACACAGGCTCCATCCACTATCCAGTACCAACTGTCTTTTAAGTTGTTGAATAAAGCTGTGACTGCTACCATCTTCTTTGCGCTTATTCCGTAGAATGGCGCGATTGACGGACGCTTTGAGTTTTTATTTCTAAAGCACGGACGTGAAGGAAAACATCCCCTACTTTTCTCTTCACATATTATCTACTATCCACACAGAGGTGATGAGCCATAAAAACTAACCACTAATCTACTATTCACACACGCGAAGAAGCAAAATCAAACCCAAACTATACTATCCACACACGGGAAGAAGCAAAATCAACCATAATCTACTATCCACACAAACGTACGTGATCACTTACAAACCCCAATAATCTACTATCCACACACGGGGAGAAGCCAAAACATAACCAAAATCTACAATCCACACACGCGAAGAAGCAAAATCAAACCCAAACTATACTATCCACACACGCCGAGAAGCAGAAACATAACCAAAATATACTATCCACACACTCCGAGAAGCATAACAAACCCAAAATATACTATCCACACACGTTAATAAGCGAAAACATAACCAAAATCTACTATCCACACACGCGAAGAAGCAAAACCAAACCCAAACTTTACTATCCACACACGGGAAGAAGCCAGATCATAACCATAATCTACTATCCACACACACGAAGAAGCAAAAATCAAACCCAAACTATACTATTCACACACGTGGAGAAGCAAAAACAACCCTATAACCTACTATCCACACTGAAGGGAAGGTGACAAAAATCCACACTTTACTATCCACACAAACGTACGTGAGCGCTTACATGCCCCAAAATATACTATCCACACACGGGAAGAAGCATAACAAACCCAAAATATACTATCCACACACGCGGAGAAGCAAAACAAAACCCAATTATACCATCCACATAGAAGGAAATTTAAACAACCACACACACTCTACTATCCGTACAAACGTACGTGAGTGCTTACAAACCACAAAATCTACTATTCACAAACGCGGAGAAGCATAACCATAACTATAATCTACCATCCGCACACGCGAAGAAGCACAGGGTATTTATAGGAGTTTCTCGTCGGCCCAAAATGTCTTTACCCGTTTGCAGCAAGACATTTTTGCCTTCCCTCAAGAATGCTTCTTTTGGGTTTTGTTTGTCAATGATGACATTTTGGAGAAATTCTTTACCGTGTGTCAATGCCGCATCTTTCAAGACATGCAATCCTCGTGTCACCATCGGTTTCAACACCGGAGCCACCTAACGAAAGGCTGATTTTAACATATCCCCTAAACCGTGTCCTCGCATGTTACTAACTGTTCGGCTAAGACTTGCACTTGCGATTTATCTCTAGGGCTTTTAAACAAGACCACGTAATGAGCATTGAGACTGATGGTATGATGGACTTTACTTTGTTGAAACAAATTCTGAGTGATGTAAATGACACTGGCATTACGATGATGCCCTTTGCGCGTAAACCAAAGTTTAATTTCTTCGTCTTCTCCTAACATGTCGTCGAAAATGACCAGATGGGTTTGACGGGGGTCAGACATGATTCCGTCGTCTTCGTTAGGAATGCCTTCCACAAACACGATGGAATCGCCTTGACTTTCTTGCTTGAGGCTGTATGCCGATTGCCACTCTTTGTAACACCACACGATTCGTTGAGGTGCACGATCGATCACATGATGTTTATGTTCGATCAAACGTTTGACAAATTCGGTTCTGCCTGAACCGCTAGGTCCAGCAATGAGCATGTTAAAGAGATGGCGAAGATACAAAGCCTCCCAACTGGCACGATCTAAGTGTTCGTCGATGACTTTGAAAGTGGAGGAAGAGGGAGCAGAGACAGCAGAGGTAGCCATTGTACCAGGAATGTCACTTGTGACACGATAACAGATAAGACAAAAGTTTTTATACTTTTTTCAGGACACGTTTATTGATGTTTTAAAAATAAACACGAAATACAAAAATACATAAAAGCCAAAGGGTTAAGTACTACGGTAAAATGCACATGAAAACGATCAAAGTGGAATAGAAACAAGTCTCTGTACAACATGTTTTGGGTAACCAAGATGTCCTAGGGACAGGGTGTAATGTTCTGACAGGTTCTACATGGGGTAATGTTACACAAGTGTCCTCCCGAACTGGTCTTTCAGGAATGCCCATGAGAGTCCTCTGAACTTCTTTTGTGCTTCCCTGAAAGAATTCATCTTGTTTGCTTGGTCTTGGTACTCACAATGTACTATTGGTCGTGGATATTGTCCCTTTTTATATGCTGACCAATATCGATGTGACCGTACGGCAAATTGAAGTGACTGGGAAGCCTCACTCGCTTCTGGTACACGATTTGATAGACTTTTTCAAAGGGTCGACTGACGATTTGGTGAGTGGGTAAACGTACAATCTGGTTCGGTTGGAAAGTGGTCACTTTAAAGTTTTCATCCTATCCAGAATGCAAGGCTTCTTTCTATACCCCAAAGTTTACCACTCAACTGGTGCGATAATTCAGAGTCAATCCTTTCACTTTACACTCGGTGTGCACTTCTCCCTGTGGGTCCCGGTATTCGTATCCGTAATTTTTAGGACCGCCACTAGCAAAACTTAGAATCTTGTCGTCGGGGTGCTCGTCTGTCCAGGCTCCTAAACGGTCTACTTCGATGTCAGGGTGTTGCTGACCATTGCGATCGATGTAGATGCAACTGTCCGTGTCAAAGTACATGACGCGATCCCCTAACAGTTCTAAAGCTTCGTACAATTTTAAGCGAGCATGGTCTGTCATGTAAACCGCATTGATGACATTTCTAAATTCGTCGGCTTGTACAAAGTCCAGATCTTCTTCGTAATTGACTAAGATTAAATCCTCACGAACGACGTCCACGTGTTTCATGTATTTGGTTTTGTCGTGAATCATCTGAAAGTAGCGGGAAGGTTCCGTCAAATACTCCGTCTTGGGTAGACACGGTCGTTGTGCCATTTTGGCCCACAAGCAATTTAACATCACTTTGGCAAACGATCGCCTGCCTTCGTTTTTCTCGATGTGGTCTAAAGTGATGCTTTCCTGCTCCTAGTATTTCTCTTTGAATGTCTTTTCATCTTCGGGAGTGTGACACCGGGAAGGATAGCGGCTGATTTCTTGTTTCAATTTCAAAAAGGTATCCACGTAGTCTGCGAAAATGCCTTTCTAAGTTGGGTCACCCTTGTGGTAGTGTTGTGTCTTGGGAAAGTGGTAAAATTCGTACACTTCTAACAGTTGGTATCCCATGTCCAGAGCTTTGAACAATTCCACGCTGACCCAGGTTCCCGTCAAAGCGCGTTCTTCCTGGGTGTGCTGACAAGGCTGGTCTTGGTTGCACGTTCAAGTACGGCACAAAGGAAACATCAGTTTGCCTTGGCAATGGTGAGGTAACACGGGACGGTACAAGTCGGTGGGAGGCAAAACTTTGCACTTGATTAAGCCTTCGTATTGTCGAATGTGGTCCAGGTCGATGTGTTCCGTTATCAATTGCGGATGCCCTGCAGGAAAGCGACAATATTTGCACACGTAAGGATACAGCGAACACACGTCCAAGTATTTGATTTCTTCTCCTTTCTCTTCATCAGCGTGGTACCGCAAACAGGTGGCATTTGTCCTTCCTCCGTACAAACTATCCCTCGGGTTCAGTGGATCCATCAACTTGTAACTTTCTACGATGCATTTAAACTCGGGATCGGTTTTCAAACTGTGATAGTATTCGTGTTCCCACATTACTACCACTTGGTATCCTTGCTGTTCTAACTTCGCTGACAAGTGGTCTGGTACAAGTCTTCCATGGTTCCTTGTAAAAACTGATTTTTAGTGTCAAGTTCAGGGTAACAGACGGGACATCCGTGAAATAAGCAACCGTTAAACTCGTACACGATCTTGGGATTTTCTAAGTCCTAGCCATCTACCGAATACGTTCCGATGGTCTTTTCGCCCCCTCCGTTGCGAGCGTGTTGAATCCATTTGTATTCCTTGTCGCACAAGTAATGTAACCAGCGTAGGGCTTTGACCGAGTATTGACGTTTGACAAAGTTGGTCGTTTGAGGACTGATGACAGCCACGGTGTTTACATGGAAAGAATTGTTGGCGGTACACTAAGGAACACGCTTTGGCAATGGTGCAGGCTTCTTTCAAAGGATCGACCCCTCCGTGTTCCATGAACAGTTCTCGAAATTTTCCACAGCAACGCCGTAAAATGCCCACGTCGCAACGACAATACTTTAACATTTCTTCCTGAAAGTCGAAAGGGTCAGAGGCATTGGCCTGGTACCAAGCGTAGAAAGCTTCTCGTTGTTCGGTACGCATGTTGTCGGGGTCGTAGTGGTCAGCCTCAGGCAAATGGGGAGAACGGCATGTTGATTGGCTTCGGTATTAAAAAAGTGTGGAAAGTAGCCTTTAGCCATTTCTGTCATTCCAAACGTTTAAGGCATTCGACTCAAAGGCATGGCCAAGTAGCTCATCGAATCTTTAAACTGCACTTGTCCCACTTGCATGGAAATGATTTTGGCTCCGTTCAAAGTCACTTTAGGACGTTCGGTGCCTTGTTCCGTATAGTATCTCAAAAGAAACTGTCCATCGTATCCGGAGAAATTGTGAGCCATCACGATGGCATGGCGATGACAATCTCCATAACGTTCGATGTCCTCTTGGCTCCACGTCTCGTCGATGGGGTCTAAGATCTATCGGGCGAATTCGGCTAGCATGTTCGGTCTCCGAAAGATTTTTTCACGTCATCCAGGAATCTTGCTGCAGTGAGGGCAATGACTAAAGATAGGTTCGTGGATGCACTTCTTGCAAGTTCGATGAGCCACACAGAAATTAGGAATGTGAATGCCAGTCTCTTGCATGCATTCGAAATCGAAAAAGATGAAATTTCCTTTCTTCTTGTGGTCATCTTCCTCCTCTTCTCTTGTCGGGGTTGGTATTTTTGAATGTAGCATTGATGTTCCAAGTCCACGATTTGGTGACAAATGTGACATTTTTTCTTTCCTGAACATACGTGTGCCTTGGCATTATTGGTACGTATGCCTTGTCCACAAGTGGGGCACAATCTCAGCAGTTGACAAGCACTTTTCTGCTGTGATCCTTGTGTTTTCAAATGTTGCTGGTAACAGGCAGGGCTGTCAAAAGTGCGCAGACAAGCAGGGCAATGCACTCGTTCTTGTCCTTTGTCCAGACAGGGTTCAAAGTCCAAACATCCTGAGCATTTCGAACCACAATGCTTGTGTTGCTCTCGATTGTTATAGCCATAGTCACATTTCTCACAGTAATAGCTGTATACAAGGAATGCGGTGATAATGGTAATGACATCGAAATGTTCATCGTGATGATAGACGTGAATGTATTTTCCATCCTTAAAATCTTTGCCTCGAAAAAACAGAGGTCGGCGCACTTCTTGAGGGTACACTTTCAAGGTGTAGCGTGGAGCTAGGACATCTTGCAATTTTTGCATTTCAGGAATGCCACAGGGTGTCTTTGAACAGGCCAGCTTGTTGTAACAGGAGTTCTGCTTCATTTCGTTGCTTGGTTAGGTTCGATTTTCGAATGTTCTTCCAGTGTCTTTTCCAATCTACCGTGTCGTTCTTGTCGGCATAGGTTCGTCCCACCACGATAGCCCTGGCTAAACACATCTGGTCTTGAGGGTTGTTAATTCATACGAGGCTTGTTTTGGTGTTACGAAGGTCGTCCACCAATAAGACTTTTTTGCGTCCAGTCCCTCGGGGAAGATAGACGTGGGTCATGGACAGTGTCGCTTTTCCATCGGTGATGTGAAATTGGTCATTGGATTGTTGCACATGTTGAATCTTGTCGATGACTTTGGAAGGTGTCAGTTCTGCGTGACTGCTAAATTCGATCCAGACTAGGGATTTCAAGCTGTCGTGATGTATGGATAGTCTCAAGCGATCGTCTTCTTTGGCTTGACATTGTCGCTTCAGTGTGGTTAACAAAGAATCCCACATCTCGGTGATGAACCCTTCTGCTTTCTCCAACGGTACGTCGGACTTGAAATCTTTAAACTTCACCCTGTAAGTGTAAGCCGTGGTTCTAAATTTTCTAGAGGAGCGCTTTTCCGTCTCTCGAATCTGATAGTACTTTTCAGGGTTTACTGGTGAACTTTGGTTAGGTGAAGTCTCTCTGGGTCTGGATTCTGGTTCACTCATGTCCTCTTCAAAATCACTGTCATGAACTTGTGCCAAGACTTCAGCTATTGTACGAGGCGATACATCACGTTTCTGCCTCTTACTTTCTTCTTCTTTCTTCACGAATTGATGCGATCGTTTCATCTTGACTGCAAAAAGTCAAATGACTACATGTTAAACACTATGGGTCACTTTATATCCATGACAGACCAGCGTATATATAAAGGGTGTGTGTCTTGCCTTCACTATTCATTTCACTCTCAAACCGAGCAGAACAATGGAATAGCCTACACAGATCGAACGTTTGATCAGAGCTTTGCGAGGGGTCATCAGAAAATTTTCTTCAGACAAGCCGACGGACTACTCACCCTCTTTTCGAGATGAAAGTCAAGGTACTTGCTATATCTGTAAGAAGAAAGGGCATTGGTCTTCAGAGTGTCCAGACCGTCAAAAAAGCAAAACAGGGGCTAAAAGAGACAAACGTCAAGATACCTGTTATCATTGTTAAGAAAAAGAACATTGGTCTTCAGATTGCCCTAAGAAACAATAGCAGCAAGAAGAAGAAGAGAGAGGTTATGGACAGGAAGAAGTGCCCTTCCCCAAGGAAGAACCCAGACACGTGCAGAAAGAGAAACAGGAGAAGAAAAGAAGACGTGGAGAAAGTGAGGAAGAAGTGAAGGAAAAAACTGTGAAAGTGAAGAAATTTAAAAAACAGAGAAAGTGAAGACAGTCACAAAAGAAGCTTATGAACTTGTGATGTGATTTGTAAAAATTGGATCACAATAGACCAGGCATAAAACGTAAGTGCCTCTTAGTTTTGATTTTTAGAATAAGAACCGACACTCATGCACTCGTATATTCACACGTACATGATGGGTAAAAAGTTTTTTTTTTTAATTTTAATTGAGTTGGCAATTGAAATACTATCTCTTTTCGAGAGAAGTGGGTGGCCCTGAAAAGGGCCTTTGGGTATTTGTTTGTTTAAATCAACTTTAACTGCCTTAAGCCTTTGCCACGGCCAAGGTCTGCTTCTGGTTTGCCTCCTGTCGATGATGATTGGGTAGAAATCACTGGGGGTGGTACGGCAGGCGTAGTCACATGTTTGGTTGTTTAGCTCGTGAAGGTCTTATTCTCTTCGGTCGTAATAAAGAAGTCTGATACATTTGTTTCAGACTCCTTGACTCTGCTAAAATGTCTAAGAGTACCGTGACCGTTTGACTTTCACTACCTTCTTTCTTAGCTGCTTCTTTTTCCTGTCGTTTCCTTCTTACCTCTTCTTCTCGCTGTTGTTGAAGAAGAAAATCTTGTTCTGCTTCCTTTTGCTGCTGTATAAATTTCTCCAATTCTTCTTTCTGTTTCTGTTTGAAATGATCAGTGAGTGGTAAAGAAGGAGAAGGTACTGGCAAAGGTACTGGTACCGGAACAAATTCTTGCGAGGTAAGAAAATCCACAAAATCCCAATTAAAATTAGCCTCTTCTGGAAGTAGGTCCGTGTTAACTTGGGTAGTCGCTGCTATTTCATCGCTTCTCGTCTCCACGACCGGTGCACCCCAATTCATCGTCTTCTTAGTTTCCGTCATGATTGAAAAAGGTGTCGCATATACTGACTGCGCACAGACGCTAGCGCCTCTATATAGGGAATGTGACGTCACAGACTGCTCTCTTCGGATTGGATGACTGACTCCGTGTGGTGACTGAATTTTGTAACGCGTGTTTGGATTGGTCAACCATCTTAATCCGTTTCGATCCTCCCTTCCCCTATAAATAACCACAGTTCGCTGCATTCCTTCACATGTTCTCGTCACAAAGATGTGGACCGAAGTAGAATCCTCTACTCTTGTATCGTCAATGCTGTTCCGTACGGACTTACCCATGTATGTCAGATCATGGTGGACCATTGTCAAGATGACGGATACAAGCGTTTGGAAAAGAAGAATTTATGTGAAGAGACATGGCTGTTTAAAGAGAGTTATGATCTACGGACCAGAAGTCAGACAAAGTTTGAGGAAAAGAAGAAGACCAATGCCATGCCCTCTATGTTAACGGAATGATGTTAACACAAACCCAAAGGCCCTTTTCCTGTTGTATCAGTGTTTATAATCCACGATAAATTCCCATGTTAATTTTCCCATTGTCCCTAGACAGACCCACCATGTTAAATTCCCATTGTCCCCAAAGTGCCGGTCCTGTATTCCCCATGTTAAATTCCCATTATCCCTAGACAGACCCACTATGTTAAATTCCCATTGTCCCCAAAGTGCCGGTCCTGTATTCCCCATGTTAAATTCCCATTGTCCCTAGACAGACCCACCATGTTAAATTCTCATTGTCCTCAAAGTGCCGGTCCTGTATTTCCCATGTTAAATTCCCATTGTCCCCAGAGTGCCGGGACCATGTTTGTAATGGTAAGTCCCATAGTACCTAGTGTGCCCTACTATACTACTATCGTGTCTATAACTTTTATCGTTACTTCAGCATTTCTAAAGCTAGATGATTAGCAGTCCTTTGAGGCAGAATTTTAGATGGGACACCGTTGTCATTTATTCTTGTCTTCAGATCAGTTCAATAGATCAGAATGTAAAAGCGAGAGAATATATCATTGTAATTTTTCAGTTTGAATTTTTCATACCCTATCCTACCACAGTTATATTTTTACTCATGACCACCAGGGCAAAATTGCAATCCATAACATTTGTCTACGCTCAATATTCTTAAAAAATGTCCATATTGCTTGTGACGTAAGAGCATAACCGTGCATCACAAAGGGACGAAGTAGTATGAAAGTATGGCTTTTGCCGTTTTGTCTCTTTGGGTCCTTACCATCCCCACCGGATAACATGGTTGGCTCATACGCGACCGTTGCATATTTATCAATTTTAATTAACGGTATGAACAAACGTAACCCAGTCATGGGGTAGAGTCTCGGACGGATGTCAGTGTCCCCAAAGGGTTTCAGAAAAGGGCGAATCCAACCTTTGATATTGCTGGACCTGCTCTTTTATAAATGTGATACTGATAGATACACACTGTGAGTCCACCATGATGAACGAATTATTGTAGCAGCAGTTTCGATCAATAGCCAGGCTTTTGCGTAAAGATTGTTTTTAATCGACTTTTACGCTTTTTGTAAATCCGCTCTGTTTCTATTTTGTGCTCGTAACTGTCTGTTATTTTCCATTTCCCCACCAGCACAGTTTCGAAATCGGCAGCTCTTATTATTTTATCATCGACTGGAACTGAATACAGTTTACTGATCGTATTGAGACTTCTCAGTGCTGCCGCAAGCAATTCTGAATTGACGCTTACTCGTAAATACAGTCTCGTCGAAATTAATTTGCTGGCACCACCAGAAACACCGGTTGCCATCGATATAGCTCCGACAATAACACCGACTGCTGCACCTATGATGGTTGTTGTTACCGTGACTCCAGTTACACCAGATCCAAAAGTCGCTGCCAAAGCAAAAAGCATCTACAACCAAACATCGTTTGTATTTCACAATCAGCGCCATTCTCTGGTAAATTCAACTCGCAGCTGTTGTTCCGCTTCTATTATTTTTTTTAAAGTCGATAAGACTGAGGGTCCATCATAGTTCTTCTATCAATAACACAATCGCTTAGTTTAGTTTTATGACAGGCAGATATTGTCCGGTCTCATCATCATGCGCAGGCGCAATGCACACACGCGCGTCTAGCCAATTATATGGACCCTTTTTTACTGTTAAAATTGTCATATAGCTATAAAAAACCTCTGCCTCGGAAATACTTAAATCTTTTGAGTTCTGATGGTCTGGTACCCCTTTCATTTAAAAACACTCTGAATACGCCAGAACCTTTACATCTAACGATCATCTTCGCCCAATATATGTTATCCGAACAAGTGGATCCTTGTTGAAGAACAGTCGAGATCTTTCTCTTCTCAATTCAGTCAACTTTCGTGTAAAATATTCGTTCTTAAACTTAAATGGGGTGGATATATCGGTGAATGCTATTTCGCTATTATAGAAACAATCCAGGAGAAGTTTTGCACCTGGTGCTGCATTCAACACTTAAACGTTTTTACGTGCACGTGCGATGACTCCATGCTGGCAAAAGTGTTTGTAATGGCAGATCAGGGTGATTTTAATGGTTGATTTCTATTTGATCCTTAACAAGATTATATTTCACTATAAATGAGGGTCTGGTAACTCCATTTTGACGTAGATATCCATCAACATGTGAAACGAAGTCGACATCGATGTTTATATCATTTGTTAGGTAACCCCTCTCACCGTCTCTAGATTCCGCAACCACACTACCGTGGTCAGGTCCCATTACTTATATAAAGTGGCAAATATCTAGTCTTAAACACAAGCGCCAAATATGTTTAAGTACCCGTCAGGATTAATGTTAAGTCCTTCAAACTGAATTTCATCTCCGGCGACCAACGGCGTCAATATTGTATATATGAATGATTTGTGAACATTATCATTTCTGCCGGCACGTGTTACACACTAGTCAATAGGTTTTTGAAAGTGATCCATTGAGTTACTTCGCGTGGTGATGCTGGCATATTAGCGATTTGTTCATTCACATATTGTTTTGTTGTAGCAGTAGTATCATCAACACAGTCTTTGATAAACGTGATCGACACACTGCTGTCTCTGATTCCACCGTTGTCAGTGAACCTTACCAGGTTTTTACCACAAAGTCGCCCTTCAACTTGCCAATAATAGCTTGACTGTCCACGTTAGACATTTTAGGTTCCCAGTTTGATCTTTAAAAATCACATTCTCTCTGGGATCGACATCACCAAAACCAATACCAGTAAACTCAGACAAATCTGCTATGGTGGCAAACCTGCTCAAATCTACATCAGCACCATGTCCTTGAGCTGAGTAACGTGCGTAACGTTAATAGACATTTCTTATAATATGCAACGTACTTAAATGTGAAATCAGTATGTGCTTGCGAAAGCGCTGAACGCTTCAGTGCACGCAACGCTTCTATGTCCAAGATGACTGCTTATGGTACCATCCAACCGTGTTTGTACTTGCATAGTCGAATACATGAGCGAGTGTTTACTATGCTTGGATAAATAATTAACAAATTCACTTGGTGGTGCAAGTCCATACGAGTCAAAATATAAACAATGCTGAGGTGTTACAAAGAATGCGAAACAGATAGTCCCAGGCCCTGCTGTCAAATCCCGTAAATGATGTGGGTTTTACATACACGGGGCACCAACGATACAAGTTCATTTCGCATAAAGACATCACCAAAATATTGATTGATTTTTCCATCGCTAGTAAATCAAGATTGGTCAACGGACGGGTCAACGGAGTGATCTTCGGCGACCTGGTAATCGAAGACCTTTGCCCGAGGGTATTTGACGACTCGTGCCAGGTAATCAAAGGCCTTTTCCTTTTTATACGATCACGAGACGCTATGCGTCCACCGATCACCTTTTCAAGTGTCATTCCTGATTTAGTTTCGACAGCCAATAACGCGGCAGCTTTTGCAACAGCTGCAGCCGCCACTGCCAACAATTCTGGAATCACTGCAAGGAATGGAAATATTCCACCGGTCTTTTGCATTTTTGCCACCTCTGACTTGGATAATTTTAATGTTACTGAAGTGTTATTCTGTTTGGCTGCATTAAGCTGAGCGAACTGTGTTTGGGTCAACAACACGGGCACATTTAAGGTTAATTTTGCCTGAGACAGTTTCATTGCGACCCTACAATTGTTTTTCATTGCGATTTTTTTTCCCTCTTCTTGCAAGCTATTTTTAGTAAGGCCTACCTTCACGTCATGATAGGACATTATTATTAAAATATGTAACCGGTTTATTATCAATTCTACGAATTTTATGCAGGTGCATCGATGACTATCATTCGGCTACTAGCACCCTCCATCAACCGTGCCTTGTCACAAACTATCATACTATAATATCAAAAGATGCAAGAACAAACGGAAACAGTAAATTCCCAAATATGCTGTTCCAGTTCCAGCAAAGTCATGCATATCGACAGTTTAAAACTGATACCAACAATGGAGAGTAGTATATACAACCAACCTTTGTGCCAGGCGTGTTTAACTCGTGCTAACCAATTTGAACCGGTTAACTAGTTTTCTTCCACTTCAAACCGGTTTTCCAACAACATGTGATCATCCTCCATTTTTACATTTTGATATAACCCAGATCAGCCATTTTATAATACATGTACTATATGTGAGGTCACCGTTACTTACTGCTGCGTGAAAACCATTAAATCCCAATGTTTAGCCACTTGACCTCTGACATATGCCCTAGACCACAACATTTAAAACCTAGAGCACACAATCTCTTGCCTTTGAGTGTGGTCGTTCGAATGTTATGAATCCTCTGGCCTATGTCCTGGGCCATCTAATTTCTGTCTGGCCTTCGTCTGTGATCTTTATTTTCATTTCAATTTTACGACTCATTTGGCCTAGGACTTACATAGGCCACCGATCTTTAAATTAGTTTTTATAACAATGACACGTAATGTAATCAGGCTTTTGGAAGATAAAATGCAAAATGGGCACATTACCAGTGTCAGATAACCAGTGTTAGTGAACCTGTTGATAAAGGAACGGTAATATTTATTTAACGATAAAGACGAGACCTTACCAATGTCCTATCACCTGTTTTAGTGCACGCCCTGATAAGGGAATAGCACGATCAATTCAACAACTATGTTAATTGTCCCTCCTATAACGGGGATTTCAAAAACATGTACCCACAAAAGATTCAAATGAGCGAGTTTAAGAGAACGTTTGAACATAAAAATCCCCAAAAGTACTTTTTTTTTTTAAAATTGAGATGGCGCCGCTAGTTCGAACTCGCGACCTCGTGTTTGGCATCCGGGCAACACAGAAAGACAGATTATTGTGGGTATTTCTATATGAGATCAAGAACACACCTTATTTAAACGAAACTTCGCATGCTTTAGAATAAGATAAATATGGTGTGATTGTCTGGCTATATTTTGGCTCAGTGTACAGTGACTATCAGATACTGATGCTATTCTGACGAGCATGCCATGTTGATATTTTGATAGTTTAGCGCCTCCAAATCATAACTTTTTAAAGAAAACCATTACCATAGAAGCTATAAAAAGAACTTAACTGTAAGTTTGTCTTTGAATAAACATATGATTTATCTGGATTTGGACACATAGGAAGTTCAGGACTGAAACACAGTGCAGAGAATGTATATAAGTAAAATAATTGCGCACTGAGTAAAATTGATTCCCAATATATTAGCTAATGAATCGTCAAGTCACTGTGTCATTTTTGTCCCCAAGGTGTAAGGAAGGCGTGGGCTCAACATGGAGCCACAGGATAAACCAGTGGTATTCATAATCGAAACGAATGTCTTGATTACGTGATTTCGTGATCTGCTTGTATCAATCTGATATATTAATCCTTTCCAATTTTATTTTCAAATCGGTATATTTACTATTTTACAAGGGCAACTAGACGTTCTACGACAGCCTGAAAATAACAGCTCAACAATGGTCAACGGAACGAGATAAATTTGTCAGTTCTTTGAGGTAATGAGTGGGGTCAGATGAGGACATTCTGCCTAAATTATGTGTAGGAGATAATTATGTAGGACACATGTTAAACTAAATGGGCTATTCAGATACTGTATTTATGTAAGGCGTTGATGTGGAATCTACTTATCATCCCTGTTCTAGTTAGTTCCCTTTTCGGCTGTAAAGAGTTTATCAGTCATATTATTTGGTATTTTTTTATTTTTTATTTTAACAGATTGGTTAGTTTTGTATAATTCATTGATTGAATTATCATTTCTTTTCGATCTCATTATGTTGTTTCATCCTACCCCCACACCCTAATTTATCGAAAGTTTTGGCATGTGTGTTTATACTGTGCTATCCCCATAAATTTTATACTGTGCTATCCCCATAAACATTCAGAACTGGTATTTCTCCACTACAAGACAATTCATGATGAGCACACAAAGCTGCATTACGCTTTGTCACCGAGCTTCATAAGGACTCTCAAAATCATCTGATTGAACGACACCAACAAAGCAGCTGCAATGATTGGCCGATAAATCAGCCACTCACCCGTCATGATATTGATTGGCCGTTTATGGGCTGATATAACCTATTCATTAAAACCTGCAAAAATCTGCAAACAATTTCACTGCACACATCGGTGTACATTTTGTACATTTAGCAATATTTGTCATGGCTGTGGAGCTAACCTCGGCTGAAGGGTTCTTTTTGTGGCATGTACATTATATTTCTGGACCAAATCCTATCTTTTGTGACTTGTATAATAGCACAACTCTCTGTCTTGTGGCCATTTTGAATTTCGCGCTAGGTATGGATGTTACCAATTACCAGTATTGTCTCAAGTGTACGCAAGTTTGTTCCGGAAAGATTTTCTTGCAGCAAATTTGCACATTTTTACCGAACAGGTGACCTCAAACCCACATATCGTCCATCAGTAGCAACACGGATTTGGGGGTTGATTTATCGGACTGCTGGAATGACTGGAGACAAAAATCAATTTATTGATAGAAAAAAGACAAAAAACAACTAATCAAATACTAATGAAATTTAGGAGTAAAAAGAAAGAAAAGCAGAATAAGAAGAACAATGCCAGAACGAGAAATCAGACGAGAGCAGTGATGTTGTATTCATGAGAGAGGATATTAGGGTAGCAACAAAAGTGTGGTTTTCTTCCAAAACAAAAAGAGAATGAGTGGGCATGTGGTTAGCCCAGTTTTTCACAAATTTAATTTCCAGTAACTTGGGGAACATTTCTTAAGGAACTTTCCAAAAGTTCGATTCTTTATTATTTAATAATATCTACTTTTTAATGATTCTGAATTAATAGACGTTTATCGTCATATGCCAAAATATTTTCCATTTTATGGTTGAAAAAACACTTATTTAAACACATTGTTTAGTCTTAAACATCATACACAGTTACGATTTGTATTAAGGAGAAGGTACAAATGTTATTCCATGCTAGTGTGACTGTGGGGTTCAGATATATATCTTAAGGTTTTTGTGAATAAAATCCAATTGAATAGGACATTTTTATTCGTATTTTTTTTAATTCACTGTCGCTAATTGTACTGAATTGTTTTTGTTTTTTTCCAAAGCTCTTTCACTTTCAAAGGTTATAACAAAGTTTCTTTCCAGTGGAAAAACTGACAGTCATTTTGCATCCAGTATGCGTGTCAGTGCTCATGATAAATTTAGGATAGCTGTCCGCAAACACGCGTTAATGATAATATTAATAATGCCAATATTAATAATAGTAATAATAATAATAAAAAGAAGAAGAAGAAGAAAAAGAAGACGAGGAATTTGAATCAACAGCAGCAAATTTGAATAGCGGATACTTAAAATTTCAATACTCTGAGATCGTAAATTTGGGAATTATCCACATGCAACAAAGCAAACTCTAAATTAGCAGATTTCAAAACAACTCTCACTTACGTTTCTATTTCCCCATCTGCATTCTTTGCACTAGAAAGCAATAAATTTACAAACTTGCAGCATTTTGGGGGCATTGCTCATCAGCATAAATTCAATCAACATGAAACATGGTCATTTTGGATTGCTAATCAGCAACCATTTAACAGACTTGAAGTATTTTTACCATTGGTGATTAACATAAAATTTACAAAATATCCTTGGATCCCCGAGTGTCCGAGTGGTCTAAAGGCTCACCTTTCCAGATCACTACCATCTGAGCGAGGGCTCTACTCTCGGGCTCGGTTGATGTGGGTACGTGAGAAAACTTTCTAGTAGCTTCTCGTAGGTTGGTGGTTTCTTCGGGGTTTTCCATAGTTCTTCCTACACCAGTTATACTGATCGCCATGTATTGCCTATCTTGTGCTGAAAAATGGTGTTAAACACTATAACAACAAAATACCCCTACTACATAACGACGATATATCCAATGTAAGCTTTCTCAATGACCAGACTGTGCGGACGTGAGTTGTTTTGAGAATTATATTCAGCATACTGTCAATAAATATATTACTTTTAAGACTATTGAATTAAATACCATTATCAAAATGGATTCAGGTAGTGTAATAACAGCTAAGAATTGTCTGTGTTGATCTTCCCTCTGTTTAGTTGGGTTTTCATCAGGTTCATTTTCAGATTTTCCCGTCTGAGAATAATGTCACTCTAATAAGAGAACTTTTCATTATTTTCTATAATTTATTAAGCATCAGGGCAGTTTAAAATGCTGATACATTTCTTGTGGGGAAGTTATTAGAATTTAAATGAACAATCGAATCAAATGCTGAATTTCATTTTTTTTTTACCATTTACATTAGAAACAAAATAATATTCTGAGCCGAACTATGGTTTTTCATTTATTAAAACTACAAAAGCAGTCATTTAGCACTTTTGTTCGACTCTGGACACACGGAAATGTATCTGCATTTTCATCCAGTGATTGGACTGAAGGGCAGTGGAGTTGTTGGTGTCAGACCAGGACAAAATACTTCCAAGAGCCAGTGTCCAACTATGCAGTTCGTATCTAAGTCAGAGGTTTTGTTTGGCCGTGCCTTTCATTGCGAAATATTCATGACAGAAACTCGTTTTTACTATGTAATAACTGGGAAGGATTAGTTCACTGTTTCGACATACATTATATTGTGGTTGTGAAAGCCGAGTGGCGGAAGAGTACATGTAAAGTCAATGTGAGATATCGACACAAATGACGTTTTGATTGACACGGAAACGGAACCATGACCACGTAACTATGCTGGATAAGTTCTTTCAAGTATTGGTGTGTATAGTGATCTATAATGGCACTGACATAATCAGAAATCCTGGTGTGATTGGAATTTTCGTTCTGAGTTCAGCTTATAATTTGTAAGAAAAAATAGCACTGCAAAACCGTTTAGCTAGTTTTCTTCCACTTCAAACCGGTTTTCCAACAACATGTGATCATCCTCCATTTTTACATTTTGATATAACCCAGATCAGCCATTTTATAATACATGTACTATATGTGAGGTCACCGTTACTTACTACTGCGTGAAAACCATTAAATCCCAATGTTTAGGCACTTGACCTCTGACATATGCCCTAGACCACAACATTTAAAACCTAGAGCACACAATCTCTTGCCTTCGAGTGTGGTCTTTCGAATTTTATGAATCCTCTGGCCTATGTCCTGGGCCATCTAATTTCTGTCTGGCCTTCGTCTGTGATCTTTATTTTCATTTCAATTTTACGACTCATTTGGCCTAGGACTTACATAGGCCACCGATCTTTAAATTAGTTTTTATAACAAGGACACGTAATGTAATCAGGCTTTTGGAAGATAAAATGCAAAATGGGCACATTACCAGTGTCAGATTACCAGTGTTAGTGAACCTGTTGATAAAGGAACGGTAATATTTATTTAACGATAAAGACGAGACCTTACCAATGTCCTATCACCTGTTTTAGTGCACGACCTGATAAGGGAATAGCACGATCAGTTCAACAACTATGTTAATTGTCCCTCCTATAACGGGGATTTCAAAAACATGTACCCACAAAAGATTCAAATGAGCGAGTTTAAGAGAACGTTTGAACATAAAAATCCCCAAAAGTACTTTTTTTTAAAATTGAGATGCCGCCGCTAGTTCGAACTCGCGACCTCGTGTTTGGCATCCGGGCAACACAGAAAGACAGATTATTGTGGGTATTTCTATATGAGATCAAGAACACACCTTATTTAAACGAAACTTCGCATGCTTTAGAATAAGATAAATATGGTGTGATTGTCTGGCTATATTTTGGCTCAGTGTACAGTGACTATCAGATACTGATGCTATTCTGACGAGCATGCCATGTTGATATTTTGATAGTTTAGCGCCTCCAAATCATAACTTTTTAAAGAAAACCATTACCATAGAAGCTATAAAAAGAACTTAACTGTAAGTCTGTCTGTGAATAAACATGTGATTTACCTGGATTTGGACACATAGGAAGTTCAGGACTGAAACACGGTGCAGAGAATGTATATAAGTAAAATAATTGCGCACTGAGTAAAATTGATTCCCAGTATGTTAGCTAATGAATCGTCTAGTCACTGTGTCCTTTATGTCCCCAAGGTGTAAGGAAGGCGTGGCCTCAACAAGGAGCCACAGGATAAGCCAGTGGTATTCATAATCTAAACGAATGTCTTTATTAAGTGATGGCGTGATCTGCATGTATCAATCTGATATATTAATCCTTTCCAATTTTATTTTCAAATCGGTATATTTACTATTTTACAAGGGCAACTAGACGTTCTACGACAGCCTGAAAATAACAGCTCAACAATGGTCAACGGAACGAGATAAATTTGTCAGTTCTTTGAGGTAATGAGTGGGGTCAGCTGAGAACATTCTACCTACATTATGTGTAGGAGATAATTATGTAGGACACATGTTAAACTAAATGGGCTATTCAGATAATGTATTTATGTAAGGCGTTGATGTGGAATCTACTTATCATCCCTGTGCTAGTTAGTTCCCTTTTCGGCTGTAAAGAGTTTATCAGTCATATTATTTGGCATTTTTTTATTTTTTATTTTAACAGATTGGTTAGTTTTGTATAATTCATTGATTGAATTATCATTTCTTTTCGATCTCATTATGTTGTTTCATCCTACCCCCACACCCTAATTTATCGAAAGTTTTGGCATGTGTGTTTATACTGTGCTATCCCCATAAATTTTATACTGTGCTATCCCCATAAACATTCAGAACTCGTATTTCTCCACTACAAGACAATTCATGATGAGCACACAAAGCTGCATTACGCTTTGTCACCGAGCTTCATAAGGACTCTCAAAATCATCTGATTGAACGACACCAACAAAGCAGCTGCAATGATTGGCCGATAAATCAGCCACTCACCCGTCATGATATTGATTGGCCGCCTATGGGCTGATATAACCTATTCATTAAAACCTGCAAAAATCTGCAAACAATTTCACTGCACACATCGGTGTACATTTTGTACATTTAGCAATATTTGTCATGGCTGTGGAGCTAACCTCGGCTGAAGGGTTCTTTTTGTGGCATGTACATTATATTTCTGGACCAAATCCTATCTTTTGTGACTTGTATAATAGCACAACTCTCTGTCTTGTGGCCATTTTGAATTTCGCGCTAGGTATGGATGTTACCAATTACCAGTATTGTCTCAAGTGTACGCAAGTTTGTTCCGGAAAGATTTTCTTGCAGCAAATTTGCACATTTTTACCGAACAGGTGACCTCAAACCCACATATCGTCCATCAGTAGCAACACGGATTTGGGGGTTGATTTATCGGACTGCTGGAATGACTGGAGACAAAAATCAATTTATTGATAGAAAAAAGACAAAAAACAACTAATCAAATACTAATGAAATTTAGGAGTAAAAAGAAAGAAAAGCAGAATAAGAAGAACAATGCCAGAACGAGAAATCAGACGAGAGCAGTGATGTTGTATTCATGAGAGAGGATATTAGAGTAGTGAAGGGGGATACTCTACGGACAATGGGAATTAGCATTACAGAACCCCTTGGGACAATCTACGGACAATGGAAATTTAACATGGCGAAAAATCGTGGGACAATCTACGGACAAGGGGAATTTAACATGGGAATAAATCGTGGGACAATCTACGGACAAGGGGAATTGAACATGGGAATAAATCGTGGGACAATCTACGGACAAGGGGAATTTAACATGGGATTTTTTTAAAAAAAAATTTTTTTTTAAAAAAAGGGGTAGGCAATTCAAAAGACTATCTCTTTTCGAGAAATATGGCTGGCCCTGAAAAGGGCCTTTGGGTTTTCTTCTTCTTCTGCTTCTAATTTCTTCTTTTCCTCCACCAACTTCTTATTTTCTCACCTACACTCTTTTTCTTCTTTTTTTTCTCCTCCTCTTCTTTCTTCTCTTCCTCCTCTTCTTCTTTCTTCCTCTTCTCATTTTCTTCTTCTTTTTCAATTTTTTCATTCCATGCTCTCATCCTTGTCCTTTCTTCTTCATCCTCCTTCTCCTCCTTTATTTCCTTCATTACAGCACTTATCATATCCTTTGCTTTTCTTAAATTATTAATTTCCATTTTTACTCTATGCGGACTATAAGAATAGTGATCTTCAACTAGTCGTACGAGCATTTGTTCTATCATTCCCAAATTGTCAAGGACGTCTTGCAATGATTGAAATTTATCCAGGTGGTTTGAAGCCATCTTCTATGAAGAATGGTTTGAACGACGAATACTGTGGGTTCTTATACGAAAAGCGCGAACGTGAAGGAAAACATCCCCCTAAAACATAAAATGGATCTTACCTAGATCATGGCCCAACATCGCGCGTACGTGAAGGAAAACATCCCCCTACTTTCTCATTTTATATAATATAACCCTAACTATACTCTCCACATTTGCTAAGAAACCCATAATCTACTATTCACACTAACATACCTGAGCTCTTACAAACACAAACACACTAACACACAAACGCATACCCTCACACTATCTTAAAAAAGAGTTAGTGTTTATATACACACTACTCTACCTACACACATTGGCAAATCTATCGTTATTTCTTTTCTAGAGTATTGGGTAGCCCTGAAAAGGGCTGTTTTTTTTGGAACTTCATGGGCACCTGGTTAATGGTGGCACCTTCCAGGCCTGGCGCCACATACACATCTTATCCCCCAATTACTTTTTACCTTTTGGGGGGAGAGAGCAGAGGCAGGATATGTCGCTTCAGAATCCCAATTTTCACTCTCTGGGATTCTGAAATTTTTTCTTCTCTCCTTTTCCTCCTCCTCTTCTTTGTATCTTCTCTCCTCCTCTTTATATCTTCTTTCCTCTTCTTCTTTATATCTTCTCTCCTCCTCTTCTTTGTTTCTTCTTTCCTCCTCTCTTATCCTTCCCTCCTCGACAATGGCTTCAGCGGCCAGTTCATTTAATATGCGCCTGGCATATTCCAGATGCACATGAAGTTCCAACAGTTTCTCCAGTCTCGTGTTCATTTTTGGTGTTGATCAATCAACAAGGGTAGCTGGACTGCCGAACGAGTTTCATTTTATACTGAAAGCGCGTACGTGAAGGAAAACATCCCCTAAAAACATAAAATTCATCTTACCTAGATCATGACAAAAAAACAACAACAACGCGCGGACCTAAAAGAAACACTCACTCACGTTTTTATGCTACCCATCACTTCAATAGACTATCCACATACGCAAGGCAATCCAATCTAACCCCAAATATACACCTCAAACAGCCAAAAAACTAACATCATTTTAATCTACTATACACATCAATCTATTTTTTCACTTACAAACACAATTACACAAACACACAAACTCATACCCTCACATTCTTTAAGAAAGAGTTAGTGTTTATTTTCACACTACTCTACCTACACACACACACACACATTGGCAAATTAATAGTTATTTCTTTTCTAGAGTATTGGGTAGCCCTGAAAAGGGCTGTTTTTTTGTTTTGCTATGGCATTCTTTTTTTAGTTTCTAAGAATGCGATGTCCTCTGAGGATAGACTTTCTGGCGATAGGTCTGCTTCTTCGGAAAGAGAAGAAGAACTCTTTGGTGTCGATACGGCAATCGACAAAGCCTCTGTCAGCTTCAGGTTGCTGCTGCTGCTGTTGTTGCTGTTGTTGCTGCTGTTGCTGCTGTCTCTGAAGTCTGTACTTCTCTGTCCATTCTTCTTTTTCCCTGTTCATTTCTTCTCTGAAGAGCTCTTCTATCAGGTCTTCAGTGATTTTTAACATTCTCACATTCTCTATTTCTTCTGGCTTCGGTATCAGACTGTGTCTGACCCTATGCAAATTCACGTAGGCTTCGTTGAGCTTAGCTAGTTTGGAGCACATCTTCGTAGGAGGATGAGTCGACAATGGATGGTTAGACTGGGAACAAACCGGTTCTTAAAGTTAAAGCGCGGACGTGAAGGAAAACATCCCACACACGGTTTTTTCGAGCCGCAACGTTCATGAGAGGGATAGTAAGAAATGAAAGAGCATCAATCCAACATTCTTATAGCTAAACAAAAGACAAAGGCATTTTTTTCAAAACACAACATTTTTTTATTCAAAAATCACTTAACACTAACTAACAACAACTCTAACAATAATCCAACATGATAACATTTAACAATTTCTTCAAATCACAAACATTTTTTTCTTCAAATACTAACTACTTTAAACAAGGCTGACAACGTTGTGAATGAAATTGTGATTTCCACTGTTGGAAATCATTAGGCCATTGATGGACACTACGTTTCCTAGCTTGAGACAAAAGATAAGCATAATGGTCACAAAACCATCGATCTACTTTCACATCGTTTCTAGCAGAAGAACGAGGATCAAAATGAGTCACTAAATGTTCTAAGGAATAGCCCAGGCTGCGATGATGCAGAAAATACACACAATATTGTCCACACACCAAGGAATCTGTGCCTTGTAATTTCACGTTATTGAATCGGGTGGTTTGAGCATTTCTTCTCATAAAGTCGATGATATCGTCTTCCAAAGGGGGCAATCCGTACGAATCGAAATATTCCACACAGCCTTCTTGAGGAAAGTAGACGGCTACCCAGTGGGTTCCTGGGAGATGACTTTCGTCCGTGTTGATCACGTAAGCTTGATGGTCTTTAGGTTTGCGATGAGGGAGTTCATCTTTAGCACAGACGACGGGATTCCAAGAAGACGTATACGAACTGTGGTTCAAAAGGTAATAAAGTTCCCAGGTATCCATTTGTGTTTGTTTTCTTCTTCACAGGTAATAATAAGTCGTCAATTCGATCCTGACTTTTTGCTTGAAAATGTCTGACGAATAAACGGTTATTCGTTCTGTTTCCTCACTCTGATTCAGGAGAGCTTCGATACGATGGATCTCTTGAGTGGTTAATGCTGGACAAGAATGTTCACGCAAGTCTTTATACCACTGGTGCAACACGTCTTTGTTCGAGATGAGACTCCAAGCTTCGTCCAGATACTCGTCCAATTTTTCTTCTTGACTCAACATCAGGCATTTATCGTGTTGAATTTGACTGGGATGATCGTTTTGACATCCATAGCAATTTTTCTTGATCAATTCCGTTATTTTGTCGACCAAGTGTTTGGCAAAACAGGAGACTAAATGGGCTTCTTGTTCTGGCCATCTCGACTTCATCATGACAATTTCTTCGTCTTGGGATTCTCCTTCCACGGTCTCCTTACATTCCATCTCCAAAGTTTCTTCACTAGGTAAAGAGGGACAACAGTCTTCCATGGCTTCTAATAATCTAGAATGACTTCTCTCAAACTGTTGATTTCTATGGTATTATCGAATTCTGCATACAGGATGACGTTCACCGTTACATCAGGGTCTCGGTTTGCAAACTGAATTTCCACACGAATCTGGCCTGATTTTATAGGGTGAAAATGTCCCTCGTCGCTGCCTTGGTCTGGAGTGAAATCGAAAGCCCACAAAGCGTAGCCTCCTGCATAATCTTCGTACGTAATACCGTGACTGGTGTTGGTTCCTAACTGGCCGGTGGCTTCGTACAGGGACAAGTACGATCTCAAGTAATTCTTATTCTCAAAGTCAGGCTCAAAGGGTCGGGTACACAAGGTCTTGCCATCGCGACTGACTTCGATTTTGGACACGCCAAAGTGTTGAAAGTAGAAAGGATTTTTTTCGGCAGCTCCGTTGAAGGCTGTATTCTCGACCATACCAACGATCAAACGTTTGGGTAACTGTCCTTGAAACAGATGATCTTCGATCATGGATCGCTGTCCCTTGGGAATGGTGAAGGTTTTCACTTCCACGCGTCGTATGGGATACTTGGCAGTCGTTCTACTCAACGTCTGACTGATGTCGTTTCCCACTTTAGGTAACACTTCCACACGGCGTACGTAGAGTCTGGCTTCTAGGATTTTGGTTTTGTACTCGTCAGCATTACCCAATAAATGGAAAGCGGTACTGCTCCGATTCAGTCTCAGGCGAACATTCACTCCGTTTAGCAAATATTTCTCTTGCAACCACATGTCCAAATGCAAACGGTCCATCAGTTCTAAACTCTGTCCATCTTTGATTCTGTCTCTTCGTTCTATAAATCCCGCATTGTTTTTTTTGGCTGATGGATCAGTATCGAATGTTTCAAACTCGCCTGTTTCGTCAGCTTCCCATACTACACAGGAATTGAGATGAGTGTTCTTGGCATCTATTCCGTACGTCAAGAGATTTTCCAGGTAGGCACGATAAGGGTAAGTATCCATGCTGCTACTGACCAGTTTGTTATTCAAGTACAAGTCCACTCCACTGAACAAGGAATGCATGAAATTGTTGACGGGAGCTACTGCTTCAGTGTCTATAGGACCTCCAGTCTTATCTAGAATTTTGACTTTCAGGTACAAGTAACTGCTATTCAGATCGATGTAATCTTCGGGTTGTCCTTTGATGTCAAACTCGATGGGAGCAGAATCGGCCAATGAGGAGACGGGGTGAAATTCCACCCATTGGGATTCTTGCATGGTCATCATGGTGGGGGGCATGGCAAACAGATCCAGTTCCGTCTTGGAACAGGCGCAAGATTCTCGGTGCATCATTTTTTGTCTCTTTTCTCAATAATCGAAAACGTCTAAGTCTCGTACGGTTCTTCTTTTCTTGGCCTTTCTCGCTTGAAGTCTGGTGAAGGGGTGTTTTCTTCTTCGTCTCTTTCTGCCTTGTCCTTGCTGAATGCTTGACTCGGTATCGTGCAGGGCATTTATAGGTGTGTCTCGTCGGCCCAAAATGTCTTTACCCGTTTGCAGCAAGACATTTTTGCCTGCCCTCATGAAGGCTTCTTTAGGGTTTTGTTTGTCGATGATGACATTTTGGAGAAATTCTTTGCCTTGCGTCAGTGCCGCATCTTTCAAGGCGTGCAATCCGCGTGTCACCATCGGTTTCAACACCGGGGCCACCGAACGAAAGGCCGATTTTAACATGTCTCCTAAACCGTGTCCTCGCTGTCGAGCCACCCCTCGGTACACTGGATACATGACTTACTTACGAATCGTGAGAGAACCGTTTTCGAAAATGGAGTTTCACCGTGACTTTTCCTTTGGTGAATGGAATATTTTGTCCCAAATCTCCTTTTATAGTAATGTTGACCGTGTCCAAATACGACTTGCTGACCGGCAAATAGTGAGGATGGACAAATTCGCGGTGGACGTGGTAAGTGTTTCCACCTTCCTCGTCAGCGTTTGCGGCAGAATCCACTTTGAAAGGAATGACACGCAGTAACGGTACGGAGGTGTGTCCCACCACGTTGTATTCCACCAGATCGGAGTACACGAACATCAAATTTAGTCCTTGGTTCAGTTCTACCGGGGTACGAAAATACTTGGCAAAAGTATCGTTGTCAGAAATGACTAGTAATTCGCCTTTTTGTTGTTCTACTTTCTTCTTCATCTCCATGTCCCCGCCCAACATGTCAAACAATTCAGGACAAAATAAGAAAGACATGATTTTGGGCCCCTCAGGAAATTTTATCAGGAAGCGACGAGCTGTTTTGTGGTACTCCAGGGTGACACTTTTTTTGACACTTTCCAAAGCTTTCAGAAACACACCATTAAACCTGGTGGCTATGGTGCTGACCAAATGTTGACCACTAAAATAATAGCCTGGGGGAATGAACAAGTGATAGGTGGTCCACTTTGGATTTTGTGTGTTACGGGTTTTCTTGTCATATTTGCCATGGGTATCCAAGTACTGTTGCATTTGTTCGTCATGAACTTCCACATCAAATTTATTTTGATTGGGAAGGACATTGAGGACTTGGGTCGGGTGAATCATTTCTACTAAAGCCACTTCCCAATGGGCTTCGTGATCTAAGGAGATGGCTTGAGGTAATTTGGCCGTGTAACAGCACAACGTGTTGTTGGGAAACACCTCCATGGAACTGTCACTGGGTAAGGTTAAGTAAAATTGGTTTTGGTGACTCATAATTCCAGAGTTCTGTGGCTGTCCGAGGGAATATTAGTGGATGTCAGAGGTGTGTCTCCGCCCAAAATGGGGTTCTGATTGTGGTTGGACTGGTGACTGGCACTGGCACTGGACACAACGTTCCCGTTCGAGGAGAATTTCAGGGAGGGATTGGGAAGTAGGTAACCGATGCAACTGCTCAATAAAATGGTCCACAATTGTTTGTCTCCTTGTTGCAAACTCAAATTGGCGATGGCTGCCCCGATGACACAATACACCACGAAGATTTGGCAGAAAAAGACGATTTGCGTTTTAGGCACACGTTCTCCACACCACACCCACAAGGGTTGTTTTTGTAAATCTTGCACAGAAGAACTAGGGGAAGAAGGACTGGTCGACGTAGCTGCGTCTGCTGCTGTGTGAAAGGGCATGATGGTCACTTCTTCTTTTTATAGTCGATGACTTGCGAAGCGTCGATCCAAGAATCGAAACTGGGTGGATATCCTTTCCAACGTACTTTGACTTCTTTGACACGTCGTTTGCCCACTTTACGGGTTCTGCGTTCCAGAATGCTTTCGATGTCGTACACGTCGTCTTCTTTTTTGGTGACACGTTGTAACTCGGGCAAATAAAACGTTCCTTTGAGTACTTCTCCGTTCATGTCTTCCAATTTATAGACGGCAGGATGACGGCCATGCACTCGTCCAGTGACGCGAAACAATTCGGTCGTCCAGTTAGGTAAGTAACCTTTGTCGAAAGTGCGTTTGGTTTTGCCAATGCGCACCCAATCTCCTACGGTCAACTCTCCACTTTTCTTGGGGACAGCCCTCGTCGGGAACGTACCAAACAGGCGCTCAAACACCAGCACTTCGTTCTCGGGAGTCACGTCTTGCGGGGCACGTCCGATGCTTCGATGGTAAGATTGGTTGTACGCTTGCACCAGGTGAGGTAAGATGTCGATGTACTTCAGAGTGTGGTGATGCGTAAAATATTTCCACATACGTTCTTTCAAAGTGCGTTGAAAACGTTCCACGATGCTGGCTTTGGTTTCGGGATTCTCGGTGGTAAAAAAATGAATGTCACGTTTCTTTAATTCTTTTTGGAAAGCTTGGTTCAGAAATTCGGTGCCTTTGTCCGTTTGCCATCGAAGAGGGTGACGGCCGCTTTGTTTCAATACCCGTTGCAGGGCTCGCACTAACTCGCTGCTGGATTTGGAAGTCAAAGGCACGACCCAGGCAAATTTGGAAAAGACGTCGATGACACAAAACAAATATTTGTAGCCACGATTGTAGCTGGCTAAATGAGAGACATCGGCTAAATCGGCTTGCCATTGATGATCGATGCCTTCCACTCGGGTGCGACTTCTGGCAAACTTGCGTCGAATGGGTTTGTGTAAAGTGTAGGTAGCTTGTTCTTGTAACCATCGTTGCACTTGAGGTAAACGGAGACTTTTCAGTCGCGTTTTGGCAGCACGATACAATTTTTGAACTCCTGCGTAACCTGCAGGATGGGAGGGATCGTAGTAAATGCTGGCTAAGACTTTTTCCATTTTTTATTTTGTGTTGGTGTGTTAATAAGGCACCCACTCTTGGAAGAGGCTACTCTTTTTCTCTTGGGGTATTTTCTTGGATTGCAAGGCTTTGCGTGTGCGGCCAGCAATAGGTGTCGAAGAGGAGGATGTCTGAGCGGGGGATATCGGTTCTTGTTTCACTTCTGTCTTCACTTCTGTCTTCACTTTCTTTTTCTCTTGTGAGGAAGAAGGGGTCGCCATCATCTTTTTAATCCATCCAATTCTGGAGGTAGGTGGTGTTGTTAACTTGCGTACTTTTTCTGGTGGAGTTTGAAACCCTTCTTCTTCTTCTTCTTTTCCTTTTTCTGTCTTGGTCACGGGTACTGGTGGTACTGGTACTGGTACTGGTACTGGTGATGGTGCTGGACTTTTCATCAAGGTCTTAAAATCTTTCAGAGTGGGTAAAGCTGTTTCGTCTAAAGCTTTCTGGTGAAAGAGTTGCAGTCTTTGCAAGAGTTGACCGTACTTTTGCGATTTTTCTGTTTCGGACAAATCTTGGCGATCCAGAAAGGATTGCAATTCGTGTTGCAACTGGGACATTTCGCTCAAATTGGGATTGGGAGGTAAATGCGGGGTGCGTTGTTCTTGCCACCGATGGTATTCCATCCATCGTTTGTAAGGCACTAAAGCTAGTTTTCGTCCTTCCATGGGGTTGTCAGGGGTGAATTCTGAGATCTTGGGACTTCCGAAGGCCTTTTTATCTTGCTCCCATCAGTCCTCCCAACATGGTTCCCAAGACTCCTTTCAGTATGGGGCCTAACAAGAGAGGTAAAATGCCTCCACGTTGGACCAACATCTTCTTTTTTTGACGAATGGGAATTTTCTTTTGAACCATTTTCCGAAGAACGTGACGATGTTTGCCTAAGCATTGTTTCTGGTGTTTGGACAATGGGATCGTGCCTTTCAAAACGTTCAAACAACATTCGCACACGGTATCGATGACCTCTTTGGAGGCCGTTTGAATGAGTTTTTTTCGTAGGGGTGGAGAAGCTTTGGACAGGACAGATAACAGGTCCCCATGTTTGGCTAAACGTGGTGGTAGTCCTTTTCTTTTCTTTCCTTGGGGTTTTCTGGAGGGTGACATCTTTGAGTCTTTAGGAGCACCTAAAAACACTGATACCCTACTCGGTCACAGGCCTTTTTTATACTGGAACGCGTCGCCACTGATTGTCTTTACGTTTTATCAGTTTGAGGACAGGCATGACACGTCGTGCAGGGGTACGTAACGGACTAAATCGAGCCAGTTCTTGCTTGGACAAATCCAGTAAACTTTGTAACATGCCCGATCTTTCTTGAACTTTGATTTTGGGAGAAGGTACTTTGTGAGCAGCAGCCACTGCCGCTAAATGGGAAGGTCCTGCCACTGGGGAAGTTCTTTTGGGGGTCATCAACGGAGAAGTTCTTGGTGTAATCAACGTCTCCAAGTACTCTTCAGTTCCTGGTGACATCAACGGAGAAGTGGACAAACGTGAGGCTGCCGGAGACGTTGTGGCAGGTCGTGGCTTGCGAGTGTAAGGTTGCGTCCTGGCCGAAGTGCCTCTCTTGCGACTAGTTTTCTTCTGTGGACTTTTCTTTTTCTGGGGACTTTTTCTCTGTTTCTTTTTCTTGGGGCTTCTTTTCTTTTTCCGGGGTGATGGTGGTGGTGTCTGGTAAGAGGAGGGTCCCGCCACTGGAGAAGTTCTTCTTGGGGACTTGGTCTTTTTCTTTTTCTTCTTGGGGCTTCGTTGGACTTTTGTCTTGGGGATAACTTTGGGGGCATTAGGATCCCATCTTAAGAGTGAGCGAATGATGACCCCTCCTAGAGTACCGCTCCCTCCAGGTTTCAAAATGATTTGTTTTTTGGTTTGAGTGTCGATGCGGGGATCGGCCAGTTGGACCAAAGCGACTTTGTTTCGATCGAAAAAGCGTTGGGTTTGATGAGGAATCTGAATGATTCCTTGGAGTAATTGACGTGCCGTCACCGTGAACCATCGTAAGACTTCTTTGAGACTAGCTTCTAAGACACGGGCTCGTGTTTGTGGATCTTTTTCTCGACTGATGCCATACAAGGCACGAATCAATTTGACGGGAAGATGAGACTGAAGGGACGTCATGTTCACACTGTGTGAGACAGACGAAAAAGGGTCTGAGGTTTTTATAGATTTTTTTCATGGGGAGTGAAATGAAGTCGAGGACGGAGACGTGTACAGGACAGGCCCTCCGTCTTGGCACCAGTGGTGAAACAAGTGGGTACGAAATCGCAAATCCTCGGGGGTCGTAGGTTTCAAATCGACGAGTAAATAGGCGTGTGGAGTTTGAGTGGCATCGTCGTACGCCTGAGTTAGCCAAGGCGTTCCTAACTGTTTGGCTAAGACTTGCACTTGCGATTTATCTCGAGGGCTTTTAAACAAGACCACGTAATGCGCATTGAGACTGATGGTGCGATGGGCTTTACTTTGTTGAAACAAATTTTGGGTGATGTAAACGACACTGGCATTACGGTGATGCCCTTTGCGCGTGAACCACAATTTAATTTCTTCTTCGTCTTCTCCTAACATGTCGTCGAAAATGACCAAATGGGTTAGACGGGAGTCAGAGACGATGCCATCGTCTTCTTTAGGAATGCCTTCCACAAACACGATGGAATCGCCTTGACTTTCTCGCAAGAGGTTGTACGCCGATTGCCACTCTTTGTAACACCACACGATCCGTTGAGGGGGCCGATCGATCAAATGATGTTTATGTTCGATCAAACGTTTGACGAATTCGGTTTTGCCTGAACCGCTAGGTCCAGCAATGAGCATGTTAAAGGGATGGCGAAGATACAAAGCCTCCCAACTGGCACGATCTAAGTGTTCGTCGATGACTTTGACAGTAGAGGAAGAGGGAGCAGAGACAGCAGAGGTAGCCATGGTATGAGAAATGTCACTTGTGACACGAAAAAACAAACAAGACAAGAGTTTATATACTTTTTCAGAACACGTTTATTGAATGTTTTTTCAAATATGAACACGAAAGACAAAAATACATACAACCCAAATAGTGATGTACAGGAATATAAAACACAGCAAAGCGATCAAAGTGGAATATAAACAAGTGTCTGTACAACATGTTTTGGTTAACCAAGATGTCCTAGGGACAGTGTGTAATGTTCTTACAGTCTCTACATGAGGTATTGTCACACAAGTGTCCTCCCGGAATGACCTTTCAGGCATGTCCATGACAGTCCTGTCCTGAAGCGAGTGGTTGTTCTCGGTGACGGGTTCTTCTGGCACCGTCACTAACACGGGTTGAAAAGTAACTTTTTTCCTTGAACAACTCTTGTGCATACTGGGCCACTTCTTGGGTCCAAGCCTCAAAACCCCCCTTTTTCCAATCACGAACATCTGTCCAATGAGGGTGTAAGTCACAAGCTACACACATATCGTCATACACGTCTTGGGTCGCTAAAAGTTGACGAATCTTTTTTTCCTGTTGAGGTCGAGAAGTATCCAGATGAAACCGCAAGGCTTTGAGCAAAAGGAGTTTTTCGTGACCATTTAAGGCCATGGAGGTGGTAAGTACTGATCGTAAAGAGTCCACAAAGAATCGGCTGGTAAACGAAATCCCAGAAAACAAGTCACTAAGACACACACCACTTGTCGTCCCAAATTGAACGGATACAATTCTTGTAATAATCGACGGTAATGATCCACGGTTTGAATATGGTCATTGAGTTCCTTCCACGGAATCTGTTGAATGATATGTGACATAATCCGTGGCATGGCAACTTGATTTTATAGTGTCTTTGTTTCGGAAGCAATAAAGGTAATTTCTAACCAAACACGTTCGTTCTCCAGTAGGGAATTTAAATGTTACACACTGTAACTGAAACGTCAGAGTTTGTCTAGATGTTTCGTCTTTTTCTAAGCAGATTCCATGTAACAAATGTTGGTAATCCTTTAACTCGTCTTCCTCAATACGTTGCAGTAAGTGAATCTCCAAGTAACCAAAATTACGAACGTCTAGCCCATCATCATTCATATACTGAAAGTATTCAACAAGGTCTGACCAGTGAAAAAATTTCTGACGAATCAGTCCTCTTATACCATTCAGGTACCAGTGGTTAAAGATCTGGTGACGTAACGGATGCAATTGTTCTTTACGTTTCACTTGTATTTTCACCAGCTCTCGGTAAATCCTTTCTCTCAACTCCTCAGGCAAGCCCAAAATGTACTCTTGTAAAGTATCCATAATTATATACACTGTTTTTGGAATCGTTGGGTGGCGACCAATAGCCTCGTTTAACTTTGTGTCTAATGTAATATCCACTCATAATCAGTCTTCTTGTACTTTGGAACATAGCATAATTTAAAAACGGACGAATCACTTTGAGTTTGCGTTTCACTTGTATTTTGATCAGTTCTCGGTAAATGCGTTCTCTCAACTCCACAGGCAAAGCACGAATGTTCTCTAGCAAAGTATCCATGAATAGGTCATACTAATTCCTCTTTGGTCTGACACAAGAAATGTACTCTTTGCACAAACATGGTTTCACTTCAGTGTCGAATTTAAATCGTTGAGTCACTAATCTACACATTACAATTCGTTCAGAAGTTTCCTCTTTCACCAAGTTGACATTGTGTTCAAGATGTTGGTAATTCGTTAACTCTTCCTCTGGAATTCGATGCAGTACGTTTACAATGATGTAACTACAATCGTCCATACCAAACCAATCCTCTTTAAAACTAGAGGATCGTTGATCAATGTCTGTCCGATGGAACACTTTCAATTGAATCAATCCTTGTATAGCCTTCAGGTACCAGTGGTTCAAACACCGGTGACGTAACGGATGCAATTGTTCTTTACGTTTCACTTGTATTTTGACCAGTTCTCGATAAATGCGTTCTCTCAACTCCACAGGCAAAGCACGAATGTTCTCTTGTAAAGTATCCATGAACAGATGATTATGGTAAAAAGTTACTTCAATGTCTCGGTCCCACTAAGGGTAAGTAATGACAATTCGGTGACCATCGAGCATGTTCAACGTAGGCCGAATCTTGCGGTTCCCAGTGGTGAAGTGACACACCGCAACTGAAGCACTTGACTTTATCTCCTTCGCCCAAGTAGAAAAATCCGGCTCTGGCTAATTCTTCGGGGGTCGGTCCTCCCAGATACTTTGGCCATTTTCCTTTGAACGATTGAAGACGATTTTCAAAGTCGCAGTATTCCGACGAACGCACAGGAAACGAATATTCGTTTTTCACAGGTTCGTTTCGATGAGGGTTGAGTGAAATGGGCAGGAGTTTGCTCAGGGCTGGATGACATCCGTAGGGAGGTAAACGTGAAGGTCGACATTCCCCTTTAAAACGAAACCCAGTAAAATGTCCAAGAGGACGAGCAGCATCGCTTTCGCATCCCACAGGTTTGACACGCACAGCATCACTTTCCATGACAGGGGCAGTGAGAACAAAGTTCCCATGATGCTTTACGGCATCGCTCAGGTCACAAGGTACAGCATCGGTCCCATCGCAAGGCTCACAATCGCACTCGTCTGCAAACTCCGTTACGCAATTACAATGGTAACCACATGGACAATCGCAGTTTCCTTCCGGACATTTTCCGTCGCAATGTCTGGGTCTTATCCATCCAGTATTAGTCACACTAGAGAAAGATACAGCTTTTTTACAATCCCCAAACTGGAACGATGTCTCTTTCAAAGTATTCATCTTGTTCGCTCGGTCTTGCTAGTCACAATGAACTATCGATCTTGCCTAGGGTTCCTTTTTTATATACAGACCAATACCGACGTGACCGTACGGTAAGGTGAAATGATTGGGAAGTCGCACTCGCTTCTGGTACACGATTTGATAGACTTTTTCCAGGGGTCGACTGACGATGTGGTGAGTGGGTAAACGTACAATCTTGTTCGGTTGGTGAGTGGTCACTTTAAAGTTTCCATCCTTTCCCGATTGCAAGGCTTCTTTCAATACCCCAAAGTTGACCACTCGACTGGTACGATAATTCAGAGTCAGTCCTTTCACTTTGCACGTCGTGTGCACTTCTCCTTGTTTGTCCCGGTATTCGTAGCCGTAATTTTTGGGGCCGCCACTGACGAAACTTAGAATCTTGTCGTCGGGATGCTCGTCTGTCCAGGCTCCTAAACGGTCTCCTTCGATGTCAGGGTGATGTTGAATCGGGTGATGGATGTAAATGCAACTGTCCGTGTCAAAGTACAGGACGCGTTCTTCTAACAGTTCTAAAGCTTCGTACAATTTTAAGCGAGCATGGGCTGTCACGTAAGCCGCAATGATGACGTTTCCAAAAGGGTCGTCTTGCACAAAGTCCAGATCTTCTTCGTAATTGACCAAGATCAAATTCTCTCGAACGACGTCCACGTGTTTCATGTATTTGGTTTTGTCGTGAATCATCTGGAAGTAGCGGGAAGGTTCTGTCAAATATTCCGTCTTGGGTAAACACGGGCGTTGTGCCATTTTGCCCCACAAGCAATTTAACATCACTTTGGCAAACGATCGCCTGCCTTCGTTTTTCTCGATGTGGTCTAAAGTGATACCTTCTTGTTCGTAATATTTCTCTTTGAATTGTATTTGGTCTTCGGGAGTGTGACACCAGGAAGGATAGCCGCTGGCTTCTTGTTTCAGTTTCAAAAAGGCATCCACGTAGTCGGCGAAAATGCCTTTCTGCGTGGGGTCACCCTTGTGGTATTGTTGTGTCTTAGGAAAGTGGCAAATTTCGTACACTTCTAACAGTTGGTATCCCATGTTCAGAGCTTTGAACAATTCCACGCTGACCCAGGTTCCCGTCAAGGCACGTTCTTCCTGGCTGTGCTGACAAGGTTGGTCTTGGTTGCACGTTTCGGCACAAGTACGGCACAAGGGAAACATCAGTTTGCCTTGACAATGGTGAGGTAAGACGGGGTGGTATAGGTTCGTGGGAGGTAAAACTTTGCACTTGATCAAGCCTTCGTATTGTCGAATGTTTTTCAGGTCGATGTGTTCCGTCAGCAATTGCGGGTGCCCTACAGGAAAGCGACAATATTTGCACACGTAGGGATACAGCGAACACACGTCCAAGTATTTGATTTCTTCTCCGTTCTCTTCGTCGGCTTGGTACAGCAAACAGGTGGCATTGGTCCTTCCTCCGTACAAACTATCCCTTGGGTTCAGCGGGTCCATGAACTGGTAACTTTCCACGAGGCGTTTAAACTCGGGATCGGTTTTCAAACGGTGATCGTATTCGTGTTCCCACATTTCCACCACTTGGTATCCTTGCTGTTCTAACTTTAGGCGTCGCTGACAAGTGTCCTGGTACAAGTCTTCCATGGTTCGTTGTAAAAACTGATTTTTAGTGCTACGATCAGGGTAACAGACGGGACATCCGTGAAATAAGCAACCGTTAAATTCGTACACGATCTTGGGGTTTTCTAAGTCCCAGCCATCGACCGAATACGTTCCGATGGTCTTTTCGCCCCCTCCGTTGCGGGCATGCTGAATCCATTTGTCTTCCTTGTCGCACAAGTAATGTAACCAGCGTAGGGCTTTGACCGAGTATTGACGTTTGACAAAGTGGGTCGTTTGAGGACTGATGACAGCCACGGTGTTTTCAGGCATGAATCGTTGTCGATACACTAAGGAACACGCTTTGGCAATGGTGCAAGCTTCTTTCAAAGGATCCACCCCTCCGTGTTCCATGAACAGTTCTCGAAATTTTCCACAGCAACGCCGTAAAATGTCCACGTCGGAACGACAATACTTTAGCATTTCTTCCTGAAAGTCGAAAGGGTCCGAGGCGTGAGCCTGGTACCAAGCGTAAAAAGCTTCTCGTTGTTCGGTACGCATGTTGTCGGGGTCGTAATAGTGAGCCTCAGGCAAATGGGGTAGAACGGCGTGTTGATTGGCTTCCGTATTGAAAAAGTGTGGAAAGTACCCTTTAGCCATTTCTGTCATTCCAAACGTTTTAGGCATTCGACTCAAAGGCATGGCCAAGTAACTCATCGAATCTTTAAACTGCACTTGTCCCACTTGCATGAAAATGATTTTGGCTCCGTTCAAAGTCACTTTAGGACGCTCGGTGCCTTGTTCTGTATAGTACCTCAAAAGAAACTGTCCATCGTATCCGGAGAAATTGTGAGCCATCACCGTGGCATGACGATGACAATCTCCGTAACGTTCGATGTCCTCTTGGCTCCACGTCTTGTCGACGGGGTCTAAGACCCATTGGGCAAAATCGGCTAGCGTGTTGGGTCCCCGAAAGATTTTTTCACGCCCTCCGGGAATCTTGCTGCAGTGAGGGCAATGACTGAAGATAGGTTCTTGAATGCACTTCTCGCACGCTCGATGAGCCACGCAGAAATTAGGAATGTGAATGCCGGTTTCTTGCATGCATTCGAAATCGAAAAAGATGAAATTGCCTTTCTTCTTGTGACCGTCCTCTTTCTCTGGTGGGGGCTGGTATTTTTGCACGTAACATTGGTGTTCCAAGTCCACGATGTGGTGACAAATGTGACATTTTTTCTTTCCTGAACATACGTGTGCCTTGGTATTATTGATACGTATGACTTGTTCACACGTAGGGCACAATCTCAGGAGTTGACAAGCACATTTCTTCTGTGAACCTTGCGTTTTCAGATGTTGTTGGTAACAGGTAGGGCTGACAAACGTACGCAGACAAGTGGAACAAGGCACTGGTTCTTCGCTCAGACAGGGTGAAGAGGCCAAACATCCTGAGCATTTCGATCCACAATGCTTGTGTTGCTCTCGATTATTATAACCATGGTCACATTTCTCACAGTAATAACCGTATCCCAGGAATCCGGTGATACTGGTAATGGTATCAAAATGGTCATCGTGATGATAAACGTGAATGTATTTTCCGTCCTTAAAATCTTGCCCTCGAAACAACAGAGACCCGCGCACTTCTTGAGGGTACACTTTCAAGGTGTATCGTGGAGCTAGGGCATCTTGCAATTTTTGCATCTCAGGAATGCCACAGGGTGTGTCTTTGGACAGTCCGGCTTGTCGTAACAGGAGTTCTGCTTCGTTTCGTTGTTTGGCTCGGTCGGAACGTTGAATAGTGTCCCAGGTTCTTTTCCATTCTACCGTGTCGTTCTTGTTGGCATAGGTTCGTCCCACCACGATGGCACGGGCTAAACACATCTGGTCATGAGGGTTCTTAATTCGGACGAGACTTGTTTTGGTGTTGCGAAGGTCGTCCACCAATAACATCTTTTTGCGCCCTGTCCCTTGAGGAGGAGAGACGTGGGTCATGTCCAGTGTGGCTTTACCATCGGTGATGTCAAACTGATCATTAGATTGTTGTACGTGTTGAATCTTGTCCATGACTTTGGAAGCAGTTAATTCTGCAGGGGTGCTAAACTCGATCCAAACAGGGGATTTCAAACCGTCGTGTTGTATGGAAAGTCTCAAGCGATCGTCTTCTTTGGGTTGACATTGTCGCTTGAGTGCAGTGAGCAAAGAATCCCACACCTCGGTGATGAACACTTCTGCTTTCTCTAACGGCACTTCAGCCTTGAAATCTTTAAACTTCACCGTGTATTTGTAAGCCGTAGTTCTAAATTTTCTAGAGGAGCGCTTTTCCGTCTCTCGAATGGAATAGTAATTTTCAGGGTTAACTAAGGGTGATGAACTTGGTTTAGAGGGTTCGGATTCTGGTTCACTCATGTCCTCTTCAAAATCACTGGCATGAATTTGTGCCAAGATTTCAGCCCTGGTACGAGGCGATAGATCACGTTTCTGCCTCTTACTTTCTTCTTCTTTCTTCTCGAATGAATGGGATCGTTTCATCTTGAAAGCAAAAAGTCAAATGACTCAAGTTCAAACACCATAAACTACTTTATAGTCATAGCAGACCAGCGTATATAAAAGGGTGTGTGTCTTGTCCTTTCACTATTCATTTCACTCTCAAGCCGAGCACAACGATGGAAGAGACTGACCAGATGGAACGTTTCGTCAGAGCTTTGCGAGGGGTCATTAGAAAATTCTCTTCAGACCAGCCTACGGACTATTCTCCTTCCTTTAGAGATAAAAGTCAAGATACTTGCTATATCTGTCAGAAGAAAGGGCATTGGTCTTCAGAGTGTCCAGACCGTCAAAAAAAAAAAAAAACAGGGGATAAAAAAGACAAAAGTCAAGATACCTGTTATTATTGTAAAGAAAAAGGACATTGGTCTCCAGATTGCCCAAAAAAGAAACAAGAGGAGTCAGAAGAAAAGAGGAATTCTTCAGAAGAAGAGAGGGATTCTTCAGAGGAAGAGAGGGATTCTTCTGAGGAAGAAAGAAGACAGGTGAAGAAAAAGAAACAGGAGAAAAAAAGAAGAAGGGAAGAAAGCGAGGAGGAAGAAGAGGAAAAGAGTGTGACGGTGAAGAAATTAAAAAAACAGAGAGACTAAACAAGGAGAAAAGAAGAAATTAATGAACTTTTTTATTAAAGTGTTGTGTTATAAATTGTGAATTGGATTGTAAAAAATGGAGAAAAGAATAAATGAATGATATAAGGTAAGTGTCTTTGAGTTGTGATTTTAAAATAAGAAGCTACACTCACGCACTCATACACAGACACGTACTAAAAAGGTAACATGGGTGAGTTTTTTTGAGTTATTGGCAAATTGAAATTGTATTTCTTTTCGAGAAATGTGGGTGGCCCTGAAAAGGGCCTTTTTTAATTAAGGTGTAGGGGTGAGTTTAAGCAATCAATTTTAACTGCCTTAAGCCTTTGCCACGGCCAAGGCCTACTTCTGGACTGCGTAATGTTGATGATGATAATGATTGGGTTGAAATCACTAAGGGTGGTACGGTAGGCTTAGTCACAGGGTTGACATGTTTGGCTCGGGAAGGTCGTATTCTCTTCGGTCGTGATAAAGAAGTCTGATACATTTGTTTCAGACTTCTTAACTCCGCTAAAATGTCCAACAGTACCGTGACCGTTTGATTTTCACCCTCTTGTTTCTTTGCTGCTACTTCTTCTTGCTGTTGTTGCTGTTGTTTTTTTCTTACCTCTTCTTCTTGTTGCTGTTGCTGTAGGAGAAAAGCCTGTTCCGCTTCCTTTTGTCGTTGTATAAATTTCTCCAATTCTTCTTTCTGTCTCTGTCTAAAATTATCCACTTGCGGTAATGAAGAAAGTAACGAAGGTTCCGGAACAAATTCTTGCGAGGAGAGAAAATCCACAAAATCCCAATTCACCTCTTCTGAAAGTAAGTCCGGGTTCCCTTGGGCAGTCTCCCCTGCTGGTGCACCCCACTGGATCGTTTTCTGAGTTTCCGTCATGTTGAATCACTGTCGCATAGATTGACTGCACACAAGCGCTAGCGAATCTATATTGACTACGTGACGTCACAGACTGCTCTCTTCGGATTGGATGCGAGCTGACTGAATTCTGTAACGCGTGTTCGGATTGGTAAATGAACTCAATCCGTTTCAATCCTTCCTCCGCCTATAAATAAGCGCCGTTCACTGCATTGATTCACCTGTTCTCGTCGCTTCAAGATGTGGACTACAGTTGAGTCATCCACCCTTGTGTCTTCCATGATGTTTCGGACAGACTTGCTCATGTATGTCCGATCGAAGTGGACCGTTGTCCACAGGACAAACACCAGCCTGTGGATACGTAGGATCTACGTCGAAAGACAAGGATGCCTGAAAAGAGTGCTGATGTACGGACCAACAGTAAGACGCAGCCTAAGGACAAGAAGAAGACCAATGCGGTGCCATTTATGTTAATGAATACATTAACATAAAACCCAAAGGCCCTTTTCAGGGCCAGCCATATTTCTCGAAAAGAGATAGTCTTTTGAATTGCCTACCCCTTTTTTTAAAAAAAAATTTTTTTAAAAAAAAATCCCATGTTAAATTCCCCTTGTCCGTAGATTGTCCCACGATTTATTCCCATGTTCAATTCCCCTTGTCCGTAGATTGTCCCACGATTTATTCCCATGTTAAATTCCCCTTGTCCGTAGATTGTCCCACGATTTTTCGCCATGTTAAATTTCCATTGTCCGTAGATTGTCCCAAGGGGTTCTGTAATGCTAATTCCCATTGTCCGTAGAGTATCCCCCTTCACTACTTATTAGGGTAGCAACAAAAGTGTGGTTTTCTTCCAAAACAAAAAGAGAATGAGTGGGCATGTGGTTAGCCCAGTTTTCCACAAATTTAATTTCCAGTAACTTGGGGAACATTTCTTAAGGAACTTTCCAAAAGTTCGATTCTTTATTATTTAATAATATCTATTTTTTAATGATTCTGAATTAATAGACGTTTATCGTCATATGCCAAAATATTTTCCATTTTATGGTTGAAAAAACACTTATTTAAACACATTGTTTAGTCTTAAACATCATACACAGTTACGATTTGTATTAAGGAGAAGGTACAAATGTTATTCCACGCTAGTGTGACTGTGGGGTTCAGATATATATCTTAAGGTTTTTGTAAATAAAATCCAATTGAATAGGACATTTTTATTCGTATTTTGTTTTAATTCACTGTCGCTAATTGTACTGAATTGTTTTATTTTTCTGCAAAGCTCTTTCACTTTCAAAGGTTATAACAAAGTTTCTTTCCAGTGGAAAAACTGACAGTCATTTTGCATCCAGTATGCGTGTCAGTGCTCATGATAAATTTAGGATAGCTGTCCGCAAACACGCGATAATAATAATAATAATAATAATAATAATAATGGTAATAATAATAATAATAATAAGAAGAAGAAGAAGAAAAAGAAGACGAAGAATTTGAATCAACAGCAGCAATTTTAAATAGTGGATACTTAAAATTTCAATACTCTGGGATCGTAAATTTGGGAATTATCCACATGCAACAAAGCAAACTCTAAATTAGCAGATTTCAAAACAACTCTCGCTTACGTTTCTAGTTCCCCATCTGCATTCTTTGTACTAGAAAGCAATAAATTTACAAACTTGCAGCATTTTGGGGGCATTGCTCATCAGCATAAATTCAATCAACATGATACATGGTTATTTTGGATTGCTAATCAGCAACCATTTAACAGACTTGAAGCATTTTTTACCATTGGTGATTAGCATCAAATTTACAAAATATCCTTGGATCCCCGAGTGTCCGAGTGGTCTAAAAGCTCTCCTTTTCCGATCATTACCATCTGAGCGAGGGATCTAGTCTCGGGCTCGGTTGATGTGAGTACGTGAGAAAACTTTCTAGTAGCTTCTCGTGGGTTGGTGGTTTCTTCGGAGTTTTCCATGCTTCTGCCTCCACCAGTTATATTGATCGCCATGTATTGCTTATCTTGTGCTGAAAAATGGTGTTAAACACTATAACAACAAAATACCCCTACTACATAACGACGATATATCCAATGTAAGCTTTCTCAATGACCAGACTGTGCGGACGTGAGTTGTTTTGAGAATTATATTCAGCATACTGTCAATAAATATATTACTTTTAAGACTATTGAATTAAATACCATTATCAAAATGGATTCAGGTAGTGTAATAGCAGCTAAGAATCGTCTGTGTTGATCTTCCCTCTGTTTAGTCGGGTTTTCATCAGGTTCATTTTCAGATTTTCCCGTCTGAGAATAATGTCACTCTAATAAGAGAACATTTCATTATTTTCTATAATTTATTAAGCATCAGGGCAATTTAAAATGCTGATACATTTCTTGTGGGGAAGTTATTAGAATTTAAATGAACAATCGAATCAAATGCTGAATTTCATTTTTTTTTTTACCATTTACATTAGAAACAAAATAATATTCTGAGCCGAACTATGGTTTTTCATTTATTAAAACTACAAAAGCAGTCATTTAGCACTTTTGTTCGACTCTGGACACACGGAAATGTATCTGCATTTTTATCCAGTGATTGGACTGAAGGGCAGTGGCGTTGTTGGTGTCAGACCAGGACAAAATACTTCCAAGAGTCAGTGTCCAGCTATGCAGTTCGTATCTAAGTCAGAGGTTTTGTTTGGCCGTGCCTTTCATTGCGAAATATTCATGACAGAAAATGGTTTTTACTATGTAATAACTGGGAAGGATTAGTTCATTGTTTCGACATACATTATATTGTGGTTGTGAAAGCCGAGTGGCGGAAGTGTACATGTAAAGTCAATGTGAAATATCGACACAAATGACGTTTTGATTGACACGGAAACGGGGCCATGACCACGTAACTATGCTGGATAAGTTCTTTCAAGTATTGGTGTGTATAATGATCTATAATGGCACTGACATAATCAGAAATCTTGGTGTGATTGGAATTTTCGTTCAGCTTATAAGTGTGTGTGTGTGTAAGGGGTTTTGATTTGGCTGACGCAGTTGAATTTATACAACGAAGGTTTTAGAAAAATTGTTAAATGCTAAATTATCTACTTTCACCGGTGAAAGGAAGACATGTCTTACATATCAATGTTTATATAGAACGTTTACCGGAATGACTTTAATATTTCCAAGTCATTTAAACCATTTATTTCCAAGTCATGTAAACCATTTATTTATTAACGATTATTACTGATTCTTGAATTTGTTAGCCCAAAAAGGTAGAAGTCCACAAAGTTCAAAAACGTGTAGAACCAAATCAATGCTAAAAATAGTTAATGGAATTTCTTGAAAATTTAATTAGATCATCTAAATATACACAAAATTATGGGTATTAATTGTCATATCTCGCCCTCAAGTGGTTTTTACTGCTAAGAATGTTTTAATATATATACAATCAGTTTTACAATGTACAAAATAAAAGATTTTTGCAATGGACAGAAAATTTTATAAGGTCATCTACGTATACATTATACAAATACTATCAAAAATTCATTAGTTTACATTAAATGATTTATGTACAGTGTTGTTGAAGATCATCTCCAGAAGGATATATTTACGTAAGTACGTACGTGCGCATGGGCAAGCGTAAGAACGGACGTGCGCATGGCCAGGACCAACTCTAGATGCTCGTACTGATTGATTGTCGCAGATATATATATATAACCTTCATCAGTGAAGGGTCTACGTGTCTTACAGCCATAGATAAAGTTTCTAAAGTTAAAGTTGTGTGGTTATTTACAGAATTTTATGAGCAAAGCTGATAAAATAAATAGGAAAAAAAGACTCATTGTTTACTTAAATGTGTCTGAACCTTATAACTGAAGACATAACATAATAGTCTATAGAAATGTATTTCTTTGCACGAATTTATTAGTAAGTCAAGAAAAGAACTTAAAAAAATAGGTTTTTATTATTTAGTTGCAAATATTAATTCAATATAGTGATTAACATAACTTAGTCCTGGTGCTGCAAAATCTGTGACGTGTTTGCGCGTTCGTGTGTGTATGTGTATGTATGAGAGAGAGAGAGAGAGAGAGAGAGAGAGAGAGAGAGAGAGAGAGTTCATTTTCAGATGATTCCCCGATCCAGTTAAACAGATCTGCTTCACGTCCCACTCCAAAGGTTAGATTTTTCATTAAAACAATTTTCCAGGTCTTCCTCACGGTTTATACTTGCTATTCAGCAATTACCTCTTGTATCTTAGGTCATAGCAAAATAACGTTTAATTCACTTTAATTTGTTGTATGATTGACGGGTGCATTTTGGGTTACAGAGAATCCAGTTGGGCCTTAGTTCAGATGTGCACCTATCAAAAACTGCTAGCCCCGCTTGGTCATTTTCAATTTTTGGACTTCAGCAGTAAATTGTTTAGAAAACAGCCGATAACCGTTTTAATTTTTATATGTTTCATAATACATTCACTGCACTTTCATAAGCTATATTGTCTAGTCTGGCAAAATAATTGTTTTTTCTCCAATTTTAATAACTACTAAAGATGGCGTATTTAAAATTAATTCAGGCTGATTTTTCGAGCACATGGGATCAGCTATTCTTGTTGGCTGTGTGTTTATTTAGACCATGCACACTTTCCACAAATACAATATGCAACGAAATGTAATCCACAGTACATGAAAGTAACACAGAGGCATATCAACGGTTTCTTCATTGTTGTACCTGCTGAAGTTCATAATATCTATAGAGTGCTCTCTGTAAAACTAAATAAGGCTGAAACAGAACAGAAACTCTAACACAGGAGCTTGGAGTTTAATTGCAAAGCTAAATACGTTGGGAACTGAAGTGTATCTTTAACACAGAAGCTTGTTTGATTGATAACTCGAAAAAGGACTGGAATATAGCTGTTTCTATAAAACTGGAGCTTGACGTTTTATTGTAAAGGTAAAAGAGACTCAAACAGAACTGTATCAGCAACACAGGTCTTGCTGTTTAAATGAGAAAGATAGATTATAATGGAACAGTACTGTATCTCTAACACAAGAACTTGACAATTGATTGTAAAGCTCAAGAAGATTGGAACTGAGCTGTATCTGTGAAACAGTAGATTGACGTTTGATTGCAAATATTATTACTGGAACAGAACTCTGTGTCTATGACACAGAAGCTAAACGTTTGACTGTACATCTAAATAAGGCTTGTATATATAACATGAGCGCTTGACGTTTGACTGTACGTCTAAATAAAAAGCTTGTATATATAACACGAGCGCTTGACGTTTGACTGTACGTCTAAATGAAAAGCTTGTATATATAACACGAGCGCTTGACGTTTGACTGTACGTCTAAATAAAAAGCTTGTATATATAACACGAGCGCTTGACATTTGATTGTAGGTCGAAATAAGACTGAAACAGAACTGTATCTATGACGCAGGTGTTTCACGTTTGATGGAGAAGACGGTTCATCACTAGTGAATAGATGAAAAGGAACGGAACGATGTGAGAGAAAATAATACTCAGTAAGGAAGAGTTATCTGCCTGTATTACACTAATTTAGGAAGCAAAGGTGGCAGCTGTCTTTGTATTTATTGATACAGAAAATGAAGAAAAATAATCGTGGACACTATTTAATGTCAAGTTGCTGAGTCGTACCTGTACTACCATTCGCTTAGCAGCTTAGGTTAAAGGCATGCAAATTTCCCAAGTTTCCCGGATGAACAATAAAATACCTGTCTTTTATATCACAGAAGTATCACAGAAGTATCATTCAATCTACAAACTTTGTTCATATATATATATATATATATATATATATATATATATATATATATATATATATAACCTTTGCCAGTTCACTGCTTGACTGCCTCGGATGGGATTGTACGTACTGAACTATAACAGCGCATTCAGTTAGGTACTGGTACTGTCCTCGTTATTTTTAGGGTGGGTGGATTAACCAACAAGGGAAGAGGATAGAAAATAGGTAATTTATTCTCAAAAATAGAAAAGAAACAACAGGAGATGGCAGGGATAGATGTTTGAAATTATGGCAGAAAGTAAGGGTACGATGCAAAACCTGCCTCCTATGGTTCTAACAAAAATGTTCTCGTGGAATTCATGGGTAAAAAAAACCCCCAATGTTTTATTTTTCTCATAGTGGATTGCCGGTTAGATTGAAAATGTACGGTCCAGTGTTAAACATAAACATGTTATCCGCGACGGTGCATTAAGATATGCCATGGTTGTCCAAATCTAAGGTATGTAGTTTGATTCCTAGTTCCGCTTTTCCATGCTAATTCAAGATTTATACATATAACAGGCAATGTGTGCTGTTTTGTCTTTTATTTGTAAGGAAGTTTCAGTTTACTAATATCACACATGAATGAACAGACATGTTAAAACTACATTATTTTAAATGTTTCCATTGTACATACAAGAAGTAAAACTTTTAACTGATTATAACTTAAAAAATGTGTTGATTGAATGCTTTCCAACAGTGAGGCTTTTTCCATGCACTCCTTCGTCCTTGACGTCATATGATGACTTTTAATCGACATTTTTTGTAACTGAGAAAGACAAAAGTGTAAATATGAGCACTGAAGCATGCTAAAAAATATTTCCTCTGCTGTAGAAAGAAAAACAATCTACGCAATAATGCAACAATAAATAACCTCATGTACCTGAATGAAACATGATCGAAATTAAATCATTCATCAGGGGTCAATTTAAAATCATTCTTTTACTTTTGTTTCAAAATAGAAATTGTGTACATAACGGATATATCGCAAGCTATAATTTTTCTGCTGATATTGGTACGCTAATCTTCATGCAAGTTCAGACAGGCCTTTCATTTAACGAACATCTGGTATAATTCTAGAAGACATAATAGAAGCTGAGTAAGTTGTGCTCAAACATTAGACATCCTTGTCATTTAAGAAACGGCACATATTATCCGCCTTGTTATGTTAAGTCGTATAAGGACTGGGATGCTGCCGGACGTCTTTGCTCTCCTGGTTAAAAGAAAAACGTCCACTTATCCACAGACCGCCTCCGTGTACGAATACCAGTACTAACCTCGACCTGTCTCTTCGTCCCTCCCCCATCGCCGTTGGACTTGGAAAATGCACAGAGTAGAAAAATATAGGACGCAGCGGTTTGAGTGAAGAGCGTTGTACAAGAAAAACCTGCGCTTTAAGGAGATTATGGTGAAGAAGCTGTTTCGCTGAAGCAACCTCACCCTCTCGGCCGCAGAAGCCAGAGTCCAGTGGCACGACAACTCGTTACGGCTGGCAACTTCTTTGGCTGCATTTGATGGCCAGGTATTCTTTGGTGCTCTGACGTGCCCTCTGTACTCCACAGTGCATTGCTGAACCGCCTTCCTGGCTGTTGGATCTTCTCATTGATCTCATCCGCCCAGTTAGCTGGAAAAGTCTTCGTATGCTGGGTTGAGCAACTCCTAAAATCACCGGAAGGCTCGAGACCTACCGGCTACCTTCACCAGGTTTAGCCCACCAGTCGAAGCGGTTTCCCGGGGAGTGGTCTCTGTCGCATACAAACAACTACTAGGAGCCACATGTGAGAGTTGGGAATCAGGGGAGGACCAATGTGGATGAACTACCCTTGGGAAGGCACGACATGCTTCAACCATCAGAGGTACTATCTCTCCCTGTAACCCAATCACCTCTAACTAACTAATGTACAAACTATACAAAGTTTTGATCACATTAAAAGAGACTACATAATTGTGTGAGTCCCTAAAATACAATTAAGATCAATTTTATGAATAACTGCATAAAAAGACTTGAAGTGAAATAAAATAAACAACCATACATATACAAACTAAAAGCTGATTTACAAAATTATCACTCTTTACTGGGATATAAATGTACGATAAGTTGAACGGTGAAGAAAAAAAGATTGTTTGGAACCATGTACGGTGTTACCACTCAATGAACTTAAACTAAGTAACAGAAAAGAGCGAGAACCAGGTTTTGTAAATTCAACAAATAATGTATTTTCCTATAGTACAAAGTGAAAATTTAAAAAGAACGTACAGTATCTATCACAGGTCCAAATATATAATGTTCCAACTGAAGTCCAGATGTATCGTAAATATATTCAATTATTGAATGTTTTGATGTGTCACTATTATTGAATATGCTAATGTGCCAGTGGCCTGGATTGTGGCGATATGCTAGAGCCTTTTGATGTATCACAATAATATAATCCAAACATTTAAGCATTTTCTTACCTGAATTCGCTTTAGTTACAAAATAATGTTTCTGTCCAAGAATATTTTTGATGAGCACTTTGTATTTCCAGTGAAAAATAATTTGAATAAATAATTCACTCAAATGAAAATCTAAACACAACAATAAGACTGATTCTGCCGCAAGATCTTAAGACAAGAGTGAATAATTTCTCACGCAAACAACTTCATATGCAATGTTTTGATGTGTCACTATTACTGAATATGCTAATGTGCCAGTGGCCTGGATTGTGGCGATATGCTAGAGCCTTTTGATGTATCACAATAATATAATCCAAACATTCAAGCATTTTCAGCCCTGTTTAGGTCAGCACTGCTCCCCCTAGTAAGGGAAGGGACTAGAAAAGAAGATACACCCAGGTCTCAGAGAAGAACAAACCTCATAGCCAGAGAGCTAGGTCGATACATGATTGACATTGCCGTTCTTAGCGAGACACGTCTAGCCGATGTTGGATCTGTCTGCGAACCCGACGGTGGCTACACCTTCTTTTGGAAGGGGAAACAGAAGATGAACAAAGAATCCACGTAGTTAAGCCATTTGTACTGCACTTTTGGGTCAATTCCCAGTGGTTCCTACGCATGTGAACGAACGCATGATGCAACTCCGCGTCCCCCTCTCTAAATTACGGTATATCACCATCGTCAGTTCGTATGCCCCCACGTTGACCAGCAGCGAAGAAGACAAGGAGGCCTTCTACGAAAGTCTCTTCGTACTTGGCGATAAAAACGCTCGAGTGAGCCACGACTATGAAAGCTGGAATGGAGTATTCGGACAGCATGGACTTGGAAAAAATAAACTCGAATGGACTGCTTCTATTGTCGATATGTGAAGAGAATAGTCTATCTCTGACACACTCTTCTGTGAAAAGAGCAAATTTAAAGCGACTTGGATGCATCCCAGATCTAAACAATGGCATCTGATCGACTATATCATCGTCCGAGTCTTGAGGGAAGCCGAGTGCTGGACGGACCACTGATTAGTCAGGGCTATCCTTGATCTCAACATTGTCCCGCCACAGCGCATAAAGACGAAGCTTGCCCGAATCAGATTCAACACTGCAAGGTTGAACCATCAGCAGGCGAGAGAGCAATACCAAATTCACATTGAAAACCTACTGACTGTGTACGGACCTCTGACTGGTGACACAAGTACAAAAAAGTGTAGTCAGCTCAAGGACATGTTGAGTGAGCCTGCGAAAGTCATCCTTGGACCCAAAAAACTCCAACAAGACTGGTTTTACAAAAATAACGAAGTGATACGCATCCTCGTTCAAAACAGCAAGAGGCCTTTATAAAATGGCAGAACGACGTTGACTCACTCTCAAAACGTGATCTTGAAACACCTGCAGAGCAAAGCCCAGAGAGAACTCCGCATTATGCAAAATAGCTGTTGGGGGCCACAAGGCAGTTGAAGTACAGCATAACGCAGACACTAACAACTCGAAAGAGTTTTTCATGTCCCTGAAAATTGTATATGAACCGTCCAAAGCCTGCAGCACCACCGCTAATCTCTTCTGACTGGACCACTCTGCTCAAGGACAAAGAGAGTATCACCGAAAGGTGGAAGGAACACTTCTCCAACCTACTGAACATGCCCTCCACCGTAGACTCTGTAGCGTTATACGCAATTGTCCCGAAGCCAGCTATCTCGGAGCTGGACTTACCCCCACCACGGAAGAAGTCGAGCTAGCCATCAAAATGACTAACTCTGGCAAGGCGCCAGACTCGGATAGAATTCCTGTTTAATACTTTAAAGCTGCCTGCCCTAAGGTACTTGAGGCACTGCACAGCATCCTAATCAGCTTTTGGGAAGAGAAATCCATGCCACTGGAGTTCAAAGACGCAATGATTGTCACCTTATACAAAAACAAAGGGAACAAAGCAGACTGCGGAAACTATTGAGGCATATCACTTCTGTCTATTGCAGGCAAAATTATGGCGCGCGTCCTTTTCAACCATCTGGCCGGCAATGTCTCGGAAGCCATACTGCCGGAGGCCCAATGTGGCTTCAGACCAGATCGGAGCACGATCGACATGATCTTCACGGTGAAACAAATACAGGAAAAGTGCATTGAACAAAACATGAACTTCTACGGTGTTTTCATAGATCTCACAAAGGCCTTAGACACGGTCAATAGAGATGCACTATGGGTCATCTTAGCATGACTCGGCTGGCCTAGGAAGTTCATTAAGATGATCCGACTTTTCTACGACGACATGACGGGACTCGTTCTCTAAAACGGGATCTCTCTAAGCCATTTAACGTTTCTAACGGCATGAAGCAGGGTTGCGTTCTTTCTACAGTACTATTCAACCTATTGTTCACATGTGTCCTAAACCATGCTACACGTGATCTCCAGAAAGAAGTGTACATTAAGTACAGACTGGATGGCTCTCTCTTTGGGCTTCGCCGACTGAATACCCGGTCCAAAACAATGGAGAAACTTATTCTTGAAGCTCTTTTCGCGGATGACTGCTCTCATGGCACACACGGAAGCAGATCTCCAGATCATCGTTACTCGCTTCGCGGAAGCCTCGAAACCCTTCGGACTCACTATCAGTCTGAATAAGACAAAGGTACTTCACCAATCTGTCTCAGACACCATAGCTCGCCCCCCCCCCCCGATTGTGTCTATCGAAGACACCCAGCTGAAAGCTGTCGATCATTTCAAGTACCTTGGAAGCATCATATCTTCCGATGGATGGCTAGACAAAGAGATAACAGCAAGCATCATCAGCGCCAGTCAATTACTAGGACGTCTCCGCTCTTGCATGTTGAGTCACAATAATATCAAACTGTACACGAAGATAAAGGTATATAAAGCAGTCGTGCTAACAAGCCTACTATATGGATGTGTGACCTGGACAGCATACAAGAAGCACATCAAGCAACTTGAGCGCTTCCGCACAAGAGCCCTGCGTCGGATTATGGGCGACAGATGGCAAGACAGAGTGACGAACCTAGAAGTGCTGGACAGAGCATGCTTAACCAATATCGAAGCGATGGATATGAGAGCCCAACTCCGGTGGACGGGTCATGTCATCCGTATGGAGGAGTCTCGAATGCCACGTCAGATTTTGTATGAAGCTCTATCTAGTGGACACTTTAAAATTGGTCGCCCGAAGAAAAGATTCAAAGACTCCATCAAGGACAGCCTGAGATGCTGCTCGATATCTGTGACAAACCTCGAATCCTGTGCCAAGGATAGACCCGGCTGGCGTGCAGATAGTAGTAATGGGTGCAAACCCTTCGAGACTGCCCGCAGAACGAAATTCGCCGAAGCTGTGATCTCAGGAATACCTCAACCCACCCATGCCTCCAGTGTATGCACAGATCCAGGACATGCGAATCTCGTATCAGGCTCATCAGCCACATGAGGACCCATCAGCGTAGAGCAGCGCAGGATTGACTTCATCGAGCCCCGATGGTCAACCAACACATTAGTTAAATGTGATTTACATGTTCTTCTGTCTTGTTAATCGTGTGTATCTGTAAAGATAAAAGATGGAAGAAAGAAAGAACGAATGCATTAAAGTACAAATTGACCCCAGAGCAACAAGTGCAATTAGAGGTCATATTATCGACTGCAGTCTAACTTGTTCAGAGAGTTTATGTGTCGTCTATAAATAGTCAATTACCTGGGTTCCAACATGTTAATGTTATATGTTTTGTTGGAGGGAAATTCCAAACTTGTGTTGGGTTTTACTGAATTGTTCGTAGTTTATACATGCACTTAATCCTTAAGGTAAATAATTTTAAATATATTGTATTGGAGACACATTTCGTCTCAGCATGCTATAAAGTCTTATTTTTCACTTCGGAAAATCCCCGCCGGGTATTATTGTTGGTTGGTAGGAGATTTAGTCCACGAATTACCAGAGGCTTGGACTTTGTATCATCCCGAGTCGACAGATCGCTGAATAAGAGTGTAAATATCAAAAATGGAAAATGTCCTAATTCTTCGCATTACAAGCTGTAGGTTAATATTGAATATCGCCATTAACAAAAATAAGAAGGAAAAAAAAGAAATTTCTTGGTGAAATTCTCCTAAACCTTTAGGAATAGATTCTCCAAACTTGACTGTTAACTTGCGAATATAGAAAAATCTGCAATCGGAATATTATTGTGGCTCTCATCACCTTGGTTAAACGTACAAAAAATTAAATAACGCTGTAATTTGCAAATATTTTTTGCGAAGCTTTATCTTAATAGTAAATGCATCAAGTCCCATATTATAGTATATGGAGGATATTTAGGATTCTGATCCCTGGGTTACTGTCCAAACGCTGATAGGGTATACTAATCCGTTAATGTTGCTTAAATTTCACTTCTTCTTCTTCTGAATAAATGACTCTATAATGATTAAAGTGTCCGTTATGTTAATATTCGCTAATGTCACATAACCCGCTTGTGATTCACAAATAGTGTGCATTTACGCCGTAAAATTTTGTCGTCATTTGTCATACCATTTTCTGTATGACGCTTGACACTTGACTCTAAGCCAAAATGAGAATGTCGCCTATATTGTTCTTATCAGTGTTACGAATATATGCTTTTAAAATAAGTAACAGAAAAGAGTGAAAGGCAACAAACTTTGTAAAATTCGACAAATAAGTATTTTCCCTATAATACAAAGTGAAAATGAGAAAAAGGAACTTACCAAATTGCGAATTAAATCCCAAAATGCAAGAATTACAGAGAGAAGTCCTAATAATTTAAAGTCCTGAATAAAATTTAGTAGAAGTCCACAATAAATCCAAAACTTAAGGAGCCGATGTGTCTGTGATAGCTCACAGAGTGTTGATATGTCAACAGTTTTTTGTTGAATCATAGTAATATAATTCAAGGTTTGAATTCACTATAAATTCCAGTCAATGTCTCGGTCCATGTATTTCCAGTGATAATAATCACTTGAATTCAGCAATCTGAAGAGGAAGAAAAATTCCATCCCAAAATGAAATAATGGACATAGCATATAATACAATTTCAATGTGCTAGATCTTAAAGCATGACTGAAAAAAATCCTCTCAGTTACAAAATTATATAGTTATCTACTTGACGTCAGGTCACAATTTTCATTTTCTAAAAGAAACTATTACCTAAGGGAAAATAACCTTCTAGAATGTGCCAGTAGCTTCTCGTGGGTCGGTGGTTCTTCCCGGGGTTTTCCCGGGTTCTTCCTCCACCATTAATACTGGCCGCCATGCATAGCCTATCATGTGCTGAAAATGGCGTTAAACCCCACAAAAACAACAACAATCTTCTAGAATGATCCTGATGTTTACAAATTAAAACTATAATCTGGATTATGTAAAATACACTAAGAAAATTCCCAAACCTATACATAGACCTAAATAAACATATTTACTTCTTCTATTGATAACAATATTGATTTTAAACCCATACACATAGAGAATAATTTAGCTATGTATTAGTTGTTAACAATGAATAGAATAAAAAAAGTCAATTCGGGTTGAGCAGAAATGATCTCAGTTTTAGACGAGGTCAGCTTCAACATACAATGTTGCATTGCAATAGCATGGAATGAAATAAAAAATAATAATAAAAGAAACTAGCTAACTAACAAACAATGTAACTTAAATATGCATAACAATCAGCTCCATTAAAGTCATCCATCAAAGCCTATGCATACACATATTTGTGGACTAGTATGGTCAAACATTTACATGCATGTGCGTTCCACTGATAAACATTCAAGTGATGTGCTCATATTCCACGAGTCGAGGACTCGCAGTGGATCAAAGCTCAGCGTGTCTGATTCGCGAGTGAAAGTGTGCTAGTTCGAACTTTACTATTGGAACAGCCTGGGTAGGCTGCTTTGGTGTGTCCCTTGGCAAGGTATCTTGCTCCTAGCGCCTTGGTACTGTTGTTGTGCCGCAAAACAACAAAAACATACCACTGACGCGAGTTGGCTTATTACGCCAATAGGTCAAAGGTAATATATTAAGTAAGGATATGTTATTAAATGAGTATTTGAAAATATTGGGTCCGAGGGCATTCTAGACAACATGAAAGAGGGAGGGCCCATTACTTTTAAATTACTAAGTCAATAACCGTTTTGATATGTACATAAACAAGCTTCATAATCATTTTGTTCCAAAACAGGTACAGCAGAAATGAAACAAAATTATTTTACTGATATTTTTTCACGTCATTCATTGTCCGAATGAAAGTTGCGTATCCCACGGTAATACACGCTGCTTTATTGCCATGAAACCTCACGCGTATGTAGATATTTCTATCTCGGCAGTGAACAAATATAAATTTTATTTTTAAAAAATGGAATGCCATGCAACAAAAGAAACCCAACGAAATATTCATATAAGGAAAAATGACTGAATAAGTCACCAAAACTTGTCGATACAATTTTGAATACATGAGCCAAAAACGTTCTTCTAAGTTGGTCGCTGTGATTGTCCACATTATATGGTGCTGTCTTAGAAGCGGGTAAAATTGAAATGTGTATTGTCCACATTATATGCTGCTGTCTTAGAGGCGGGTAAAATTGAAATGTGTATTGCCCACATTATATGCTGCTGTCTTAGAAACGGGTAAAATTGAAATGTGTATTGTCCTTAAGATTTACTGCCATGGTGTTGTGCTGCACCGGGTTTGGATAATACCTGAAATTAAGGATATAGATTTATTTTGGAATCACTTGTGTTTCATTAAATGCCTCGAACTGCATAAAACAGTGGTATAAAAGTGCAATGTTTACGTGAAGGAGAAATTGTTTTCTCTCTGTCTCTTTCACACACACACACACACACACACACACACACACACACTAAAAGCAGCAAATAACGATCACTACAATTTATTTATTATTTTCTTTCTCCTTGCATTTTAAGTCTCTGGATATATTCAGGATATTTGATGAGAGCTAAAGTAATTGTACATGAATATGGTCATGTAAGCTTGTGTAGTCATCTTAAATAAAATATTAGTTATGGTTCTAAAATTGACACTAAAGTATTAGTAACAAAATCCTTTCATTCCAATATTTGTAAATGCTCAACACCTTAATTGTAAAACAAGCACAAAAAACTTCCAGACGAAAATTATCTATTGCTTTGGACTTTTTTTTACAAAGGCGACCAGGTACAAAACTGGGTCAAGAAATGAGTAAGTCGGGTCCAATCACAGCCAATGCAGGGTAGCACAGTTTTTGCACATTTTTTTCTAACAAGTTGCGCTATAATTGTGACATCGCAGAGGGCGACATTGTTCAATCAGGTTCATACTGGATCACATCTCTTGATTGACCTTGTCGTACAATGTCCACATAATTTGTCTGTTGAATTTCTTGTGCTTTTATATAATGACCTTCCAAGTAATATTGATTGATGCATGAGTGAACCAAAGAGAATAATCCTCTTTTGAAGGTATATGTAATCAAATTCTCCAAAATTAAACCGATTGCTAAAATAGTCGGCACCAAACGCATACATGACCTGTGTAAATTGTTTTAGATATCACAAGCTAATCTCGCAGTACTTCGGGCTAGTCGACAATATCTAACAGTACAGACTGCCTCGAATGCGGGAGATCGCGGCTTCGAACCCAAACGAGCCATACCAATAACTTATAAAAATGGTACTAGTAGCTGTTTTACTTGGCGCTCGTCATTAAGAGGTTAGTGTTAGGACTGGTCGGCTTGGTGGCAGGATATTGTGACTGGGTGGGACATGATGCTACATGTTTGTTGCATGATGCCCCAGTGCTAGACATCAGTATAAACTGCTACAATTCAGACATCGTAGCACTATGACTGAAACGTGTTTTTGCTGACTCCCTGCCCCACCACGCTACCCAGCCCTATATTTTGTAGTGTACACTGCATTTGTATTTCGTGGTGGACGGTACACTACTTTTTTTACTAACGTAACTTTGCCTTGCATTAAGGTTCCAAAGACAGTCCAATATTAACAAGTATCATACTTAAACAGTGTATGTCTGGTACACCACTCTGTTATTATAGTGTACCTTTCGTCATGAAATGTGAATAAGACAGTCCAGTAAGAGAATACTCTTTTACTTCAGGAAACACCAACAGCCTGAACATACCCATATGAAAATATAACAACGAAATAACAAGAAAGAAAACCAATCAACAGCTTAAGAACACAAAACAAAGTAATGAAACGTTAGGTCTAGAATCCTCGTGCTAGTAAATCGAAAGAACTTATATTAACTACTGATTGATTTACGACAGGGCAGACGTCGACATTTAAATAATCGATAGTTGGGCAATTAAAAGAGATCTTATCAGTATGATGATGAATTTAGCATGGAGTAATTGTGTTCTTGAGATACTTCCACAATACGTGGTTTCTTTATGTTGAATTGATCAGTGATATTTATTGAACTGTGTTTATTTTTCTTTCTTTTTTATCACCTGATCACGAGGAGGAAGCGATAAAGGGAATATAAAGTAACTTTAATAACACTATCGCATGCGTTATGACATAAGCTTATTTAAATTGCGACGAACAAAGAGTGATACGAAATGTGGAATGTTTGTGTGAATGATATCTACTATAGGGCGTGGTTATATATAAATTTGTAATTTCATCTTGACTATAAGGACTATTTGGATATAGTAAACTGTGACACTATTTAGAAAATCCTTTTTAGAAATAAGGATGTCTGAGCATACTTTTGTATCGAATCAGGGATAGGAAAGAGTCAACACTGCATCCAACTGGATCAAAACCTTTGTAATTTGTGCAACATGCTGATCAATGGGAATCTCTTTCTATTGGAATGTCAATGTTATTAGTCGCAATTGGAATGCTTATGTTATTAGCCGCTATTGGAATTATAATGATATTTGCCGCTAATGGTATGTCAATGTTATTTGCCACTATTGGAATGCCAATGTTATTAGCAGCTATTGGAATGCCAATGCTTTTTGCCGCTAGTGGTATGCCAACGTTATTTGTCGCAATTGGAATGCCAAGGTTAGTTGCCGCTAATGGAATCCAGTGTTATTAGCCGCTAATGTTATCCCAATGTTATTTGCCGCTAATGGTACTCAAACGTTATTTTCTGCTAAGAAAGAAATATAATAAACTCTTATTTTTGTAAAAGTCGTGTATGTTGAAATTTATTAAATTACTAAATTCCAGGAAATCTACCTAGGTTAGAAATCTGGGAAATTATATTCACAGATCACTAATTGAACGTGATCTGATGACTACTTCAACTTAGAATGGCAAGATTTTATTAATTCATTAGTAATTAGTATTCTTTTTCGTTCAGTTCACTTTTACTTTCATATCAACTCCATTCATTTCATTGCTAAATAAATGCATTAATTTCTTTCATATTGGATGTATACTGTTCTTATGATATGATGAGAGCTTTTGTGTCTTCCTCTGAAAGAGCTTGTATTTAAGCGCAAGCACAGCCTTTTGTGTTTTCTCCTGAAAGAGTTTGTATTTAAGCGCAAGTATGCGCTTGAACAAGCACGGGTACGTGTATATAGGTATGTATGAGCATGCATGGGACTGTATGTATAACTAAGTATTTATCTTTATTATTAATTTATTGAACCTGCTACCTTAATCTTGAGCAGCAAACGTAAATGTTTATCTTAATAATTTGCCGATAGCCAGTCATCTTAATGCAAATTTAGTTCATATTTGTATATTTACTTAGCAACGTTGACATGGTTAGCCTTTAAATTTAGCGTCAACGTTTCCAATATAAGGTTTCTATCATCCCTACACGCAAGGCACAAGGCTATACAGATCTTATCTGTGTGCAGTCTTTCTGACCTCAGCACTTAATAAGTTTGTTCCAGTGTCAACATTTATATATTTTGTCCCTATTTACTGATCGTGCGATCGTTACGCTGTTAATTGCCAAAGCTTTGACATAATTCAAAACTTAATACGCATTGATGACAAGACAATGAAATATTATTCATAGCTTCCTTTTCTACCTGTCTGTCTGTCCGTCTTTCTTCCTGTCTTTCTTTGGATACAAGTCTTGACGATCCCACAATGCATGCAACTAATCTGATCACGTGTAAGATTGTTTTACTAAAATAGAAGATACTATAAAAAAGTTGCTTATGAAATAGCCCTTCAAGACTCCCACCTTTTTAAACATTTTTCTTGTATCATTACCGTGTACTTCTTGACTCCACTAAATACAAATTTTCAAGTACAACCTGCTATAAAGGGGTGAAACGTTCGATTTAAATACCTTGCAAACCAACATTGATATTAGAAATAAAATTCAAAAGCATTGCCATGTCCCTCACACAAATCTAACCTGATAAACTTCAAAAAGACCCACCTTGAGAACAAAAAGAATTTTATAAAAAAGATATACCTACCGAAGTTTATTGACACAAGTACTTTAAACAAGCAATATTTATTCCGAAAAGACCTTAAGAAAAAAGGAAATTAAAGATCTTCATCATTTCAGGGAAATGCTTCAAGGTCTATTTCCATCGTATCTGAGTGTGTCCCCGTGAGGTAAGTAACTACTTTACTACTTCCTTCATTTTGAAGAGATAACTATCAATATTGAGTCCTACATTTTGCACCATGCCGTTGAAGTGCTATCTATAAATATCGAATCCTACATTTTGCACCATGACTTTCGAATATAACACCGATATTCAGTGGTGTCCTTAAAATATCATTGAAGAAGCGCTATCTCAGTTAAAAGCTATCGATTTCCTGGCTATGTGCCAGTTTACACTTCCCTTGCTTACATTAGTCTCGCTCTGGCGAGACTACATATGCATAGAAAATTTGCATCTTATTTTAAATCGCAAGATAAAGTTCTAGATAAATCAAATAAATAACCTACTCCGACCTTCAGATCTCGTATCGTTATTTAATTATAAAAACTGCCGAAAACTACATTTATATATTATTTATTCAAAATGATACAAAGCAAATTATGGTAACTTTATAAATTGTCTTTATGACTAGCATCATTACTTTGACATTTCTAGAACTAGATGATTAACAATACTTTGAGACAGAATTTCGAATGGGGCACCATTGTCACTTATTCTTGTCTTTAGATCAATTCCGTAGATCCAAAAGTGAAAGAGAATCAATATACCATTCTATTTCTTTAGTGAAAGTTTTCTTACCCAGTCCTGCTACAGTCATCTTTTCACTCCATCCCACCTGGGAAAAATTGCAATTATTCCTAAAAATTATTGTCCCTATCGCTTGTGACGTTGTGTAGTTGTTGTTAATTCGGATTAGTGCCATTTCTCATCGCAAGATTGGTTGTACAGAGCGGACATTATATGGTGTAGGAAGAACCCCGGAAAACCTTCGGTGACAACCACCGACCCACGCACGAGAAGCTACTGGCAGACAGCGCTTGTGACGTAACAGTATAATCGTACATTACACACGGGCGACTATACCCAATCCGGTACAGACGAACTAGAGGGATCACATGTTCAGCGCTGCGCTACTTAAAACATGACATTGTCCTCTCATCTGCGCCAAATAAAAGACAAGTACATGTAAATTACAAGCTGAATAACCTATATCCATTATGTATACTAGATTTTTACCTTGGAAAATACCAAACAATTGATACACTTGGCCGAACTGGTGCAATTTACAAATAATTACCTGAAACGGTAAATAAATAGTACTGTATATGGCGCAAATAATAGGTGTACGCACATTCTCAAATTTAGTAAATACAATCACCAGTATAAATAAGTACCCATTTAAATGCAGTGGGGTGTCAGTTTTCATCAAGTATTGAATGGTGCTTGTATTGAATTCAACCTTTTGATAAAAAATAGACCATGCCATTACCGTGACAGGCTGCCGCCATATTGTTTTCGGACAAAGCACAGAGATATGCTTAGAAACATGTGGTAATTCACGACATATAGGCAAAAATAAAGTTTTTTTTTTTGTTGTTGTTGCTCTTCCCTCACTAAGCAATGTTTTGATATATTCTACTTTAATATATGAGTGTGTACAGTAATAATTTTGTACATTTTATTTCTTTGTCATCCTTTTCTATCATTTTACGTTGAGTAAAGCTGTTGTATGTACACATTAAAGGAATATGTGTGTGTGTGTGTGTCCCAAATTATTGTGTTCAAACCAATTATATTCATTTATTTCCACTTCGTTTCCTCTTCAGTTAGTTTTTGTTTGTAAAAAGTACATCATTTTAAGGGTGGTTGTCGTCATTAGGGACAAAAGTTTTTGTATTGTTGTTTCCATCAATACACGTATACAATTATACTTCCCTGCAAGGTGTAATTGCATGTATCTTTTAATTAATGAAATGTATTATCCACGTGGAATAAATATAATCGACCAGTGCTGTTCTTTCAACACCATAACTCTAATGAGCATAATGCATTATTTTATGTTCTAAACTGTCATTCAAAATTACGATTTGCTTGTAAAAGAGACATTGAAATAAACATATAAATTTTCTCTCCTTTTTTTCTTAACTTTGTTACCGATTAACATATCAGGATCAGAAAAGGTTAATAAAATCACTGATGCGTGATACAAAAAAACATTAATACATTTTTTTTAAATTTATGGAATGTATATGCAGCATTTCTAGATTCTACATGCATAATATCACATCAACTAAGCAGAGCGTAATTTTATGTGCTAAACAAAATATAAGAAATAGTCACTTTCCTACATACATCCCTCTCTATTTATAACATTAATCTCATGTAAGAATACTTCATCGACATTATTTAATTGGGGAGGGGGCGGGGGGACTGGCAGTTCCCTTGGAATTTTCATCTCAAAATATTCAAGATATATCTATCGGTGATGAAATACAAGAAATTTGTGTATTATAATGTTCTAGAAGATTCATCAAATTTGATTATATGATTTATACAGTATGCAGGCTTTAGCACCACTGTAACGAAATATTGGAATGCACATTTATATTCAGATGAACAAATTTAACGCCTGGTACGTGGTTTTCAGTAAGAATAATATGAATAATAACACTGAAAAGAACACTGAACGCCTTTACGCCGGTTCGCCTTGTCCGAATGGCTATTTTCAGAGACTGATATCACTGCTCTATCACAGAGGTAAAACGTACAAGCGCCATTTGTATAGGATATGATGTAAAAAAATTCTCAGCTGTGTTGTTAGATTCATTTTTACCTTTCACATTTCTTAATTTTATACAGACCGTTTCGGTGGCTTAAGTGGTTAGAGGGTTAGCATTAAGAGGTTAGTATTAGGACTTGTCTGCGTGGTGTCAGGAAAATGTGACTGGGTGTGACATGATGCTAGATGTCCACAGCATCATACCCCAGTGCGAGACATTACTATAAACTGCCACACTGCAGACATCTAATAACTATGTGATAAACAGAATCTCAAATGGGTAATGATTTAATAACAAAGGCTCTCCAAAGCTGGACATTATTCAACTCGTTTTATAAATTCAATATTAAATCATTACCAATTTGAGATCCTCTATTAATAAACCAACCAATCGGACGTCGCTATCCATTTTACCAACGAGGTCGGTGATCCTTACAGTTGCTTTAATTCTGAGAAATATACAATCATCCAACTACGCCCAATCCATCCTCAAATGGTAATACTTTATTTTTAATAACGTGAAAATCCCATACTTGAGAGAGAGAGAGAGAGAGAGAGAGAGAGAGAGAGCGTTCCAGTTGCACTTAAACCGTCAATGGTCCACACCCAAAGCAATTCTATTCAAGAAAGAGATCAGTTAAATTCCAAAATTTGAGCTGTTAATCTGCTACAAAGACAATTAAATTAGACTTCTACCTTCTTAAGGGCCTTTGGTAATACGAACTGGCCTAACGGGTGGGTGGGTGTGGTCTAGTCAATTATCACGTATAATTCGTAATGAGTTTAAAGTTATACATTATTAACTTTTTAAAAAAAACTCTCACTCAATGTTTTGGAGTAATATGAGTGAAAATAGGCAATTTAATAATGTATTTTACGTGCAATAGATGACGGCATTAGGACAGTGTTCAGCTATTGCATTGTATTCATGTTGTTGCATGAGCACTAATCGAGATGGAACGAGAGTATCATTTTTCGTATACATTCGGTATTGCGTACTATTTACGCGGCAAACATCACGATGCCTGGTAATGGGTTTGTCATGAGTGACAGTCATATTACACGCTGACCTATAACCAGATGCCTATCAAACTTTCCATATTGAAAATACACTTGTGGTCGGAACTAATAATAGCAAAGAGAATTACAAAACGTTCCTGAAATACATTGTATAATGTGATTTATATGCTTGTGTACGATTAACTTCTCTGCACCTCAATTTTCACCGCATATACTTCAAGTATTAATCCACCAAACTGTATATTTTCCGGTATCATCAATTTTAATACCCGTTTTCAGATAATAAAAAGTACATAACATCAGCTACTTATTCTAAATAAACATTATATATATATATATATATAAGATGTATATTGAATTTATTTACAAATAGGAGAACTATTCTTGATGTGGTATGCATTTCCGCTAGTGTGTGAGAAGGCACTTCCTGCAAAACAAGAGTGTGAATCAAATTAAAAAAATACAAATTTTAATAAAATTAGAAACTGGTCAGGTAAGATACGCGAGTAGTTGCATACTTTACAAGATGCTAATTCGTAGAGTTCTGGTTGATGCCGTGATCGTCACTAGTCGTAACTTAAATGAATTATAGCTCAACATGTTTAAGGACGATGAACATGACATGTATTTGTGTATATACCCATGTGCATTTTCTACATTGAATTCTACAGTGTCTAATAGGCCACGTATAGGGAAAAAGTTGATACTTATTTGTTCATTTAATTATATACATGTGTGTGGTGATTTAGTCACTTTCTTTTGTATTTGTAATAACAAGTTATTTATGTTGTTTTGTGTTGAGATTTGACCATTGGGTAAATTAATTTTTATCGTTGTTCAGTGTAGTTATTTGCAAAGACATGAGCGCCATAGAAACCAGGATGCAAGGAGGTAGTTTAATGTAGCTGGTGGCCCACATAAAGTGAAAATACTTGATCAAAGTCTTACATTTCGAACATTTAGCCTTCAACCCATTACCAGGATACCAAGATAGCTGTTAGAGATTTAAACTCAAGATTCAATAATTTATAACGCTAAGAAAACTGATTCACAATTTCATCATTAACAAAAAGACATGTGCGGAGACAGTGCGTATTCTAACTCGTCATTTTTGGGAACATCATAATGTTTGGGATTAGCATTATGTCTTCATTATTATTATTATTATTATTATTACCAAAATACATGAAAAATCGTGTTATTGTCTTCATCATAAAATGTTGTTTATGGCCAATACAGACCTTCGTACCATTCTTTAGGAACCACTGACAAGGTTGTTCAGGACTGACCAGAAACCATTTTATTTCAAACAGGATATGTAGGAAAAAAGCTCGTATTCAATTTCTCCAGGTTTTGTTCGAAATCCACATCTCCTTGCCAATGCATGGATAATTCATGTGTCAGTGTCTTTTCATTTTCACCATATTGTTGTAAACTGCATCAAAGTGTGTGGACAAAAAGCTATGGAACTGTTTTTATTATATGTTATTCTTTCACACACTCACTGCTAAATGGTTCACCCTACTTAACTGAAAGAAATGGGATATCACTATTACCATAATATTGTAGCCATTTTTTGCCATTTCTTCACGATCAGAGTATCATCTCCCACCCATATGTGTTGAATTGTGCATTACCAATAACCCTTTAGCTCAAGGTCATCTCACCAATTATCGTCTAAAGCAAATATAAACACAATAATCACAAATAGTGAAGTCGTGTAGTACTTACTCTTAATGCATATTAGACTAAACCAAACGCATACTTCCTAAATTTAAGATTTCAGTGACATTTCTGTTAAACTTTCTTAGGGATTGTTAAGGTTTGACTAAGTCGAGAAACGATACGGCGCTTTTGTACTTGGTTCGCATTCCTCTATTGGGATGGTTACGTAGGGTAGATAAGCCAATGTGTGCGTGGAGATTACTTTTACGAGTCGCCTCCCATCAACAATTCCTTCACCCCTCCCGAAGAGAGTAATCACATTATTTCTGCTTTTCACGCTTAGCCAAAGATTATTCAACTTTTAGGCCATCCTTCTAAAACAATGACTTTTTTTTCTAACTATCCATAGGCACATTCGTTTGAAGAATTTATCTAGGATAACGTTGTTGTAAGCTGTAAAAAAAAATTAACTGAAGAAAAAACAATAGTCATAAAGGTTATTGTATCCGTTTTGAAAAGATGAAAATAAGCAATGCAAAATGCAAAGACGAAATGAAGAGAAATAGATGTTTTAAATAAGCAGATGTACGCACATTACAACTGCAATTAACTGAGCCCTGGACCGTGCTTTAAATAAAATCTTAATAACTATACCACGTCACGGACGTATTCTTCACATCTTCAAGTGAAACCCAGTCTTGTGTATGAAAGCTGAATAGAAACAAGATAGGTCAACAGGCTAGAAATCAAGCCTGGAAACCACTATGCGGCAAAATAGATAACTCAGGCGGATGTAGGGGATGGAATCATAGTTCAAAGCAAATACTCGAGACAATGATGTACAGAATGCATCATGGACTCAAGAGGATATAAGGCATGCATCATAGGCCGAATGGAATACTCAAGATGTACGGGATGGAATCATAGGCCGAATGGAATACTCAAGATGTACGGGATGGAATCATAGGCCGAATGGAATACTCAAGATGTACGGGATGGAATCATAGGCCGAATTGAATACTCAGGATGTACGGGGTGGAATCATAGGCCGAATGGAATACTCGAGACGATGATGTACAGAATGCATCATGGACTCAAGAGGATATAAGGCACGCATCATGAACCGAATGGAATATTCAAGACGTACGGGATGGAATCATAGACCGAATGGAATCCTCAAGAAGATGTACGGTTTGCATTATGGGACGAATAGACTACTCAGTGACATGTACGGTATGCATCATAGGCAGAATGGAATACTCACGGGAATGTACGAGATGATCATGTGTAGTGAACAATATAATAGAAGACTTGAAATAACATACAAGGCTCATGTCATATAACATAAAAAGAAAAATGAAAAAAAACCAGTAAAATTAAGAACAGGCTCTTCCAATTAAATTAAAATTATGCGTACTGACAGTTTACAAGTGAGAAAAATAATGGAGGGTAGTTTATAAAATTTTCCATCCGTCATTTTCTATTTTGAGAAACTTTAGACCAGCCCCCTCTATAAAATCTTCATGGGAGGTCACGTTTACTTACTACTGCGTGAAAACCATAAATCCTGTTGTGAGGCCACTTGAACTCTGACCTTAGCCCTAGGTCAAAAATCTTTTAAACGTACATAACCTCTGGCGTTCGAGTCTAGCCATTGTCCTTGGCTGCTTAATCTCTGGTGTTCGCTGATGGAAACTGTCATTTCGCTTTAGATTTTACGATTCTTTTGACCTAGGTCCAGATCCTCAAAAACCACTTTCCGTGGTCACCGATTTTTAAATTAATTTTTATAACAAGGCCACCCCACAGACCAAATATAGGGTTAAAGTTACAGTCAGTGCGTATCCCTACATTTTATATAAATAGGTCATGAGATCAGGATTTGAGAACAAAAAGTAAGTAGCTCACCTTACCCATGTCCTTCAACTAAACTACTTGCATATTTTCTGAACATACATCTCTCGTATCGTCAGTGTTCAGCCTCATCTAGATTAAACTGCTTGCGGATAAAATCCTTCGACCTTGTCAGGGTACCTACAAGTATATATGACATATATCCAAATAATATGACTCAAAAACAAGTGAATACACCATTAATATTTGATTTAAGTATTGTCATATATTGTTTAAATAAGAAAATATCTTGTTTAAATAAGAAAATATCTTGTTCAATGGAAAATATATATCCTTCAAGCAAGCAATATGGTTACACACGATGTTTGGATTGAGCTGAAATTGGAAACATGATCCTGGGGTAGATTTTGATCGGCTGTTAAACGTAAATGTGCTGGACAAGTGCTTCTTCGTCTTGGTGTGTGAAGTCATCAATAATGTCACCATTAGGAATCCAAGTGTGACAGGAAAGTTGGGTCTGATTTTGCAGCTTGTAATTGGAACAAAAATGTTACTTCAATTACACTCGACACTGGAAACTTATGATGAACATTCAAAGTGCTGGTATAAAGCGATTTGATATGCCAATAATATTGGTGTCAAATTGTGATCCGCCTTT